>JAJJWW010003915.1:0-232883 GCA_023531295.1 Papaver armeniacum
CACAAAGAAACTACATATCCACCGGATACCCATTTGCTTTCTTCTCTATTACAACGAATAGTCTCATTCCCATCTCAACCTGTATCACCATCAACTCAGCACCATACCCATGAAAATCAACAGCATCTCCCTGTAACAGTAGCAGCAGGTCTTCTAACTCCATTCTGTCCTAGCCATTGCACCACCACTCTTGCAGTGGCAATTTCTCTTCTCGCCAAACCTCAACAGCGGCAGCAACTCCTTCTCTGCTTATTTCTTCATCAATCACCTCACAGCAGCAACCGTCAACAACAATCGAATCAGACTGACCCATTTTCATCATTCCAGAACCGAAAGTAAAAAACCCCCAATTCCAGCTACAACCCATCTGTTCTTCATCTTGAACCCTCAGATTTCATCCCCTCTTTCCGATTTCAACCCTTTCCAGCTCAATTAAACTCATAGAACTTCTCAGCTTAGCTTAAATACGCAGCAATTTCTCGATCTTAAACTCATCATTAAACCCCAACATTTCCCGTGAATTTCTTCATCTGCTGTAGCTTCATAATCACCACCGATTCGCTCCTTAACAGATTCAATTTCTCATTCTTCTCTCAGCAGCAACGTCGCAATATCGAACCCATTTCTTCCCTGCTTCTCGATCTCAATTGATTTCATCAAACCCTAAGTTCCTTCCTCTCCAACATCGATCTCTATCAGTGAGCAATCGATCCCATGAATTTCTCATGAACTAACAGAGCAATGAGTTCATCTCCTTCATCACTCGTCTGTCGCATCATCTCGAGTCGATTCTCACTTCCATCTCTCGGTTTAACCAAGCAAGCAATGGCTGCTCTCTCTTGATCTCGGTTCGGGAAAATGATTGAGAAAGAAACAATCTTCTCAATTTTAGGGTTGTAACGATTTGGGGTTGGTTTGTTACACCCTGTGGATAGGTACCACCCTCTAAATGATAAGGGCCATCCTACTTGGAAACCCCCTTAACCTCTGCGGGCCCGGCTTTAGTACTCCTCCAAATTGGGTAGCCCTTAACCTCAACTGGGCTCCATATATCAATCGCCTGTAAAATGACCTTTTTGCCCTTTTGGCTCAAATTGGGTGATTTCTTCTTCTTTTCCTCCGTGCGACTCCAAAGTAGCTATAAAACTCAAAACAACGCGTAAAATACATAATTTACAAGAAAAATAGCAAAGAAAGCATAAACTACTAGATAGTAAATACGGTGTATTCTACACCTATCACCTATTGTGTTTGGTTAAGTCCGAACCTTTGTATCAAGTAAACATAATTTGTTGTTGTATTGTCTCGATCTCGTATCCATAGACGATCACTGATAGGTGTCTAAAACACCTAATTTACTATCTAGTAGTTACGATTTCTTTGCTATTTTTCTTGTGAATTATGTACTTTACGTGTGATTTTGAGTTTATTAGGTGCTTTGGAGTCATTATGAGCAAAAGAAGGATCAACCATCTATCTGGAGCATAATGGGCACAAAGATCGATTCCTGGCTTGGTGAAAATTGGAGTGTTAAGAATATGCGCGACGAGAAGTGAGTAGCGGTCGGTTGTGGTAATGACGAATAATCTGTTAATTGTATTATCCAAAAGTGGGTGGTTAGAATCATCCAGGTGCCCCTTATAGAATTCACACAGTGGCTATATCCTTACATTTCTTACAACAAAACCAAAAATTGACAAATTATCATTATCATTTTGAGTTTCACTTGAAATTGAGTAGAGATAAACCAAATGGCTGACGGAGAAAGGAAGAGATGAATTAGTAGGGAGATCGAGATTCTGAGAGCAAGAGTTTCTGCAGTTCACGGAAGCGTAAGTAGGGTTTGAAGCGATGGGGTGAGAACTCGATTTCTTTCGTTTTAGAGTTGTGAAGAATTAGAAGAGATACGGTGGAGTTAGGGTTTGCATTTTTGTGTTGCTATGGATCGATGGGATTTGTTCTCGGGTGTTGAAGACTAAGAAACATGGAAGTTGCAAGAATCTTGGATTGGTGTTTGGTTGATGTTGGCTGCGGAGGTGTTGATGTAGATCGGCGCCTTGCAGATGAGCAAGATGGAGGCGAGAGGCGAAATTCAAGCTCGAGATCTTTGAATTAGGGAGGAAGTATTCGAGTGGGTTTGTGTTGATTTAGATGGAATTTGAGGATAGAATTAGTTGTGTATGATGGGTTGTTTGCTAGTGGCCGAGAGCAGTGGAAGGTTATTCTGTCATTGTTTCTCATCATTGTGTAAAGGGTTAGAGATTACTATTTGAAGCTAACAAGGTGAAAGATAATGGATTGAGCTTGAGTTTTGGCTAAGAGTTCAATTGATGTTGTTCGGGGGAAGAATGAGATTGCAAGGCATTGGTAATGATGGATTACAGCTGGTATTGATGTGCAAATATCTCGGGGGATAGGTTTGATATCAGTGATGCTTTGGGCCCAGGTAGGTATTGGGTGTGAATTGCTTGCCATTGAGGTGAACTACAGGACAGGGACAGTGTTGTGGTGATGACTGGAATGAGACTGAGAATGAGATGATGGTTCTGAGATGGGTGAGCTCAAGGTTGTATGAGGTGCTGGCCTGAGATTGTGATGGTGTTGAATTACAGGGAAGTTAATGGTGCTGTGCAGCAGTGAGTTGGTGGCTCAGGTGGTTGTGCAATGCGAAGACAATGAGAAAAGAGCTGTTTGTTGCTATGAGTGCATGTATGAATGAATATGAAACTCAACGAGATTGGTTACGGTGATTGAGGTTGATGTGTATTAACTAAGGAAGGAGAATGGTTACCTGAGATGAACTTGCACTGGCAGAGAGACAGTGAAACTAGAAAAAAATTACAGTGGTATTTGTTGTCTTGACAGAGGCGAGAGATGATGATTTACAGTAATAAGTTGAGAGCATTACGAAGCTGCGAGTGTTATGCAATCCTGGCTTTCCTGATGTAACTTGATGTCTTTGTCTTTAGTCTTGAATTTAAAGGTTACAAGCGATCCGCAATGGTTGCAAATACAGAGATGAATTCTGCAGCCCAGAAGCGCTGTCATAGTGCGAGGTGGTGTCGGGTGGTGGTATGGCTCAGACAGGGTGAGAGGAAGATTGAAGATGTGTTGCAGTGCAGTGATGGAGACGAGGCAGTGCAGATTAAGTGAAGGCTGCGAGGGAATGGATGAAGTGTGCAAGGAGAAAAGTGGATGCTGCGAGACGGGTAGTTGAGGGTGCTGGTCCTGGTGTGGTGGCGATGTTCTTGAGGTGAACTTGAAGCTGTGAGGCTGGTTTGTCAAGCATTGTGAAGGAAACAAAGAAGGCGTGTTGTTGACTTAGCGCGGTGAGATAGGTTTGTCGCATGAAGAGCTAGGAGCAACTGAGCTAGTCTTCTTTGGGATTCAGGGGAATGGATGTTGGTTGCGGAGATTATGTGCTTCAATGTGCAAGTGGTTTACTTGACACACTATGCCCGGGGAAGGGAGTGGGCGAGATGAAATGGTAGCATGGTTTTGAGGCCGTGAGCTAGCAAGAATCGGGGGAGATGGCTATTTATTCTGAGTGGTGAAAAAAGTGAATGAACCTTAGATGTATGTTAGGATGAGAAGATGCAGGTGGCGGTGGCAGGTTGTAATGATCTTGAGATGATGGATGTGCGAGGATTCAAGTGCGAGATGGATTGGTGCGGAGTCGGAGTGGCTTTGAGATAAAGGGAATGGTTTTAGTGCGGTTCTTAATCGATGGTGTTGTGTTAGTAATGGTGTTGGTGGTATACTTGAGAAAGTGAAGGTGTAGAAGGATGGCATTGGTGTGCAATTAATGACGGGGAGAAGGGTGAACAGCCATCATGGCTGGATAGGAGATGGTGAAGTGCAAGGATGGTGCATCCACGAGTTACGCTGTACAGCATGGCATGGGCTATGCAGTTAGACCACGACTCATCTTAACTCGGCCTCGGCTCGAGACTTAGCTACGACTCAGCTAAAGCCTTGACTTCAGTTTGACTCAGTGAGCTGACCTAGTTGACTCGTTGACCCACAATCCGACCCGTTGACGGTGACCGGTTTGACTTTCTGCCGAGTCGAGGCCGTTCAGGGGACTTTTCGTAGGATTCGGCCATAATCCCGATTTTCGGCGACGTTTTGGGACAGAATTTCTACACGGGTTCTCTCTCTCGTGGGGGTGAATTTCCAACTAATGGACTTTGAAGACAAAACCTAATTTTGGAAGGAGTGGAGCTATAAAAGAGAAGACTTTTCTCAAATCTTGGATCTTTTATCTTTTTAATTAATCTCTTCTCTACTTTGTATTCTAGGGTTTAGAACCATGAAACTTCTCTTTCTTCTTGTGATGAACTCCATGAATATGAGTACTAGTTTTATTATTGGTTATGGAATAAGTTGGATTTCCAAACATGGGTTTTAATTCAATAAATTAGTTTTCTCTCATATTATCGTTTATGATTCACCATGAATATTGTTACATGATTTGAATGCTTGTTAGTCGAGTCGCGAGTCGATTGAGTTTGCTTTCATCTCTATTGCTAGATTAGGGTTATTATACGCAAAAGTGATAATTCGGATTGCAAGTAGCATAAATATGATTATAGTTTGTAGTGATATATTCTTATGATCATATGTGAACCATAACCTTTGTTAAATCGGATTAGTGCGCTTACACGTTAGGTTGCTTTGATTGGCCTGATTTCATAGAACCTAATGCATCTAGGGAATTAAACTTGATTAGTGCTTTTACACGTTAGGTTGTTCCTTTAGGTAGAATTCATATTCGCATCTTTTAATGTGTTTTGTTGATGACAAAGAGGAGATTAGCGGGATATTCTTGCGATCAAGGTATTCTAGGGTCTTTGATAAAAGTTGAGATTAAAATATCAATTCTAGTTATTGTGGTGAAACCATGTTTGTGAATGAAAACGAAATCCTTAACCAATACTTTCTCATCCTTGATTTGATTTGTTTACTTTTCTTTATTTGCTTTTATTTTATTTTAGTTTATAAAATCACAAAACCCCGGTGTTATTTTTAGGAAACCATAACAATTTGACAACCTAGACCTCTCTGTGGGATCGATCCTTTCTTGCCCTTGCTATATTTATATTTTGAGTAGTAAGAAAGTGTAAATTATTTTTTAACGCTTACGTGGTCAAATTTTAGCGCCTTGCCTAGGGAGGCCGAGCGGTTGTTAATTGTATTTTGGTTTCTTATTTTTTCTTTTTAGTTTTTGTTTTATTTTCCTATTTTACGGTTTTTAACCTTGGTTTGAGAATCTTATTTGGTGCTTATTTCTATGGAAGGAGCATATTGGAACAATCAATACGGGTTTCAACCTCAACAATACGACAACTACCAATTAAGGGTATAATCAAAACCAATTTATTGGTTATGACCAATATTCCATGGAACCTTGTGGTTTTCCTCAACAACCTTATGGCGGGTATGTGTGTGAACAACAACAAGGATGGGAGGATTCTTATGCTTGTGAACAAAAAGTCTCTAATTTTATAGATAAAGTTTCCAACTTTTTACAAGAGGAATTTCAAAAGCTAAAGAGACTACAAACGAGCAACTCCAAGAACTTCGTGAAGGTATGACTATCTTGCGAAGAGGCATTGATCAATACAAGGAAGATATGGATAATTCTTATGTGCATATGGTTTGTGATGAATATTTGATTGATGCTAATGTTGAAAAAGGCCAATCCTTGGGCACTTTCGTGGATAATTGTGTAGTTAACTCAACTCTTGATCGTAATAATGATCATTCACCTATTCAAAAGGATGAGTTAGAGATTAGCAACACTAAATTCAGCGAGGACCAATCTTATGTTGACTATGATAGTGCCGGTGATTATGATATATTGCTTGAAACAACTCATGGTGACATCTCAGGAGTGTACAAGGAGTCTTTTTTGGGATCAAGATGAAGACGAAGAGGAATATGTCGACACTTGTGTAGATTACTCAAGCATTGATCTTAATAATGATCAAGAGCCTATTCAAAGGGTGGAGCTTGAGGATGATGCATTTTCGAGTGTTCTAAAAAAGTTTCTTATGATAAAATTTGGATCCGCAAAAGAGTATGTGCCTTCTGACAAAGAGGAGTATGTTGAGAATGAGACCGTTATAACCAATATTGTGGAAGACCCAATTGAGCTTGCAAATGAATGTAATGATGATGTTTATGTCGAGACTTTGGTTAAGGCAAGAAACGGACGAAGAATAGTTGCAAGGTTTGATAGAGGACCATGATATACAAGAGGTGAATAATTCACTTGAGTTTTTCAAGGATGAAGAGGATTCCGTGATACAAGAGATTGTGCAAGGTTTATCTAACCCTTTGCCTATTGTTTCGTCTTCTTTACCTCTTATTGGTTTGAATGTATGTGCTTGAGAATATTGTTGAATGACTTTTGTTTCGTTTTCCGCCATTAGAGAAACTTGATTCTCATACTATGCAGGTTATGGAACAGAAACCGTGGAGCGTGCAGGCTTCTATATTCTTTATACACTTCATGTGGACAGAATAAGTGTGGGGAAGCTTTTATCAGTTCATAGCTTCACTTTTGCTTTATGTTACTAATATTTGTGTGAAGCTAGTGTTTGCAAAACAGAGTTCTATGGAAGGATCCCCAACTTTTCAGGTTATTGGTATATGGGGAATGAATCTTGCAAGGATATAGTCGGGCCGTCGACTTTAAAACAAGCGCTAAGTGGGAGGCAACCCACCGGTTTTGTATCTCTTATCCTTTTGCTTTTTTATTTTTGTTTCGTTTATTTATTTTTTACTGTTTCATATCATATTTGCATCCCTATGTTTAATTTCATTGAGTCCGGAATCTATCTTAGAAGAGAATTAGGACGAATACCTTTCGTCAGAAAAATTCAGACTGCGTAGTTCAGTTCAGAGACCATAACTGTCAGACCGTTTATCGAAACACTGTGCCCTTTAGACACTTTGTAGAAAACACGTAGATGAACAACTTTTGTGAAATGGAGTTTTCCAAATTCCTTACCAATTTGCACAGTTTTTGTGTTTTATCTGCTGTTACGTCCAGAATTCAGAACTTTCGGTTTTACACATTGAGGACAATGTGAAGTTTAAGTGTGGGGGAGCATTTATATGTTTGTATAGTTTGTTTTTGACACCATTAGTGGATGGAACCATTTTGAATGCAGGAGTTGAGGAACCAATTAACTAAAAGGGAAGAATATAGCTCGAAATCACAAATTAACATGATAGTTGTTACCATATCTCGGAATATCACCATATCACATTCTATTTTTATTTTTTTCCATATTTATCTATTGTTCTCTAAGTGCTTTGGTGGGTCACTAAACATCGAGCGTGTGTTATTCTTGCTAGGATGAAATAGAGTGGTTGAGTTACTAAAAAAAAAAATTGAAAAAAAAAAATTGAAAAAGAAAAGAAAAAAAGGGCCGATCAATTAGACCAAAACGGAATAAAAAGACATTTGGGAATAGCGGTATGTGTGAAACGTAGTCCTGTCTCCGTCGCCTAAACAAGCGTGGAATGCGAGGATCCAAGTAACTATCATGTACTTGCTAACAAAGAAGCATGCGCTTGGATCCAAAAGATCTAATCATGCCGTCTAAAAAAAGAGAAAGTGGATCCAGTTTTGATCCAATCATATATAAAAAAAAAAAAAAAAAAAATTATTATTGTGTTGAATAAAGTCACTCTTGGTTCCCTTGTATATGCCAATTGATTTGATGTAGCATTCGGCACCAAGTAGCTCAATCAATAGGATTAGGTTCATCTTAGTAGTGACCTTGACGAGATATGGGAAACATCGAACACTTGTGAATATTCGTAACATCTACATCTTTATCCATCTTCTTTATCTTTTCATTGTGATTGTGGTTTGTTAGTTTCCGAGTATTGTGGCTTGTTCGACTATCTAATTGAGTTTATTTACTAATTTATGAATTGAATTTGCAAGGTACCTCCTCCTGTAGTCATTTTGGATTCATTCATTGATTTGTCACAAATAGACGGAGTTGGAAATATAGGTTTGTAGGTATATCTCTAGTAAACCTTCACGAGACTATAACTCGTCCACTAGGGACACCTAGGGGTTTAAAGGCTTGTTATTTATGCTAAAATTAACCGTAGCCTCACGTCACGGAGTTGTTGTATTTTATTATTTTTGTTTGATTTGCTCGAGGACTAGCAAAAGTCTAAGTGTGGGGGAATCGATAGGTGTCTAAAACACCTAATTTACTATCTAGTAGTTACGCTTTCTTTGCTATTTTTCTTGTGAATTATGTACTTTACGTGTGATTTTGAGTTTATTAGGTGCTTTGGAGTCATTATGAGCAAAGAAGGATCAACCATCTATACGGAGCATAATGGGCACAAAGATCGATTCTAGCGGTGAGAATTGGAGTCGGCTAAGAATATGCGCGACAAAAAAGGAAGTGAATAGGCAGTGGTTCTGCCAGAGAACCGACAAGCCAAATAATCTGTTGGTGGCCCATATCCAAAAGTGGGTGGTTAGAATCATCCAGGGTACCACCCTTATAGAATTCACCCGAGTGGCTATATCCACTTACATTTCTTACAACAAAACCAAAATTCGGACAAATTATCATTATCATTTGAGTTTCACTTGAAATTGAGAGTAGAGATAAACCAAATGGCGACGGAGAAAGGAAGAGATGAATTAGTAGGGAGATCGAGATTACGAGAGCAATGAGTTTCTTGATTCCGGAGCGTAAGTAGGGTTTGAAGCGATGAAATTGAGAACTCGATTTCTTTCGTTTTGTTGTTGAAGAATTAGAAGGGGATCTCGGTGAGTTAGGGTTTGGCTGTGTTGCTATGGATCGATGGGATTTGTTCTCGGAGTGTTGAAGACTAAGGAAACATGGAAGTTGGCAAGATTACGGATTCGACTGTTGGTTGATGTTGGCTCTAGAGGTGTTGATGAATCGAGGGCACCTTGAGGATGAGCAAGATGGAGCGAGGCCAAATTCAGCTCGGATCTTGAATTAGGGAGAGTATTCGAGTGGGTTTGTGTTGATTTAGATGGAATTTGAGGATAGAATTAGTTGTGGATGATGAGGTTGTTTGCTAGTGGCCGAGAAGAATAAGTGGAAGGAGTTGTTCTTTGTCATTGTTTCTCATCATTGTGTAAAGGGTTAAGAGATTGCTATTTGAAGCTAACAAAGGTGAAGATAATGGATTTCGAGCTTGAGGTTTTGGCTAGAGTTCAATTGATGCTGTTCAGGGGAAGAATGAGATTGCAAAGGCATTGGTAATGATGGATTGCAGCTGGTATTGATGTGCAAATATGCAGGGATAGGTTTGAATCAGTGATGCTTTGGAACTGGTGGTATTGGCTGTAGTTGCTGCCATTGAGGTGAACTAGGAGACGGGGGACGAGTGTTGTGGTGATGACCGGAATAGGGCGAGAATGAGATGATAGTTTCGAGATGGGTGAGCTCAAGGTTGTATGAGGTCTTGGCTTCCGAGATTGTGATAGTGTTGAATTCAGCGGAATTAATGGTCTTTGTCAGTGATGAGTTGGTGGCTCGTGTGGTTGTGCAATGCGAGGCGAGAAAACTGGAGTCATTGCTATGGGTGCTGTGTATGAATGAATATGAAGCTCAACAGGATTGAAGTTGATGATTGAGGTTCTTTGTGTATTAACTAAGGAAGGAGAATGGTTGCCAGAGATGAACTTGCACCGGCATGAGCCGGTGAACTAGAAAGAATTGCAGTGGTGTTGTTGTCTTGTTGAGCGGAGATGATGATTATTCAGTAATGAAGTTGAGGCATTGCGCAGCTGCGGGTGTTGTGCAATTGCAAGCCACGATGTGTGGAGTGTCTTTGTCTTTGATGTGGGCTCGAGTTACAAGCGGTGCCGCAATGGTTGCAAATGCGAGATGAATGGTGCAGCTAAGCAAAGCGCCGTCATAGTGCGGGTGGTGTCGGGTGGTGGTATGGGCTCGGACGGGGTGAGAGGAAGATTGAGAAGATGTGTTGCCGAGGAATTACGGTGATGGAACGGGCGGTGCCGAGAGATTAAGTGAGAAAATTTGCGAGAATGGATGAAGTGTGCAAGGAGGAAAAGTGGATGCTGCAAGGACGGGTAGTTGAGGGTGCTGGTGCCGAGCTGACAGGCTGGCGATGTTGCAGGTGAACTTGAACTGTGAGGCTGCAGGTTGTGGCTGTTGACAGAGGAAACAAAGAAGCTGATGTTGTTGACTTGAAACTGGCAGTGAGATAAGATTTGTCGCATGAAGAGCTAGGACGTAACTGAGCTGGTGCTGCTGGGATTCAGGGAATGGATGTTGGTTGCAGAGTTTATGTGCTTCAATGTGCAAGTGGTTTGCGAGCTTACACTATGCCAGGAAGGGAATTGGCTGAGATGAAATGGTAGCATGGTTTTGGTGACGAGCTAAGCAAGAATCGGGGAGATGGCTATTTATTAGCAGTGAAAGGAAGTGAATGAACCTTAGATGTATGTTAGGATGAGAAGATGCAAGGTCAGCGTTGGCGGTGTAATGATCTTGAGATGATGGATGTCCGAGGGCTCCAAGTGCGGATGGATTGGAATTGCGAGGTCGGAGTGGCTTTGAGATAAAAGGGAATGGTTTGTACGGTTCCTAATCTCGATGGTGTTGTGTTAGTAATGGTGTTGGTGGTATACTTGAGCCGAAATCAAGTCGCGAAGGATGGCATTGGTGTCTGATTAATGACCAGGGAAGAATTGAAACGACCATCATGGTCGGATGGGGAGATGGTGAAGTGCAAGGATGGTGCATCACAGTTCCGGCTTTGTGCAACACGGCCCGGGCCTATGCCGCGACCCCGACTCCATCTTAACCTCACTTCCGACTCGGCTGCCACTCCGACTCGCCTGAGCCTTGGCTTCCGGTTTGACCGGTGGTCGACCAGTTGGCTCGTTGGCCCGATCCGACCCGTTGACCGTGTGGTTTGATTCTGGTTTGCCACCGGCGATTGCCGGGACTTTTCCGTCGGATTCCGGCCATAATCCCAATTTTCCTGGGCGAGCGTTTTGGGACAACATTTTACACGGGTTGCTTTCTCAGGCCTAGAGAGAATTTCCAACTAATGGACTTTGAAGACAAAACCTAATTTTGGAAGGAGTGAGCTATAAAAGAAGACTTTTCTCAAATCTTGGATCTTTTATCTTTTTAATTAATCTCTTTCTCTACTTTGTATTCTAGGGTTTAGAACCATGAAACTTCTTTTTCTGTGATGAACTCCATGAATATGATACCTAGTTTTATTATTGGTTATGGAATAAGTTGGATTTCCAAACATGGGGTTTTAATTCAATAAATTAGTTTTCTCTCATATTATCGTGTTTATGATTCACCATGAATATCAGTTACGATTTGAATGTTGTTAGTCGAGTAGCGAGTCGATTGAGTTTGCTTTCATCTCTATTGCTAGATTAGGTTATTATACGCCAAAAGTGATACCCGGATTGCAAGTAGCATAAATATGATTATAGTTTGTATTGATATATTCTTATGATCATATGTGAACCATAACCTTTGCTGTCGGATTAGTGCGCTTTCCCACGTTGCCGTTCGTTTTGATTGGCGATTTCATGGGAACCCAATGCCATCTAGGGAATTAAACTTGATTAGTGCTTACACGTTAGGTTGTTCCTTTAGGTAGAATTCATATTCGCGTCTTTTAATGTGTTTTGTTGACGACAAGAGGAGATTAGCGGGATATTCTTTGCGATCAAGGTATTCTGGGTCTTTGATAAAAGTTGAGATTAAAATATCAATTCTAGTTATTGTGTTGAAAAACATGTTTGTGAATGAAAACGAAATCCTTAACCAATACTTTCTCATCCTTGATTTGATTTGTTTACTTTTCTTTATTTGCTTTTATTTATTTTAGTTTATAAAATCACAAAAACCAGGTGTTATTTTTAGGAAACCATAACAATTTGACAACCTAGACTCTCGTAGGATCGATCCTTTCTTGCCCTTGCTATATTTATATTTTGAGTAGTAAGAAAGTGTAAATTATTTTACCATTCTGACAGTGATCCATCACACGGTGTGAACTGATAGTTGCATTGTCTCGACTCAGTCCATAGACAATCACTTTCTGAGAAAGGACTTATAGGTAGGAAAGTTTTAGCTTGAGGTATATTTGGGTACCCTCGAATTTTCACTATGAAAATATAGAATCGATCCCGGTAACCGATGTAACTGGCCCTGGTAACTTGTGTGACCGATCACAAGTATTTCCATATTAAGGTATAACTGATCCTAGTGTGAAAAGACGAGGGTACCCAAATATACCTCAATCTAAAACTTTTCACCTATAAGTCCCTTTCTCCGAAAGTGATTGTCTATGGACCGAGTCGAGACATGTCAACTAATCGGTTCACACTTCCATGTGATCGTCTATGGATACGAGATCGAGACAATACAACAACGAAGTATTTTTACTTGATAAAAGGTTAGGACTTGAGTAACACAATAGGATTACTATCAAGTAAATAGGAATTAAAGTTTGTGTATTTTACTTCTAATTATAATAAAAACAATTATAATTGCGGAAATAGAAAAGTAAAAGACACAACAAGATTTTGTTAACGAGGAAACCGAACATCTGCAGAAAACCCCAGGACCTTGTCCGCACTGAATACTCAGATTAAGCCGCTATACAAAAATCAAACCAACTTCGTATAGTTGAGACCAAGCAACTAAACCTATAGTTCACCTAGTTCCGTTTGTATTCCCACACCTCCAACTTGTAATAAGTCACGTACTTGAAAAATTCCTTTGGTTCGTATTCCAAAACAAGTAAAGGAACAACAAATCCGTTTGGTCGCAACTCTTTTCAACCAAGTGATAAGTGAGTTTGACACGAGGGCTCTTAGTTTATCCCAATAAACTCCTTTGCCAAGTCCTTAGATCTATCTAATAACAACTACCAAAGTAATTGTCAAGATTTTGCAATCAATACTTTGAATCACAAAGAATTGTAGTGATGCCGATCTATTTCACTAATCAATCCAATCTACCACAAGGATAAACCGATTATAGTTGGATCCTCTTTAATCAAAACAAGTATTGAGAGCACTTAAAGATTATGAACCCAAATAAGAAATCTTCAAAGTCTTCTTTGTCTTCAAATCTTCTTAGATCTTGATAAACACCTGCACACAATCAACTTGAATCTCTTGTGATCAATCACGCACAAAATGAAGTCCCGTTAATGATGGATTATCACAAAGACGTCTTTAGATCTACAAATAGTCTAAAGATCTCTGTCGAAAACTCGATCTAGTTTGGAGTGAATCTTATATCATAAGAGAAGATTCTCAAGCATAAACAAACTAGGTGCAATCAAAGTTCAACAACCGTTAGTTAATCAAATCAATCGAAAACTAATAATAAACCTAAAATTATCTAGTTTCCACCAACGATACTAATAGAGCTTCTCAATCCCAAAGAATTCTTTAAACCGAGCTACTGTAAGAGATTTCGCCTAATTAGGTTACTTTCCTCTTCGAATAGGCGGGACCAATAGTAACAACACAACTAGGTAGTTTTGTTGTTTCGAGGATTAGTTTGCTCGAAATGCAAACTTTGATATTTATAAACCAAGGAAGTTTGGACACCAAGGAATTTCCAAAACCGAAAATATTCTCAAGATATGCAATATATTTCCAAATTAGGTTTCCATAATTCCCGGATATGCTTTGTCCAAACATTGACCGAAAATCTCTAGAAAATCTCCGACTAGTAAATGCACATTACTAATTTTCATTTTCCAAAAATAAAATTAAAACCTTAATTAAAAGATTCTCAATTATTTTTCCGATCCGGGATTTTCCTTTAGCTATTAAGGAATATCTTTTGAACAATAAAGAGCGTTTGATCAAGTATGTCGATCCACACTCTTAGTAAATCATCCATATTTTCTAACTTGGAATCGATTTGCCACACTTCCAAACACGCTCTTTTTCTCATCTGGCTTCCATGTTAGTTCCAATCTTTAGCATCTTGGGATTTTCCTTAGTTCCAATATTCACTTCTTTGGTTTGTTCTCGCCGCGACGAACCGGCCCGAGGGTTGGTCCTTTGGTTCTTTCCAATCTTCTTCCTGAGATTTCCTCGCCGTGCATGCCTTTTCCTTCCCTTGCTCTTATCATGTAAACCCCGAGTTTGCCATCTTTTTTCAATTTGTTCCTCGCAACATTTTACAAATCACCAATCAGCCTTATTGCATGTACCATGGTCTTCCTAAGAACATGTTGTATGGTGTTCTCAATTCCTCCTAACTAAAATTTTTATCTCCCCTTTAAAGTCAATATTATATGCCGCAAAATCATATTCTCTATCTTTATATCCCATCTAAGCGTGATAGAACATGTGAGTACTATATTTAGTCACACTAAATTTTCCAAAAATTTGGTTGACTAGGGTACTAGGATCGGTTCCTCATACATATATATGGTATCTAACTTGTATTTGTTGCACATGTCCATAGGATCGCATTTATTAATTGAATTCATAAATTGTTTACCAATATCTAAAAACGTGTTGCACATGTTCATATGATTGGTTCCCGAATATCTAGAAACGTGTTGCACCTCTTACAAGGATCGATTCCTCTTGTGATCGGTTGCACCTCTTACTAGGATAGGTTCCCTTGCCTAGAGTTGGTCATACCAATTAATAACACTAAATCGATCATACCATCTCGTGTGATTACTTAAGATCGGCCACTAATAAAAGTCATACCAATACAAAAGTCGCCTTGTGAATAGTTTTACCAGAACATAAACAAGTCATGAGCGGTTATAATCACACATATTGGTAGTTCAGAAGATATTCAATGAATAACAATACCAATAAGCCTAGCGATTTCCTTTCGATTCACGAAACAAGTTCATAAATTTACTTCATTTAAACGAATGTAAAACATTGTTTCCTAGGATGAAATCTTCACCTCATACTCATACACAATCACAACATTCAAATGATTATGTTGATGTCTTATATACGAAGTTCAAAAGATAAGCGTTATACTTCATATTGTATTTGTTAATACTACGCCTAACCAGAGTATAATCATTCATGCTTTGCAGCTTATGTTTTCAATATGCACGACTTGAAAGATACGTTAGGAATGAAACAGTTCAAGTAAAATATCACTAACCTCAAGTGGAAGGATGATGTTGTCGTTGTAGCTCCTTACTACTTCACTTCTTCAAGTCTTCGTAATACTTATAATATCTCATATCCTAATACTTTCAAGCTAACCTATACGAAGTTGACTCTAGTACATAATCAAGCAACTCTTTAAATGAGTTTTGGTTCACTAAAATATGACAACCAAACTTGACATACCAACGCTTGGTGGGTTCAACAGAGCTATGCTATAACATAGTGATTGGTAGAACCGATTGAACCCATGTATGCGATTTGATATTTGATCAATCACATAGTTATCTTGGAATACAGGTCAACCAATTCTAAACTTGTTTGGAAGTGTGGTATAACCTATTCCAAGAATGTAAATCCATGTAAATATGAATAAGGATTTTCAGTGAAAAGATGTCAACATACTTTGAACACGAGCAGTAACTCTTATCATTTATTGTTCAAAGATATTCCTTAGTACTCAAGGAGATCTTGTGTCGAAATAAACTGAGAATCTTTTAATTAAGGTTTTTGGTTTTATATGCTTTAATTACCAGCAATTAAATACATATCTCTAGAGAATAAAATTAGTAATGTGTATTTACTAATTGAGATATTCTATTGAGAGATTTCGAAATATTGGACAAGTATTTATTGGAATTAGAAAGTTGAATTTTTCCATTCATTGCAAATCTTGAGAATATTTTCGATTTTGGAAATTCCTTGGTGTCCAAACATCCTTGGTCTATAAATACCTAGGCTTGGATTTCTAGCAAACTATCCTAAGAGCCATGCAAACTTCATTATTTGTTGCTTCTAGTGGAGTCGTCTATTCGTAGAGGAAAGTATCCTAATTAGGTGAAATCTCTTATGACCGCTCGTTTAAAGACTTATGTGGAATCAAGAAGCTATACGAGTATCGTTGGTGGGAAACTAGATAATAGCAAAGTGTTGTTAGTTTTCGATTGATTTGATTGACTAACGGTTGTTGAAACTTTGATTGCACCTAGTTTGTTTATTCTTGAGAATCTTCTCTTCTGATATAAGATTCACTCAAACTAGATCGAAGTATCGACAGGATCTTTAAAACTGTTTGTAGATTTAAAGACATCTTGTGATAATCCATTGTTAACTGCACTCCGTTCGTGTGTGTGATTGATCACAAGAGATTCAAGTGATGTTGTGCGTGTTATTATGAAGATTAAAGAAGATTTGAAGACGAAAAAGATTTCTTATTAGTTCTCATATCTTTGTGTGTGCACAAACCTTGATCGGCCGGGATCCAACTAGAATCGATTTATTCGATTATTTAGTTGCGTGAGATCGCATCAACTAATAGTTCTTTTGAGATCTATTTTGATTGTTGCAAATATGAATCTTATTAATTCGGTGATAGAGATTGGATTGATCTAACCAGCAAAGGAGTTTATTAGATTAAACGGAAGAGCCTTTGCGTATGATTTGAGATATCTTTATCTTAAATAATCAATAGAAGTTGTTACTAAACAGATTCATTATTCCTTTGTTGTTTGGAGTACGATCCAAAGGAATTGTACCAAGTGCGTGACACATCGAAGCCAAGTGCGGGGATACCGAGGAAACTAAGTGAACTAGTGGTAGTTGCTTGGTCTCAACTATATTTGTAATCAAATGAAATCGAGTATGATTTCATACTCATTTTATGATCGAGTATTAACTGAAAAAAATGGGTTAACCAGAATCGGTTTACACGATACATGTAAAAACCATTCATGACGTTAGACAACAGAATCGGTTTATAAGAATGCTCATGTAATCCGATTCTAACAAAAAAAAAGATACAGAAAAATTGAGAACAACAATCGGTTTACTCGACACACATATAAAATCCGATTCTAACATTATACATCAACAATTGGTTTTTATAAGTGCTAATGTAATTTGATTCTCGTTCAAATTTCGAACCGTAAAACATATCAAGGACAATCGGTCTTTGTGGGCATGAACAAAAACCGTTTCTATTTGCAATCGGATTACATATACATTAACGTTAACCGATTCTCGATAAACCAGAAAAATTTGATTTCAAAATTTTCAATTTTTGAGCAATTTTATGTTACTAAAACCTAGTTTATAGGATTGGGTTGAGAAGAAGAAAAGAAGAAGAATCGGGTTGAAGTGGAGATGGAAATGAATTTGATTTTGATTTTACTTTTAATTTTATGATTAGGATTTGATGGGGACAAATTAGTAGTATTAATATTTGATAGAGGATAAAATGGTAGTTTCATCAAATTTACACACCCCTTATCATTCTTGATGGGGTGGATGGAAAATCCATAGGCCCAATTAAGTGGCATATGCCCCAATTTAGCCAAGCTAGTATAGCTAATGGTTGCTTTCCTATTTATTCTATTATATAAAAGGAAGACCCCTACTACAAGATCGCTACATGTTGAACGAAGCTGCAAATTTTGATATTTCAAGTTTGCCCCAATTTTCATAGCTTCATAAATATAACGAGGTCATACCGGTAATTTAGAATAATCATACTCCCTCCGTTCCGATTTACTTGACGTTATAGAGTTTTTCACGCAGATTAAGAAACAACAGAGAGAGTAAATTTTTTCCAAACCTACCCATATTAATAGCTTCCTAAAATTTTAAACCACCTAGTTTTTAGTTTCTAAATTTAATGTAAATTACGAATCCCGTTGTAATTTACTTGGGATAAACAAAATATTTCATCCAAATCCTTGGAATAATCATTTATGTGCTGATTCCAATGAGAATTAATAGTATGTTGTGATTCCAAAGCAAGGGTAAATTAGTGAGGATTTGGGGAAAATACTTAAACCCTCATCTATTTTTGGAACACAAAAAAACCCTAAAACATCAAGTAAATTGTAACGGAGGGAGTATAAGATTATAATCATTCCCAATAAAACATAGCGATCTTAAAAATGAAAATCCCACAAATTAAACTCACTTCTCCTTCGTCATCACTATCAGGTAATCCACAATAACTCTAAAGTTCCATTATCTACACAAGTTTCAAAATCACAAAAAAAAAAAAAAAAAAAAAGGTCCAATTTAAGTTCTTACTAATTGATTTCTTGATTATCCAACAGTGAAATTGAAAAAAAAGAAAGAACACCAAGTCACAGATAAGATCATGGAGGTGTTGGTGATTTATGTGTAAGAGAGGAAATAATTCAGAGAAGTGATAATATGTCACCGACTCATCTAAGTTAACCAAATGGGACTGCAATGGAGGCTATGGTTAAGTTTAGCGTCGGTTGTGGTGGAATGAGATTAGTGGTGGAGGTGGTGATTGTGGTGGTGGTCACCGAAGTTGTTGTTTTCTGTGAAACTGTTGAGGCTAGAGAGAGTTTAGGAAGGGAAATTGATTTTTCTTCGTCCATTTGGTGACCTAATAAAATGTGATATATTATTTTGTGACACATGAACACTGAATCGATATTAACTTTCATCAATATAGCCACGTGGAGGTGAACCCAGTCCACTCTAGATGAATGGTATTAAGGAAATGAAATCAAAGTAATAATTGAATCCGACGATTAAGAAGTGATAAGTAGAATATTATGGTAAGATGTTGATACACGAGGATTTATGTAAACTCCCCTTGAGTCCTCCGTAGTTGACAGCTATATTGATACTGTCTATATTTTTTTTTTTTTGGAACAAAAGAAGATTTTATTGAAGAAACAAATTACATAACAGATGAATAGTTTGCATCTTTCAACAATAAAGGAATTACCACAGACGGTAAATTGTCAAGCCAAATCTGATTAAGCTTGTCTACCCTAGCTAGTTTAGATAAAGCATCCGCTACTTTGTTTCTCTCTTTTGGCACATAAGAGCACCGCCAAGAATTATTGTTCTTGAAGCATAATCTAATATCTTTAACTAAATTTAAAAGTCTCCAATCTATTGAGAAATCACCATTGTTAAATCGCTTCCACGACTACCTTGCAATCCAGCTTCAAAAGCGTTAACTCCTTCCAACTTCAATTCTTTTGCCCATCTCATCGCTTCCCATAATCCAGCACATTCGCTTGTTCCGCACTTTCCACCATCTCTAAATGGATGCACTTTGTCATTGTCAAGTTACTCCGCACAAGTACGTAAAATTAGACCAATTCCACCTGTATTATCTAAATTTTGATAAGAACCATCACAGTTTAAAGTAAGCATATTGACTGGGGGAGGAATCCAGTGAATGTTAGTACGATTCACTCCTTGCATCTTATTAGTTATAGGAGATTTCTGTTTTGTATATTCTTCTATGTATAGAGTGCTTCTTCTGATAATCTTTTCTGGAGTAGATAGACTATTTTGAAATATCTTATCACATCTCTCAGTCCAAATGCACCAGGCCACAATGCACCTTTTGATCAGCACTTGTTCACTTATTTTCCTGCTGTGAAACTCTTCAAACCAGTCACAGACCCATTCACTGAGATTGACGGAATTATGTGCAGTGCAACCTAGAGTTTGGAACCAAACTGCCCTGGGAAGACTGCAGTTTAGGAGGACATGTATTGGCGTCTCCAAATGTTGCTCACAAAAAGGACAAGATTTATCTTGGCCTGTTATCGTTGAGTTAAGAATATCTCTTGTAGGAAGTAGCTCAGAAATACATTTCCAGATAAATTGTCGAACTCTTGGCAGCATAGGGAGCTTCCACAGATTTTTATAAGTTCTCTGCAATCTTGGGCCTACTGACACAGAAAGATATTTGTCTTCATACATTCTCCGATAGCAGGATTTAACTGTGAATTTTCCATTTTTCTCCAGAAGCCAGATAACCCTATCATCTTGATTAATATGAATAGAAATTTTAAGAATTTCAGTTATAGTGTCTTGATCGAAAAGATTCCCAAGAATAGAAATATTCCAAGACTGAGATTCTTCTGCAAACAGTTGGTTAACAAAACTGAAAAGATGAGCCGAAGTACAACCTTGCCTTTGCTGAGGAGGAGCTGGCAAACTTGGGATCCATCGATGTTTCCATATAAGTATCTTCTTACCATTTCCTAGACTCCAACAATTTGTGTTCTTTAATGAATTGCAACTCAGAACTGATGCTTCTCCAAGACCAAGTGGTATTTGTCTTCTTCGTATGTTAAAAATGTCCCCATCTCTGGATAATACTTCGCTTGAAGAGATTTAGCCATAATAGAGTTTGAGTCTGAGCAAAGCTTCCATGCTGATTTTGCAAGGAGAGCTCTATTAAAAATGTGCATATCTCTAATGCTAAGACCACCTTCTTCTTTTGGTCTTTGAACCCTTTGCCAGGTAATGATGTGCCTTCCTCTATTAGATTTCTTATTGCGCCAGAAAGCTTGCTGAGAAGAATTTATTTTATTGATAGTGATATCCCGTGGGTTTAAAGTGGGTCATATGATGGATAGGTATTGCATTCGTGACATGTTTGATCATAACCATTCTTGCTGCTTGACATATTTCCACCATTCCACCTTGAAAGTCTGTGATCTATTTTGTCAACAAGTATTGAGAAAGGGATTTTCCTATTTCTGCCAATAAAGAAAGGAAGACCCAAGTACTGTTCTTCATTAATATTTAGTTGCCTGACTCGAAGAATTCCACTGAGATCTTGACAGCTAGAGGGGTTCATATTTGAACTGAAGTATACAGCTGACTTATTGAAGTTTATTAGTTGCCCAGAGCAAGAACTGAATTCCTCTATTACTTGCATTAGTTTGTGTACTTGAGTAAGATTTGCTTTACAAAAAGTAAGCAATCATACGCAAAGAGTAGGTGATTTATGTTTGGTGCAGACCTTGATATTTTTATGCCAGAGAGCTGTTTTGATGATTCACAATGAGCTAAATATCTTGAGAAGGATTCCATAGCAAGAATGAATAGGTAAGGTGAAAGTGGATCACCTTGTCGAATGCCTCTTGAAGGGGTGAAAGCCTTAGTATGTGAGCCATTAAACTGAATTTCAATCTGGGTGGTGCTGATACATTGAGAAACCAACTGACAAAATTTCTGACCAAAACCAAACTTGTCTAGGATCTCCAGTAGAAAACTCCATTCTAGCCTATCAAAGGCTTTTGACATGTCCATTTTTAAGGCTAAATAACCTCCTCTACCTGTCTTTCGCTTCATAGCTTGCACAATTTCCTGAACTAGACATATATTCTCTGAAATTAACCTTCCTGGTACATAAGCTGCTTGAAAAGGAGAGATGATACTAGATATGTGTTTCTTCATTCTTAAGGCCAAGATCTTGGAGATTATCTTGTAGACAGTATTGCAGAGTGCAATTGGTCTATAGTCTTCTGGCTTGTGAGGAGTCTGAGTCTTTGGAATAAGAGAAACCCTTGTATGGTTTAGCTGCTTCAGTAAGTAACCAGAGTGGAAGAAAGATTTCACCATTTTGCAGACATCTTCCTTTACAATGGGCCACTGAGATTGGTAAAAACCTGGTGGAAAACCGTCTGGGCCAGGAGATGTCCAAGGATCCATAGACATAAGAGCTTGGTGTATTTCTTGATCTGAGGGAATTGCTTCCAGTTCTATATTGTCCTCAGCAGTGATGCAGCTTGGTATGTGTTGCAGAAAATAGTAGCTATTAGTTGGAGTAGATGTAGTCATGATTTTCTGGAAATGAAGCACGAGAAGATTCTCTAAAGACTCCTTGTAGAACACCATGAACCATCCGGGGCAAGAAGCGAATCAATACGGTTTCGGATTTTCTTCTGTTTGCTCTAATATGAAAAAACTTTGTATTCTTGTCCATATCATTGAAGAAATGATCCCTGGATTTTTGCCTGTATGAGCTTGCTAGAACCTCATTTAAAGCACTGATTTCTTTTTCAAGAATAATGACAGCATTAGTGTTACTACCATTAATATCTGTAGATTGAAGATGAGTCATGTCTTCTTGAAGCTGCATGATTCTATTTTGGACATTTCCAAAAGTGGATTTACTCCATTTTGAAAGAATATATCTAGTATGAGACAGTTTATTAGCAAGAATAAAAGCATTAGAACCAGGAAAAGAAACAGTCCAAGCATTTTCAATTTCTTTTTTACAGTCATCATGTTGTAACCAATGTTCAAAGAATTTCCAATTCCTTCCAGAGATTCTATTAACTTTATAGAGATCTAATAGAATAGGGGTATGATCTGAGCCATTTTGAGGTAAATGAGTCAAGATAGAGTCAGGGAAAGCTAATGACCATTCACTATTGACCATGGCTCTATCTAGTCTAGATTTAGTTTTACCTGTACCATGTTTGTTGCTAGTCCAGGTAAAGGGATTTCCACTAAATCCTAAATCAGATAAATCAGACTCTCTAATTAAGGTAAGAATATCAGAGGAGATATTTTGACTAGGGGTATTTCTTTCTTCAGAAGAAAGGGTTATATTAAGATCACCTATTACAGTCCAAGGAATAGAAACGGATTGACTTAGACTCTTAATATACTCCCATTGATCAGCCTGTTCATCTCTATAGGGTGTGCCATAAACACAGGATAAAAACCATTGCCCTTTACTGGCATCATTTGTCACAAGAGCATGTATCATTTTATCAGTAGTATTAACTATCTCTAACTCAAAGCCATCTTTCCATAAGAGAATGAGACCCCCAGCAGTACCTATAGAAGGGACAAAACTATTGTTTGGCATGGCTAGAAACCTAGTGAGTTTTTGAATCCTGCTATCATTTATCTTTGTCTCAGAAATAAAAATGATATCAGGTGAGTAAAAAGCATTAAGGTGATGCAAGTGATCTCTAGTTTCCTTGCCTAAGAAGCCTTGGCAATTCCAGCTTAAGATTTTCATAGTTGAAAACTTTAAAACAGAAAAATTTAGGGTAGCTAAATCAGAGAAAAAGTTCAAAAACAGAAAGTGATGCTTGAATAAAAGATTTGAGTGAATTAAAGAGTAGTGTTTTGAAAAGGTTACCAGAACAGCAGTAGCCTCCTCCCTTCCATGAAAGTTCTCTCTTGCAATGAGCTCTTCTTCTTCAGCCAAATCATGTTCCATGTCAGCAGCACCTTGGTTTGCAATTCCAGTATTATGGTTTATGTTTGTAATTTGAGTAACAATGACCTCCTCTTCATTGCTTCTGGATCTTTTAGTTCTTCGAAACTCCTCCTGGCTTTCATTTTGCTCCATAATGCGCCTCTGACTAGCTTCACATATTTGTTTCAGCATAAGATCGATATCATTTGATATTTCCACACCATACTGAATTGCTAATTCATGAATATAGGCTATATACTCATCATTTGTATATCTCCTAATTTTTAAATCTTCAGCTACATTTTCGCATTCCTCATCATCATGGTCTATAGTGAAACACTCTTGACATAGTTTGTGTGGTTGTTTTTCCCAATGGTAGCGCACCCAAGTGACTCCACCAGCTGCAGTATTCCACCAGCCACCTCTAAAGAGAGGTTTCTTCAGATCAACTTTGACTCTGGCAAGAATCATACTTCCACCTCCTGGTCTACATTTTGTGGTTAGTCCATATTTTTGGACCCAATTCTATTAGAGCTTCATCAATGACCTGCACAGAATGGTGTTCAAGGAGAAGATTCTTGAATTGCACATTCCAATCCTGCTGAGTAAATTGTTGATCTTTAACAGCAATAGTTGCATCATATTTTTTCAGATTTAACAGACATTTATTGACATTCCAAGGACTTTTCCTTAGAATAGCTTCGACTACTTCCATAGAATTAAGTTTGAAGATAAAAATGTTCTTATCTAGGGCCCTGACTTCTTTAATCCTATACTGTTTCCATAATAGAGTGACTTCCTTTCTCACGACCTCAGTTTCAATCGGATCATTCTTTGAACTGACTTGCCAATAAGGGTGTTCTTCCATTCATCTGTTGCAACCGAGATTGCTCTTGGAGTACCAACTTGACGACGAATTTGACGGTAAAATCGCGGATCTTAGCATTTTTCAATTGGGAGGTGATTTCTGAAACTTGATTGTTTGAAGATGAAGCCATGGGTTTAGGGTTTAGATGAAGCAGAGATGAGGTAGAGAAGCTTATCTCTCGGAGATTCAAGAATTTGTTTCTTATAGGGAGAAACAAATATTTTGTAACTATAATTAGTTACACCCGAATAACAAAGTTTTGATATATGAGGAAAGAAGATTAGTTGATAATAACGAGAATTTTGCATGCGAGAGATTGGAGGGATAGTCAACTGAAAAATAACGCATGCCCACCAATTACGCTTCATTGTAGGGGGAAAGTTTGAATTTTTGAATTTTGAAAGAAACTCTTCAGAGCGCTGGATCGTCATCTCTGAGTCTTGACTAGTTAACTCAAAATTAACATAGTGATCAAATATATGATCAAAACCATAATACTGGAACATACTGTTTAGGACTACCAAATTGGTAGTTTGCAAAACTGCTTTAGAAGGTGCTGTTGAGACAACATGCGGCTGCAACAAAACCATTGACAAAAGAAGATAAGATTGGACAAAAGTCCAATACTGAATGCCTTTCATGGTAGGTAATAGGCCCTGCACAAAAGAGTTAGCAGATCATTATAGTAGGAAAACAAGGATATCAATTTAACTGGAAAACATAAGAACAGAAAATTGAATCCGTTTCTAGAAAAAAGAAAAAGAGAGGTCTGAGTTCTCAAACCAGGATTTTACTAAAACAAAAAAACAACCGATCGACTAAACAGACAAATAAAATAAGGCAAAATAAACCTAATAAGGGAATCAGAGATCATGATTGAAATTGAGAGATAAGAAGATCGAAGGATTAGATGATGAAGAAATTAGAATGAAAATTTTCACTGAGTTGACTCATTTTTCGCCCGATTTGCAGAGCTCTTTTCTATCATGTACTCTTGTCCTTAATGCATGGTTATTTTGAATCCCTGTCTATATTTTTGCACGCGCAAAGCGCGTGCCCATCGCTCTTGTTAAAGATAATAAAAAATCCTCGGTTCGGCCGGACTCATTAGGGAATACTCGATATCATGGTCCACTGTCACAATTAAATGATTGTGTTCAACTGTTTGGTCTCTTGGATAAATATGCCTGGCTAAATTGGGGTTTATAAGGATTAATTTGGGCCTGTCATTACGTGACAAAAAAAAGACATTTTGAAGTAAAATGAAAAGCCCCTTAACCAACTATTTTTTTAATGGCTAATTTACCCCTGAATAATTAGTGTTAATTCGGGTGATTAGTGGTAAAATATCGTGTTAGATGTGAAATTAACTTGTGTTAATGAATCATCTGAACATGAAAAATTTTGAAAGTTAGAAATTTTTTGAAGAACACCAACTCAGAATCGGTATATGTTGCCATTGTATCAACCGATTGTAACCTCAAAAACATACAGAGATTTTCTGAAACTTACTTCTACCTGTAATGGTTTATATGGACATGAAAATTAATCAACCGATTATCCAGAATCGGTTTATATGGGCATGAACATAAACCGATTGTGGGTAAATTTTTTCTTTTTTATCTGTGAATTATGTGTTTTTAAACATCAAATAAAATTAAAATTCATTTTATACCCGAGTTAAGAATGAGTATGACTTCATACTCAGTTTCAAATCGTTTAAGAAGTTGTACTCGTTTTCAATTAGAGTATAAAGTTATACTCATTTTCAAATTGGGTAAAAGCATATATAACTATTTTCATTTTCATTTTTAATCGAAATGAAATCGAGTATGATTTCATACGATCGAGTATTAACTAAAAAAAAAAATTGGTTAACCAGAATCTGTTTACACGATACATATATAAAAATCGATTCCTAACATTGCATAAAAGGAATCGGTTTTTATATATGTATCGTGTAAACCGATTCTAAAAAAAAAAAAAATACACAGTAAAACAATTATCTCTTCTATACCAGAATCGGGCTATGTGGGCATTAATGTAGACCGATTCTGGTTCAATTTCCTCCGACCAGAATGTCATCCAGGACAATTGGTCTTTGTGGGCATAAACAACAACCGTTTCTAAATGAAATCGGTTTACAAGTGCATTGACGTAGACCGATTGTTATAAACCCAAAAAACTTTGATTTAAAAAATTGGATTGTTCGAGTGATTACATGTTATTGAAACCTACTTTAGGGAATTGGGTTAATAGAAAAGTACCTGATTCGATCAAAAACGAAAAATTACCTATTTTAGTGAATTTGGTGATTATCAACAATGTTTTCGTTTGATTTTGAATTCTTAATTTTGAAGAAATGGAAGTGATTTTGATTTTGATTTTGATTTTTTTTTTTAATTAGGATTTAATGAGGATAAATTGGTAGTATTAAAATTTCATAGAGGGTAAAATGGTAGTTTCATCAAACTTAGACACCCCTTATCATTCTCTATGGGGTGGATGAAAAATCCATAGGCCCCAATTTAGCCAGGTAAATATGGTGTTCAAGTGGTTTTTCTAGATTTAGTCACGGGACCTAAATTATTTATGACATGGTCAAATTCGTATGATTCCGCGAGACTCTTGCTAGGTAGCTTAAACTAGTCCAATACATTTGGATTGGAAGAATATTACCAACAGAAAGTTCATGATTCATGACCGGAAACCAGAATTTCAGCTGACTACAAAATTACTCAACGAGAGTAGGCAGGCAACATGTAGGACATATTACATGTGACTATGAATATAGGCTCGTCTGATGGTCCTGATCAAAGATCTGATCTTTTCAAACATAACAAAAAGACAACAACTCTCTTGAAAATTCACCTAACTTTCAGCCAAGGGCTCGTGTATTCTCATGTAGTTGACCATGTGAAAATAACGCCAAAGCTGTGTATATACATCCTGATATGAATAGTGATTGACACAAAATGCAAACCGGATGGGCTAAAATGTTTATATAGCTGACAAGAATTTAGCTCGACGGTTCGCATCTCACTAACCAGTCTCTAGTATCGGATTTTAATGCCACCTGAATTATCATGAAAATCTAAGTCTACCTCAACAAAGTCTATAGCCACCAGCATAAGATGAAGACGAGCGGCTCAGTCACACTGAAGCACCAACAACTCCTTTAGATGGCAAATTACTAAACACCATCTTTCAACAACTCTAGTATGGGATGATTACATACAGGGGATAAGACCTAGCTTTCACCTTTACATAGTACTTGTCATCAATTGTTGTATACCACTGTTACTATTTAGAGGACATGCCATTGTCAGTTGTCACAAATCTCATGATCAGCTATGTAGGAGGAGGTACCGAGGCTCCAGTATTAAAGGCCTCTGGTTGCTGTAGCTTCTGCTGCACCAGATTTGTCATGTGTGCCTGATATTCTGTTAATCGTGGCAAGTGTTTCTGGAGTGCTGTATAACCAAAGAAACAATGAGAGTAGTTTTAGGTTATTCACATGCAAGTGTTTGTTTGCGAAAATGGAATCTAGCTGGAAAACATAGTCTACGCTGATATTTAGGTTAGGGAAGAAGAAGACTTACATAACCTATCTTCACCTTGGTCGTAGCAAACAAAGCCAAGCTGAAGAAAAAGTAAAAAGGGTTAATGTTCAAGCAAATCAAAATTTAATGTTCAAGCACATACATGACTAATAAATCAACTAAATCTAAGAAACACACATGGCACTTAGTATTTTCATATACATGTTATTGGTTTTGGCACTATGAAACTCACGTACTAATGGCTGGTAGCATTATAACTTCTTAAAAAATAAACAACGACGATTCCGCATAATTTGTTTAATAGTGTTTATTGTAGACTGTCTTGGCGTTGGCTTGAGCCAAGGGACAGAGGCAATTTTTAAAACTCAAGTGAGTGAGTGAATAGGTACAGATTTAGGTGTTCCATTGATATTGGTGCATTCAGAGGATTGTCACTGCACACATACACATTCTAACTAGGCCCAGTCTAGGCTCCGGCTTTTTCCATCTGGACATCAATTTACTCCATATCTGAAGTTCACTGTTAGGGAAGGCTTGCAAGTGTTTATAGAGATTGACACTATCCTGATCCATTTGGAGCACGCATGTATCATGGTTCGAGTTAGAGATGCATACCCTTTCAAAGAGGTTTATCTTTTGATTGTTGGCTGAACGCACCAGCATTTCCAAATAGAATACCTTATCACTGTTGGAAATACTCTTATTATCAGATCCCAAAGTACAAAAATAAAAATAGGACCAGCAGATACAAATATGTAAAATAGCAGAATCATGACGAGTACAAACATTACTCATTCGAGCGAATAGTTGACTAACTAAGCATATCATCATATTGAAAGATTCAGCTTCGTCCTCTTACAAGAAATGAGACAAATGTAGAAGAATATACAAGAAGAAGATAAACCATACTATGACACAGGACAAAATCAAATACGAACAACCCGAAATCATCATGCTCTCCAACTATAGATATGTGATTTCAGTAATAAACTATTGTAGTGAAACTAACAAGTAAAATTGCAATACATCTAACACAAAATATAAATAGATCATTCTTGATTATAATTAAACTTACATTTTGTCTGCCGTAACCTTTATATTCTCTACAAACATCTTAACCAAGTCCGCACTCCGGTAATACCGTATATAAGGAGCAACATGAGCAATTTGGCAACATTTTGACAAATCGTTTCCTCCAACTTTTGCAACATCTACAAATTAACAAATAGATTCAAGTCAAAACAAAATGTTTGTCAAACCCTAACTTCACAACTGATCACCATCTAACATCTATATATTCAAAG
Source organism: Papaver armeniacum (assembly GCA_023531295.1). Taxonomy (NCBI): domain Eukaryota; kingdom Viridiplantae; phylum Streptophyta; class Magnoliopsida; order Ranunculales; family Papaveraceae; genus Papaver; species Papaver armeniacum. The sequence goes on from JAJJWW010003915.1 coordinate 28,916, forward strand.
AACTGAGTAAATTTCAAGAAATAGAAGAAAAATATTTACTTACTGAAACCCATAATACGATTGCCAGGGGCTTCAGCAACAAGAAAATATTTAGACCATATAGCAATGGTGGACATATACCATGACAAAGTTCTCTACAGCAACACGAAGTTTATAAGTAACCCTAATTTCATTCCAAAATTAACAAACAAGAAGGAAAAAAATATAGCCAATACTTACAGTGTCTGCGGATTTATGATGTTCATTGTACTGATCCATTAGTATAGGGGTTATTTCAAGAAGATCATTGCAGCAGAACTTTCGAATAGTTGTCATACCTTATAATCTCTATCTCTATTTCTCACAAAATTCAGAAAAGTGTGCAAGAACCGAATTACAGTGTCGATTTCACTACTCAAAACCCTAGCGCTTGTATAAAATGAACACCTGAAAAGCACCGACCATGTATCTGTTTATAAGAGTAAACCTTGGAGTTGTATTTGTTTATAAGAGCAAACCTAGCGAGGGGTTTAGGATAAAAACTCACACAAATTTTAATCCAGCACTGTTGTTAACCATAATACCTTGGGAGGCTCATGTGAAGGCGAAGGCAAATGGGACTCGGTCTTTTTTTTTTTTTTTTTTTTTTTTTTTTTTTTTTTTTTTTTTACTCCCTAGTCCAAAAACATCGTGGAGATTATAAAGTGTATTTTCTAAATACCTAAAACACCCTTCTAGGTCGAATTAGTATCAACGCATGTAAATATTACTAGTAGTATGTTACTACATACTAGTAATATCAATACGGTGATACTACATATTAATATGTACTATACTAATAGTAACAAAAATATCTTATTGTTACTAGTAAATTAGGTAACTACTTTACTATACTAGTATAGTAGTAATAGTAGTAGTAACATATGTAGTATCAATATGTAGTAATAGTATAGTACTAGTATAGTATACTAGTACTAGTAGTAACATATGTAGTATCAATACATAACAATTTTTTGATATGTAGTATCAATACATAACATACTACATATCAATATGTAGTATCAATATATAACGTACTACATATCAAACATACTACATATCAATATGTAGTATCAATATATAACATACTACATATCAAACATATACTACATATCAATATGTAGTATCAATATATAACGTACTACATATCAATATGTAGTAGTATCAATACATAACATATTACTACTAGTATACTACATACTACATATGTTATTACTACATACTAGTTACTACTAGTATACTACATATGTTACTACATATGTAGTATGTAGTAATAACATATGTATTAATATATGTAATCTTATATGTTAGGGTTAGTAGAGTAATTTTACTCTTTTCAAAAAAAATTTGGACTAACGAGTAAATGTATTTTCCCGCTGGACTAGCCAGTAACCCGGGTCGGGTTTACTGGACTAAACAGCAAAGTTCTCTTTTTTTTTTGTGCTTTTTTTTTTTTTAAGTTTTTTATTTATTTATTACATTTTTAACTAATTGGAAGCCTAACAAGCTAAGCTGTAAGTAGAGTACTACTACATTAGTTGAACAGATTGCCATGCTAGCCTACTAGCGAGCCTCATGAGGAACCAAGTCGAGGGAACCGAAGCGGATAGTGTGGCTATGACCGTCGCAAGGGGGGCAAGCTAATACGTCCATGTCAAACTCTGTAATATACGCCATCTGGGACTCGAACCTGGGACCTCCTGGAGCGCATGAAACCTCTCGTGGAGCGCATGAATCCTAGCTGAGCTACAAGCCAATTTTTTTACTTTTTAAATTAGTAATTAATTTTATCAAAAATTAGAAATTTATTAACTTTTTGCTTCTTTTATTTTGGTTAATTTATATGTATCTATTCTTGGAAAAGGCTACTGGTCAGCCTCAATAAAAAAAAATGTTTGATGGAAAAGTTAAATTTCATAAATTAATTTATGTAGTACAATAAGTTTATAATTTCAATTTTATCAATAATATTGGATACAATACTTGATTTTCGAACTCTTGGTGCAAATGGATTGACATATGTGGAAGATTTTTTTATCCTTGCTTCCTCTCTCGTTATGTAATCGCTGATTTTTGTTTTATGCTTATGTACTTAACCCGGTTTTGGGATAAATCTCTCAAAATTGTCGAGGCTTCCTGCATTGTGTTTTCAGTTTCTAAGGAGTGTCTGAGCTTACCTTGTTGATTATATTCGCCAGAGTTTTAGAGTTTGTTACTATGGATACTCTTGATAGTATTTTTTCACTTAACCAAGTAAATGCCTTTAGCAAAGCTTTAGTTTCTGCTTGAAGAGCCAAAGAAACCCACTCTGACCCCGCTGAAATATGCATGAATGTCTCTTGATCCACTAAATAAAGGATGAAGGCATAGCACATGGATGAATCTTCTTTCTTAAAAGAAGCATCAATAAAGATTATCCAATATGTGTTTAGGGATGGCAAATTATTTTTAATCGTTTTTCCTCTTTGTAGGGTAGAAGCTTTATGGATAACTTTAGAGGGAGTAGCTTACAAAAACTATTGAGAATCCATGTTTCCAAATGAACCATAAAATGGTGACAATTTCTTCCGAACACTGCGCAAATCAGAGTCCGTGATCCAACTTCTTACCCATGTACTTATTGAGTCTGTGCAAGTTCTTGAATTAATTGTTTTTAAGGAAAAACTAAACCAGATAGCACTCGCAAAAGGGAATAATCTCAGAAGGTGTTGTTCAGTTTCCTGCATTTGGGAGTTGCACATAGTGCATTCCAAAGAGATAGCTGAGATGTGGGCCCCAACACTACACCAAAACATCCAATTTGGGACGGATATACGCGTCGCAAATGAATTTCACCAACGCTAATATCTGTTGGGAATATGGCGTAGCAAATTTTGGTGCAACGCCAAAATCCGTTGGTCAAATTAATTTGTGCAACGTATATAAACGTTGGTGAAATAGATTACCAACGTTTGTGGAGCAACGGATTCTTTAATTTGTGCAACGGTTACAATAATTTAGGCAACGTATTACTCTAATTTGAGCAACACTTATATACGTTGCAAACCCGTTTGAGATAAAAAAATAAAATTGACGATAATTCGTGTGAAAAATAGAATTCGACGATAATTCCGACGAATTCTCGCTTTCTGAAAATATATTTTGCACATTCATATACCATTGTATATCAACTAAAAGACCCAATACAATCCATCAAGATATACCATTGCAAACCGAATCCTAACCAAACCGAATGCATAACAAGAAACCGAATTATAAGCAAACCGAGAGCAACGAACCCTCTTTGCGATGAATGGTTTCGTGCACGATACTTCGATACCTAAGTAATGAGCAGTCAACACTAAGACAGAAGAAGTCTGAACATACAATCTTATACAATTAGTGATAACTATAACAATTTGAACAAAAGTTGAACAGGTTACCCGACCTTTCAAGTCCTTGGAACATCAATTTTACTCTACGAAACCTACACCAAAACAGAAATCATACTTTAGAATTTGCCATCTGACAACAACATAGACAACAATGATGAGCAAAAATAGTGAGTTACTTTCTCAATAAGCACTATGTTTTCTATCCATAGCTTAAAAACAAAGCAACGAAAACATCCACCAACAAACAATATTTAGGTAAGATTTCAATGTTATTGTTAACCAAATCACAATCTTAACCTTTCTTTGTTTCTTATGCATCCTATTTTTCTATGTCTTTCATCATCCAAAAGCAAAAACTATTTGTTGTTGTCACGCCCCATTCAAAAAGGAGATATTTAATCTAATACATGTCCTAGGTCCTTTTAATTTAAAACATTACGGTTCTGGACTCGTCAAGTTTGCTTGACTAGTGTATTATACAATACAAAGGTAAAATCTAGTTGGCATCTAAGATAGCCATCACCTCAAAAAAAAAATGTACACACAAAACATGTTTAAGACCACTGCTAAGATACTCCAAGGTACCAACTTTAAATTACTCACTCGTGCTAGACGTAGTACTCGCCTTTTCCTGTTCCGTTCTCGGTTGTAGTAGATTCACCTAGTACCAAAATGACATCAACATGAGTACAGCCCAGCGGGAATTTACATATCAACGTCATCAGTTACAGATGATAGCTAAAATAAGGAAATGGTAAATTAGATATCACCTCAAAATATTTTAAGGAAAGCAAAGTATGAATGGTATAAAAGCGACGTATAATATTCAATCTAGTAATTTCACTCACATATTTTAGTAATCCAACCTAAAAAACAATCACTAACACATTCATGCAACAATGGCAGGATGTATATGTCTGTAAACTCCAACAAAAAACACCTATGCTGGTCAAATGATGATCCCTCTAATGGCAGGTAAAAATAGGGATGGAGATATACTAATGCAAGTGCAAATAGCTTTTAAGATGCAGCAAATTTTAGCAATTGATAAGCATTTATCATCATCACTAAAATCTAGATGCACAACTGCCGATGGATGAGAGACGAAATGTTTCACTGAGTTGAGAAAGTGTAATTAGCACAACTATTGGAATGTTGCAAACTTCAAGTGCAAACTGCTCAAGGAAACCACAACATGGAGATTTGGTTAAATGCCGCAAACAGCGAATTAGCTATGCATAAACATTTAAGAGATTGGATAGATTTTAGCACCGTGGTAATGACTCAATGAAACCTTTATTTGGTCATTGCTGCTAAAACCATCAAGTTGGTTAAGCAGTTCCAACATTGTCCGTTGTACTTCACTATCTCCATTGGTCACTGTAATAAAACAAAAATAGAGAAGGAAGGAGAGTATAAGCATGTTACAGAGAAGTACAAAATTTAAACTATCTAGAATTTACCCCAAAGTGGAAACACATACAACAAAATTCGTTTGAGACATAAACATCACTTACCTATCAAAAAATTTGGGTGATGCCTGTTCTAGGAGGTCTGTAAAATAGAACTACTTTGGATGGTCTGACTCCTATTTTCTTAAACCTGTCTACGTGAGTAATTGGAAAAAAATTTGCCTCTTTAAGTTCTTGAATCTTCAAAACATCATAACTTTCATTTTCAAATCAAACCGGTGAATTGTGATCATTATCCACATAATAAATGTGCAAAGCAGTTCACAATAAAAATGTACCGTAGTTCAAGGCCCCCAATATCATTGTAGTCTTTTGTTGGTTTTTCACCATTATAATGTCAACAACTCTCTATAGCCCTGGAAACAGAGAAAAAACACAATAAACTCATTTTAGTTTCATACTTGTTCTCTAAAGATGGACGTTTGTCAAATTCAAAAGTTAAAATTAGTTCAGTAGATCACAGGGTAAGTTTACCAATAAAATTAGTTCAGTAGATCACAGGACGTTTGTCAAATTTAAAGAATTTAAGCTTCATTCTCATTGTTGATCAAGTACTTGTTCATACATAACCAATTATCAAGTTTACATACATAACCAATTATCCTTGAGATTTGCACAAGTGATCGAACCAAACTAAATACATATACTAATAACCAAGACTAAAAGTCACCTGAAATTGGTGATACAAGCAATGGAATTAAAGATCTCAGACTGCCCGACATGTAATAGGAACAACATCCGACACCTATTTCCAAAAAGCACCAAGAACTCATAGTCAAGCAACATAGGAATGTAAATTTATATTCAAGAAGGTGGTATGCAATATAGAAAGATTCATGTTGTTATGCAACAAGGAGCAAATGCCAAATTCAACATTGCTAATATTTTGAAACAAAATAAATAAGGACCCACTAAATCAGCATTGATTGAGGTAAGCCACTCTACTTCTGTTGCCAAAATAGAAGCCCGAGGCAAGACTGCAGTCATTCTATCTTCGTTTTTATATACTGCGAAGAAAAGACCTAGCAAATAACTGGCAAGGCCCAGTCCAATAACTGACCGCATCACCTGACTCCGCCTACTGCAGTAAGCTAAGCACCTGCCACCAAAGTTCCGGCTATAGAACCTTCTTCCATTCTGTCCGTTCACAACTTCGTCACTCACCGACCACAACAGCTTAATCTATTCTTCCTGGTCATTAACATTTCTCGACATTCACGGAAGCTATGACAGGAACTACTACATAGCCGAGATAAAAGGCAGACTCGCACAACAGTTGCTCACTCCATCGACTGCACAGCTCAAGACCAAACAAACCAACACCCATTCTTCATCTTCTTATCACTGCCAATCGAACAGTCACGCCTTGGCTTCCTTGTTCATAGCCATCGCAGCAACTCTTACTTCAATAAACTGTGAGCCTCTGTATCATTTCAGCCAGTGTATACAACACCCACTTCTTACTATCCATCTCAACTTCTAACTTCTTAACTTCCCATCTCGACCGATTAATCGACTCAACCACAAACACCATTGCCTTAGTTTTCAGCTCCATACATAGCCAACTCCGTCTCGTCTCAGCAACAACTGACATACATGCCATCGTCACCCACGAGCTTCCCTGTCCAACTCTCGGCACCTTCCTGTTCACCGGCTGCAACATCTAAGCAACTACAACACCTTTCTTGATTTTCAGTCCCGCTAACTTCACTTATTTCCTGCTACAGCCAGCTCCACCAACGGAACTTAGCTTTGCTTCCAATCAATCACTGCCGTCGAACCTTCCCAATTGAACAGCAGCAACCAGTTCGAATGCATCTTCTTTCTTCGCACAACAGCACCACGACTGCAACCATCTCTGCCTGTACTTCATTTTACGTCCAACCACAGCACCTTCACTTGGACAGAACCCCTCATACGAATTCAGTTAAACCCACTCGTCAAGCCAATACTTCCATTTCTTAATCACTGGCATATGCTAGCAAGCTGCAAGGACTCTCATTTGTCTTCACAGTCCCAAACTCATTTGAATATTATTAACCCATGCCGAGATTGGGTAAAACCATCACAGTACCATCACTGTTGCTGCACTTCTCGTTAGCACTTCTTGCCAAACTTTGTAAAACTTCTCCTTGTACAAGCCAACTGCTACTTCAATTAAACACACAGAACTCCATCTTCGCTGGATGCATTCCCAGCTAACTGCTGTTTTCGTACCAACTGATTTGTCTCCATGCACCAAGCTAAGCCAACTACGACCACCAGTTTCTTCTCTCACTAAACCAGCTATCAAACAGTCTACACCATTATTCTTCAATCGCACTTCGCATTTTCTCCATCTGTATTTCAATGACTCCACCTCCGTTACAGCAGCTGCTCAAAAATGATGCTCAGACACCTTCTCCTCTTGTTGTTTCGATGAGAAAAGGAGATGAAGATGCTGATCGAGATTAAAGCACAGAGTTGTTGTGGTGGCAGAAATGACACGCCCCACTTATCTCTTAGCCCATCAGGTGCTTTACCAAAAACAAAGAACTTTAGCCCACTATATTCTCTTCTGGCGTGAGCGGGTATGTGGTGCTAACGTACATTGGTTGCTCATAACTAACCATCTATCATATATGCCTTGAGTGGCAGCATTACCAATTTTAGTCCCAACCGCCATTTAAGCTCATGCTTTGATAGTTTATTTTCCGGGATGTCGGATCCGCTTGCACTTCCTACAAAATCACTAAAATGGTATCATTAGTCAAAATATCGAGAACTAACTAATATAAATATGGGTATAATATGTAGCATATACGTGCTTATCACCTACTTTACGCCAAAGACACATCATTCAATGCTCACAGGACCCTGGATAATAACCGCACGAGACTAGGCATACTACTTCAGTTACGTCAACACTTGGTTAGTGCTCAGCTTACGGACCTCCTAGCAACTCCAAATTCCAGCCAAGGTTAACTTATTTCCCTCCTTGCCTTCAAAACCAGCTACACACTCCGTAAAACAGACCACCCGCACCATGGCAGCAACACAAGCTCAAAACTCAACCAAAACTCCCGCAAATTCCAGTAACTTTGCTGCCATTTACAAACCCAAGATACCAATGACATAAACCTCCTTGTCCTTGTCTATATTACTATGTTCTCAATTGAGTTTTAGTAAACTCCATCGACTGCTCCACTATGGAAAACATCACACATCAACTCTAACACACATACCACTTCATTGGTTGATTTGACTTCACCGAACAAGATCAAACCAAACTGCACTTTTCGATTCAAAACCCATTTGAGCTTAGTTGTCCTTCTCTCGTATCGACTGCCAATAACCCTCTTCCTTCTTACCGACTTCTAAGACTCGTCTCAATCCAAATGCAGACACACCGAATATTGCAAGCGACCACACAAACCATTGCAGCAACAACCCTTGCAGTGACAGATTGTTGGTTGACAAGAAGATGAAGATTCGGGCTTTTATCGAACAGCCAATGTGCCATTCTCATCTTGTTGTAGCATTGAATTTCTATAGCTTTTAAACTCACCCAAACACCTGTGAATTCAATTCACAGTAAACCCATAATTCATAAACCATTTAACATTCATATGTATTCACATCAGATCCTAATTTAACCATCGGCAGCACCATTACATTCTCTAGGTAAACTCGATCTACTGATTCACCCCAATTACTTAATGGAATCCATGTCTTCAACATGACTTCTCTCTAGTGATTCTTAACTCCAAAGATTTGACCCAAATCTCCATTGAAATCAGAAAGCACAAACCACACCACCAACACCTGCTACCACCACCAAACATTTAAAACACCAAAAACTCGAAATCAAAAGAAGTACATGCTTTAAAACTATATCAAATAGCAAAAGGTAATAAAAATTGCAAATTCTTTACAAAATACTACCAAAGAAAAGACGTTATTCACAAAATCAAGCAATGATAACAAAAATAGGTAAACAAATAGGGTTTATACCTGGTGGAATGTTCTTCTTGTACTCAGCTCTGTAGGGTTGCTTTGATTTCGGGAGAAAATTTAACTAAATCTAGGGTTACAAAATTAGGGGTTAAAAAATTCTGATTCTGAGATGATTCAAAGATGCGGTTAGGATTAGGTTTCGAAATCAGGCGTGATTTGGTGATGAGAGTTGTATGGATACGAAGGCTATCAATCTCCCTCTCATACAGAAAACAAGTGAGCTGAAATGAGATGATGTTTTTGGTTCAATCCAGGGTTATAAAAGAGGGGTTTTCTTTTAGATCTGATATGTGGGTTCGATATTGAGATGGGGTTTGGATTATACTTTGATTTGTGAGAGTTGAGATTGAATCTCTGTGATTTTCAGAAGGGAGTTTAGGAGGAAGATCCGCAAAAAAAAAAAAAAAAAATCCGCAAAAAATCTCTCCTCAAATCTAAATAAAATATTTTGAAGTTAAAAAAAAAACAGATAAATAAATAAAAACCCTTGAAAATAACCCAATTTAGGACAACCCTTGGATCGCAACCTATATCAACGGTGCACAAATTACTCTCAATTATTAAGAGTTAATTTATAAATGGTGCAACGGATATTTTATTGTGCAACGTATATTCGCGTTACTCCGTCTGCAACGTCTATATCCGTTGCACATCAAATTATTCTGGTGTTGCAAAAACCAGGATTTGGTGTAGTGCAAGTCTGTAAGAGGTTGAGAGAGATTTATGAGGTAATTTCCAAATGAATAATTTAAATCTTGGGACTGCTTGAATTTTCATATCTTCTGCCAAGGGAAATCAATTGAGTTATCGTTTCCTTGCAGTTTACTAATAAGAAAACTGTAGATATTCTTAGCTGAGAAGATTCCGGATGGAAGGTGCTTCCATCTAATTTTTTCTCGATCTTTACTTTTGTAGCGATAGTGCTTGAATTTTTGCTTTTGCATGGAGAGAAGTAGTCGTCTAGTTTCTCTTGATCCCATTTATCTTCAACGTTTATCAACTCTTGAACCATTTGTGGTATCAGTTCTTGTATATTTGTGGGTTTGGTTATTATTTCGTCATTAGAAATCTATTTGTCCTCCCATATTTTTGTAGAAACTCCGTTTTTGACTTCCCAAACAAAATTATCCTTAATATATAAGGTTTAAACCTTTTTGGATACTCGTCTAGATCCAGGATAAATTAGCGGATGTAGAAAATTATAGAGGATATGAATTTGGAAAATATTTAGCTTTTAGAAGTCGATCCCATGGTAGATCATGATCTGAGATTAGTCTACTGGCGAGCTTTGTGAGAAGAGCTATATTAAATTGGTGTAGGTTTTTAATTCCTAGACCTCTTTGCGATATAGACTTGCAAATACTAGCCCAAAATTTTATGTATCCTCCTTTAACTTTGGAGTTGTCTTTATTCTGCCAGAAGTCTCTTCCAATACGATCCACTTGATCTAAGGTTTCTTTAGGGAGAGCAAAAACTTATATTTGGTAAGTTGGGAATGCTTGGAGAATAGATTTTATTATCATTGTTCAACCCGCTTGTGAAAGAAGTTTCGATTCCAAATCTTGAAGGGTGGCATAATATTTTTGGAAAAGGGGTTCAAATTCTTTTTTTATCCTTGCTTCCTTTGCTATGTAATCTGCTGATAATTTGTGTTTTTGCTTATGTAAGTTAACCTGAGTCTGGTGTAAATTTCTAAAAATTCTCGAGGCTTCCTGCATTGTGTTTTCAGTTGTCCAAGGAGTGTTTGTGATTACCTTGTTGATTATATTCGCCGGAGTTTTTCAGTCTGTTATTATGGATACTCTTGATAGTATCTTTTCACTTAACCAAGTAGATGCCTTTAGCAAAGCTTTAGTTTTTGCATGAAAAACCGAATAAGCCCCACTCTGACCCCGCTGAAATATGCTTAAATGTCTCTTGATCCAATGAGTAAAGGATGAAGGCATAGCCTGATGAATCTTATTTCTTAAAAGAAGCATCAATAAAAATTATCCAATATGTGTTTAGGGATGACAAATTAGTTTCAATCATTTTCCTCTCTAAAGGGTAGAAGATTTATGGATAACTTTACATTGAGTAACTTGCAAGTATTTTTCAATCTGGTCAATCATATTTTCGGATCTCAAGTGGATTGTTCAAAAACTATTGAGCATCCATGTTTCCAAATGAACCATAGAATTGTGACAATTTATTCCGAACATCCAACTTCTTACCCATGTACTTATTGAGTCCGTGCAAGTTCTTGAATTAATTGTTTCTAAGGAAAAACTGAACTTGATAGCTCTCGCAAAAGGGCAAAATCTCAAAAGGTTTTGTTCAGTTTGATGCATTTGGGAGTTGCACATAGTGTATCCCGAAGAGATAGTTGAGATGTGGGCCACAAGTCCGGAAGAGTTTGAGAGAGCTTTCTGAGCTAATTTCTAAATGAATAGTTTAGGTCTTGGGATTACTTGAATTTTCATATCTTCTGCCAAGGGAAATCAATTGAGTTATTGTTTCCTTGCTCTTGACTTATAAGAAAACTGTAGATATTCTTAGCTAATAAGATTCCGGATGGGAGGTGCTTCCATCTAATTTTGTCTTGATCTTTACTTTGTAGCAATATTGCTTGAATTTTTGCTTTTGCATCTGGAGAGAAGTAGTCGTATGGTATCTCTTGATCCCATTTGTCTTTAGTTTTTATCAACTCTTGAAATATTTGCGGTATCAGTTCTTGTATATTCGTGGGTTTGGTTATTATTTCGGCATTAGGAATCCATCTATCCTCCTATATTTTTGTAAAAGCTTCGTTTTTGACTTGCCAAACAAAATTATCCTTAATATGTAAGGTTTAAACCTTTTTGGATACTCGTCCAGATCCAGGATATATAGATTAGAGGATCTAGAAAATTTTAGAGGATATAAATTTGGAAAATATTTAGCTTTTAGAAGTCGGGGCCTATAGTTGATAATGATCTGAGATTAGTCTACTGGCGAGCTTTGTGAGAAGAGCTATATTGAATTGGTGTAGGTTTTTAATTCCTAGGCCTCTTTGAGATATAGGCTTGCAAATACTGGCCCAAGATTTTATGTATCCTCGTTTACCTTTGGAGTAGTCTTTGTTCCGTCAGAAGCCTTTTTTGGATACGATCCACTTGATCGAGGGTTTCTTTAGGGAGAGCCAAAACTTTTATTTGGTAAGTTGCGAATGCTTGGAGAATAGACTTTATTAGCTTTGTTCAACCTGTTTGTGAAAGAAGGTTTCATTTCCAACCTTAAAGGGTAGCATAATATTTTTGGAGGAGGGGTTCAAATTTTATTTTCCTATTTTTGTCTATAAAGAGAGGAGTCCTGTTTTTAAATGCCCGGACTGAAGTAAATCCCAGATTTTTTAAGATTTACCTTTTGTCCAGTGATGTCACCAAATCTTGATAAGATATCTAATATAATTTTTGCTTCTCCCAGATCCGTGTTAGTGAATACGAAGCAGTCATCTGTAAATAAAAGGTGGGATATATTCTTATTAATTTTGAGCCCCGATTTTTTTTACCCACGGTCGCTTTCTTTAGATGCCTAGATAAAATTTCCATGCAAATGAAGAAAATGTAATGATAAAGTGGATCGTCTTGTCTTAGACCTCTCGACGTGGTGAATTTCGGACATGGGGAACCATTGAGGAGGATGGAGAAAGAGGTTGTCGACATACATTGCATAATAAGATTCACCCAAGAATTATTAAAGCCAAAGGAATTTAGCATCGTTTGAATGTTTGAATGAAAGTCTACTCTACCCTATCAAAGGGTTTTAAGATGTCTAATTTTAGCGCTAATTGTCCTTTTTTAGCTTTAGAGATTTTCATCGAATGAAGGAGCTCATGAGCTATGATAATGTTTTCGGTAATTTGTCTCCCCGATAGGAAAACCAATTGATTAGGAAAGATTAATTTATTCAAGATTGGTTTTAATCCATATGCTAGTATCTTGGATATAATCTTACAGATTGTATTACTTAAGCTAACGGGTCGGAAATCAACTGGAGTTTGAGGAGTGGCTAATTTGGAATAAGCGTTATGAAGGAGTACTTACATTATGGATTTAGCTTTCCAGATTAATTCTTTTTCTATTCAATGTTGAAGTCAATATTCTGATCATATTCTTTAAAGAACTTATCCCTTGAGATTTGATGCTAATAATCATTTCTAATCTCGTGCCACTTTTCTAATTCTGCTTGGAGATTTTTATTTTATCTATATGCAGAAATATTTTCGGCTCTATGTAGACTCTTTATTCTCTTATTTAGGGATTTTATATTTTTGTGAATATTCGCAAAAACATTAGAGTTCCAGTGTGCCATATCTGGGGAGAGAAGTTGGAGGTTTGATGAAAAATTTATATCGGAGTAGTTATTTGGAGTGAAGTTTCCAAGAAGCAGCAATTACCGTGGATAACGTAGGGTGTGACAGCCAAGATCTAGTGCACCTGAATGGTTTTTGTTTTATTTTTTTTGTTTTTTCTGGGTTGGAGTCTAATAATAGAGAAGTGTGATCTGATCATACTCCAGGTAAGTGGCTTAACTTTTTGTTTGGGAAATTATGAATCCATTAAAAGGAGATTAGTGTTATGTCAATTCTTTCTCATATATTTGCATCTCATTTCCTGTTATTTAACCATGTGAATGGTGAGCCTTCATATCCCGTATCTTGTAGTCCTAGCGAATCCATCGTTTGTATGATGAAGGATTTGTTCCTTAAGCTTGATTTGTTCCACCTTGTTTTTCATCTGGCTCTAAAACAACATTTAGATCTCATATCAAGAGCCATGGTTTATTGACCTATTGTGCTAAGTTAGAGATATAGGACCACTGTTCAAATTTTTCATCGGCCTTAACTGCACCATATACACAAGTAACTAGAATTTAATTTATCACCTAATATTGTTTCAAAATAACACACATTGAGGTTTGATGAGATTAGGTTCATTTCTATATTATTGTGCATGCTATCACTAACCCTTTTGTTATTCCCACGGAAGGTACGAAACCAGTCATGAAAATGCGATTTAAAATAAAAAAATCTATTCGAGACAAAGAGGCTTTTGTCTCGGCTAGAAAAATGATATCGGGCTTATAAAACTGACAAAGATAATTAAGGTGGTCCTTAGTTAAGGAAGGCCAAATACTCCGGACATTTCAGGATAATTAAGGTGGTCCTTAGTTAATTTCAGATATTTTCATACTCTTGCTAATAGGACAATGTTTAGGAAAAATATTGATTGTCTTTATGATAGAAACTAGTTTGATAATATGGAGGATATTGCTAGATTCCTCATTGCTCATTTTAGTTCAATTAGTTGTTCTACAAATGTTTAAATTCCTGATCATATTTTTGATATTATTCCTATTGTTTTTAATGAGTATGATACTGCTAATAGTTTTAATAGGATTCCAACTGAAGATGAGAATTTTCAAACAGTAAAGTGTATGTCTTCTTGGAGTTCTCCAGGATCAGATGGCTTCCAAGCTGGTTTTTATCAAACTAATTGGAGTATAGTAGGTAATGATGTTGTGCATGTTGTTCAAAGTTTCTTTTTAACAGGTACATGCTAAGAAAATTTAATAAAACCCATCTCTCATTGATACCTAAAGTTGATTATGCTAAGCATGATGTAGACTTTAGGCCAATTGGTTTGTGTAACACCATTTACAAAATTATTTCCAAGATTCTTGCTAATATAAGTAAGCCTCATCTAAAGCTGATACGTATTGATCTCTATACCTTGGTAACTATTACTATAAAGACGGAATTCAGAATAATAATAGACGAAAACTAGAAAACATAACACACTAGAAACTAGATTCGAAGAAAATATCTTCTCTAGATTATGAACAAGAAAACTATTACAATTCTCTCTTTGTTACGCTCACAATCTCTCTAAACAGTAAATAACCTTTAACTGTTTTACTAAGCTTGCTTTTACAATAATCTAGTATTGCCTCACAAACTTTTCTCTAGATCCGTGTATCACACGAACCTCCTCTCTGTTCTAGGTGTGTCTGTATCGCAAACCACACTCTAGATGTCTTATCTATGAGCTAAACATCTCTATTTATAGCTTTAATGGTTTCCCAAAAACCTTCTAGGAATTTATTTCCTTATCAAGGAGTAATTCCTTTTCTAGGTGTATTTCCTTTTCTAGGAATATTACCTTGTTCTAGGAATATTCCTTATCTAGGAATAATTCCTTTTCTAAGTATATATTTCCTTATCTAGGAATATTACCTTGTCTAGGAATATTCCTTATCTAAGAATATTTCCTAAAAATCAGTATTCCTTCCTTAAATTACAATTCTATCCTCAATCCTTCTTGAGGATCACTAGTTCCCGGAGAGAGGAAGATACACATGTATCATGCGCCCCCACTCAAGAACTTGAACTCCTGTGAAAGTTAGATTTGGTAGTTAGGAAACTCGAGGGTTCCTTTTACCCTGCTGAACCATCTCTTTGCTGGAAACTAGAGAGTGTGGTTTTACCCCTAGAAAATGAGGTTTAACACGCATACCTAGAGAGAAGTACTTGATACGTATTGATCTCTGTACCTTGGTAACTATTACTATAAAGGCGGAATTCAGAATAATAATAGACGAGAAATTTAGAAAACAGAACACAAGTAGTAATTCGAAGAAAATATCTTCTCTAGATTATGAACAAGAAAACTATTACAATTCTCTCTTTGTTACGCTCACAATCTCTCTAGGTAAATAACCTTAAAATATTTTCTAAGCTTGCTTTTACAATAATTAATTGCCTCACAAACTTATCTCTTAGTGATTTGTCTCACAAACCTCCCTATCTGGTCTATGTGTGTCTGTATCACAGACCACACTCTAGATGTCTTAGCTATGAGCTAAACATCTCTATTTACAACTTTATCGGTTTCTAAAACCTTCTAGGAATTTATTTCCTTATCTAGGAATAGTTCTTTTTCTAGGTATATTTCCTTATCTAGGAATATTACCTTGTCTAGGAATATTCCTAATCTAGGAATAACTCCTTTTCTAAGTATATATTTCCTTATATAGAAATATTACCTTTTCTAGGAAATATTCCCTTTCTAGGTCTATTTCCTTATCTAGGAATATTACCGTGTGTAGGAATATTCCTTATCTAAGAATACTGCCTAAAACTCAGTATTCCTTTCTTAAATTACAATTATATCCTCAATCCTTCTTGAGGATCACTAGTTCCCGGAGAGAGGAAGATACACATGTATCATGCGCCCCCACTCAAGAACTTGAACTCCTGTGAAAGTTAGATTTGAAGGTTAGGGAACCTGACAGTTCCTTTCAACTCGCTGAACCATCTCTCTTTGCTGGAAACTTGACCTTGACGTCTAATTAGAAAAGCGTCCTTATCTTCTTGTCTTGTCTTAGTCACTCTTCGCTCCATGATGCAATCTTCTTTGGGCGGTTCTTCTTCTTCTTCAAAAACACCAGATGGAGACGTAGTCTTTTTCTTCGCCTTCGACTTGGGTGTATAAGACTTCATGTCTGTTTGTAGCGCATCCACCTTTTCTTCCATAGTTTGTGGTTTGATTTGCTTAGGATCATCAACTGACTTTCCCATATTTGGTTCCCCTGTTCTTTAAACGTCTTCTTGCTTCTCGAGCACCTCACCAAGCTTTTCGTAGAGAGATCTATTGAAGACCATAAACCACTGGAATCTTCCCTAAAAGAAACGAACCTTGCTCTGATACCAAGTTGATACGTATTGATCTCTGTACCTTGGTAACTATTACTATAAAGGCGGAATTCAGAATAATAATAGATGAGAAATTTAGAAAACTGAACACAAGTAGTAATTCGAAGAAAATATCTTCTCTAGATTATGAACAAGAAAACTATTACAATTCTCTCTTTGTTACGCTCACAATCTCTCTAGGTAAATAACCTTAAAATATTTTTTAAGCTTGCTTTTACAATAATTAATTGCCTCACAAACTTATCTCTAAGTGATTTGTCTCACAAACCTCCCTATCTGGTGTAGGTGTGTCTGTATCACAAACCACACTCTAGATGTCTTAGCTATGAGCTAAACATCTCTATTTATAACTTTATCGGTTTCTAAAACCTTCTAGGAATTTATTTCCTTATCTAGGAATAATTCCTTTTCTAGGTATATTTCCTTATCTAGGAATATTACCTTGTCTAGGAATATTCCTAATCTAGGAATAACTCATTTTCTAAGTATATATTTCCTTATCTAGAAATATTACCTTTTCTAGGAAATATTCCCTTTCTAGGTATATTTCCTTATCTAGGAATATTACCTTGTGTAGGAATATTCCTTATCTAAGAATACTGCCTAAAAATCAGCATTCCTTTCTTAAATTACAATTCTATCCTCAATCCTTCTTCAGGATCACTAGTTCCCGGAGAGAGGAAGATACACATGTATCAAAAGCATATTATATCTCACTTTCAAGCTGCATTTGTTCCTGGTAGGATTATTCATGATAATATTATTATTGCTCATGAGATGATACACACAATGAAGCATAAGGAATGAAATAGTGGTACCATGGCCTTAAAATTGGAACTATCTGCCTTTGGTAGAATTGAGTGGCCATTTGTATTAGGAATGTTTAGAAAAATTGGTTTTCCAGAGAAATTTTGTAGACTGATTGAGCAATGTATTAGCACAACTAAGATATCCATTTTACTTAATGGCTCTCCTACAGAGGAGTTTTGTCCAACTAGAGGTATAAGACAAGGGGATCCTTTATCCCCTTATCTTTTTATCATTGCTATGGAATATCTTTATAGATTGCTTATGAATGCCGCTACTAATCATGTGATTTATGGAGTTAAGGCTTCCAGAAATGCTCCAGGTATAACTCACCATTTGTTTGCAGATGATATTCTCATTTTTATTAAAGAAAACATGCATAACATAGCAGGTATAAAGGATGTGCTTGAGCAATTCGGTATGTACTCTGGTTAAATACTTAATTTTGAAAAATCTAGTGTCTTTTTTAGTAAGAACATTAGTCCTGAAGCTAGAGTAATTCTTGCTAATGCTATCAAGATAGATGAGATGAAATATACTGATAAATATTTAGGAGTTACCCTGTTAATGGATAGAGACAAAACTAAGGCTTTTAAACCTATCTTTCATTCCTTTGGCTCTAGACTCAAAAATTAGAAAGGTAAAACCATAAACCAATCATCTGGGACTACTATGGTTAAACATGTGATTAATACTCTCCCTTCTCATCAGATGGGTAGTTTTAGGATTCCTAAAATGATGATTACTCAAATGGACAATATTCAGAGAAAATTTTGGTGGGGAAAAGAAAAAGGTCTTTATTTTATAGGGTGGAATAAGCTTATGATTCCTAAATCTCTAGGAGGATTAGGCTTTAGAAACTTAGAGCATTTCAATATTGTTCTTCTAGCTAAAGTAGCTTGGAGAGCCTATAATAATGAAGGCTCTCTTTGTTTTCAAATTCTTAAAACTAAACACTCTAAGGATGGTAACTTTCTACATTTAGATAAACTCAAGGATGACTGCTCCTGGTTGTGGAGAAGTATTTACTCTGGTTTAGAGGTTATAAAACAACACAACATTTGGGCAGTAAGATGTGGCACTAAAATTATTATATGGCTAGATTATTGGGTTATAGGTCTTGATAACCCACTTGTTTTTGTTGCTGGTTCGTCTAGCTATGGAAATTTTAACCTGGTTTGTGATCTTTTCTTACCATGCACTATAGAATGGAATGTAGATATTCTTAATTCTATGTTTTATCAAACTTGTGTTGATCTTATTCTTAATATGCAGATTTCATCTACTGGAGAAGACTGTATCATCTGGAAACCTGATTGAAAAGGAAAATTTTCTGTTAAGAGTGGATATAATGCTATTTGCTCTAATGAAGTTAATAATATTGTCTCTGTTGACAACATTCCCAAAGAGGTTTGGACACACTTATGGCACTGTAGGATTCCTCGTGGAATTCAACTATTTATTTTGAAATGTACAAACTTGTCACTTGGTTTTCTTCAGGTGGTAACAATGCTTTTGTGTTATGCTTGAATGATGAAAAATATATCTGCATGTTAATGTGTACAATGTGGTACATATGGAAATACATGTGTTTTCTAATCTTTCAGGGTATTAAACCCAATGTGCGGATTACTAGCTCTATAATTTATAATCTGATAAATCAATGTATTGAGTTTTCAGAATCACATACTAGTAATGCAAACAAGATGCAAATAAAAGTTTGGACTCCTCCCGACAAAGATTTTGTGAAAGTTAATATTGATGGCTCTTATATACCAGGAACTAAGAAAGGAAGTGTTGGTCTAATAATTCGTGATTTTGCAGGTAAATGTCTAGGTGCTAAAGGCATAAAGTTTAATGAGGAAGTGGATGAGGACTATGGGGCTGAGCATTTTGAGTGCAAAGCATTGGAATTAGCAGTGGAATGGCTGGACGAGATGCAGATTGACAATGCTATATTTGAAATGGATTGTGATAATGTGATAAGAGAAGGATTCACAAGTTCATTGGTTCAATTTAAGTATAGTGGAGAGAGGTAGATCTAAGTGTAGTAGCAGTAGTATACTTTGGTTCTTTAAGAGCAATTCCTATGGTAATGTTCAAATGAAAAATTTTGTTGAGCCAAGTGGATGGCCAAACAGGTTTCTCCACTATGGGAGATCAACCACCAGGTTTAGCGACACACGCTCGCGTGTGTAGCTCAAAATCGGCGTTGGAACTACAACTGCGGGCGTTTGAGACATAAATTCGGTGTTTATTCCTCTCACGCTGGCGTTTGAAGCAAAAACGCGAACGGGTACTTTTTTGAAAATTCAAAATTCACTTTTTACCTCTATAAATTACCATCATCTTCAAACAATTCAATCACACCAAAATTCACTTATGTTGAATTTTCTCTTTTGAATCTACTTCAATTTAATAGTTTAATGGCTGAAAAGGCGATCACACTTTTTTGCAATGCAAAACTTGAAGCTGTTGTTTCTAAGATATGTGAGAGTTTTAAAAGATTGAAAATTGTAAGAGGGAAGTGCAAGTTTTTGAAGTTGCTCCAAGAAAATATTCCGCTAAAAGGCAAAGAAGAGCTCAAGTTTAGAAACTTACCAACAAAAAATTCAAAAACAAAGGCGAAACTGTCAAAGAGTGCGTTGAATGGAAGATACTCAAATGAAGATAAACAGGAGGCCAAAGCTTGTACTTGATTTTTATTGAAGTTGTTTAGTATTTTTTATTATTGTCTAAGTTTATATCTTGTAAAAGAATTGGCAATAATATCAAGGAATGAAAATATTTATAAATAGATTTCCACTTCAGATTAAGCGAAATTTATTACAATTTAAACTTGCAAAAAATATCAAACTACATTTTAATAAACCACAACAAAAATATCAAACTATATCAAATCCAGCGATATTCTCTCTGTAGAGTTTATAACATTCAAAATGCTTAAACTCTCTCCCGGTTTCTTCAGTAAACTTGGTGTGAGCGATGGTTTTCTATAAAACAGATAAACAACAAGTTCAAATATTTATGATGCAGTTGATCAGTGAGGACAAAGGTAAGATACTCACCAGTTCTTCGTTGGATAATCCAGAATTGATACGGTGAACCATCCACAAAACTTATGTATAATGTTTGACTTCCTTAGTGATGAATGCAATTCTTAGTTCTAGGCTCTTACTGTTTCTTATGGTTTCGTTCCGCGATGCTACAAAATGTCCCAATACTTTTTACCAGAAATAGTCATTGTTCATTGGTCTCATCATACGATGTAACCAACATCGAACAAGAGTAACATCTTCTTCCATTGTAAAGACCGGGAGAGGCATTTGAGTGCAGTACATATGTGCTTGAGATGGACCATCTTTTAGAATTCTAAAACACGCTTCGTAACGAAAAGGTTTACCGTGAGCTTCCTCCCAATTATCAAGAGTTGTTTGGATCACTTCATCTTCAGTTACACCGATGAACTTTTCTCGATCAATTTCCATTACCAGAGCAAGAAATGGCTGGACTACAAGCCTAATAGATTGAAAACGAGCACGCAATCGACGAGCATCTCGGTTTCCTGGGTTTCCCGTCCGTGAGACAAAAATTGTAAAAACGTTCTCCCCAAAAGAATCGTATTGAAAGCTTATACCAATGATTACCCTATGGAAAAAATATGATTTGCATATAGTTGTATCCTCTTCTTCAGTAAACTTGGGACCATGATTTCTAACAGACATTTCTGCAGAGTGAGAGAGACTATGAGTTTTAGAAAAAAATAAGAAGAAGAAGATGTGAATTTGGAGATGGGAAGAATGGAATTTATAGGTCGAGAAAGAAAATCGAGTCGTCGGAAATTTAGCTGTTGGCGTTTGTAGTAAAACCGCGCGGTTTTACTACAACCGCCCGTTTGAATTACACACGCTATTTTTTTTTGTTATAAATACAGCACTAGGTTTTATTCTCAACCAAACCAATAGATTTCTTTCTTAAGCCAACAACATCCACCATGTTTTCTAAAGGCAAAGCGAAGAAAATACCATGTGTCGAAGCAAAAGAGGTTTGTCCATTATGTTTCATGGATAACCACAATCTTATGCAATGCCCTTGGATGTATTCAAAGTGCCCGCGGGAAGGTTGTTCACGCATCAGAATGGTGATTGAATCACAACCGGAAAAGCTCAGGTATTTGAAATGTCAAGATCCCAATTGTCCAGAGGAACCACATATGCTAGATGATGCTATTCAGATTAAAGAAGAAGAAAATATTGCAACACTCTGCAAAAACTTCAAACTTAAAGCCACACTGCAAGCATTATGGATATGGATATCACGAATACAAACATTGTCCACATAGAATCAGTGGATGCTCAAAACCCGGTTGCAAGATTTTTATGCATTTGCGCACTTCTTCTGAAGAAGACACATATGGAAGGCATTTCTAGGAATGTCCTAGGTTTTTTTAGGTGGAGTGGGCTGATTGAAGTTGAAGGACAAATCGATTCACTATGGTATTATGTTATTTAATTTGCTGTTTATTTTGTGTTATTACGATTATCTAAAACCAAACATGTGGATGTCTTCACATTTGCACCATCAATATCATGACTAATTAAAAAATTTCTTGGATTAAACATTGCACCATCAATCAATCTCATAAAAAAAAAGAATACTGCATTGAACAACCAATCATACATGAGAATAAAAGAAAAACATTAGATTAAAACAACTACTGCATAGGCTTCAATTCTCGTCGGGTGGTGGAATTCCTAGGGCGATATAGGGATTGTATTTGTTGAGCACACTAAGAATGTTGAAACAAGCATGGAAGTCGAAAGGACGACCACCATGAGATACTGCCCATATCGCTAGAGTTCTGCCCATAACTTCACCATTGAGCTTATTTATGTGATTCTCCATTAGTAAAGTGATGAATTCCGATACATGACGACTAATTGAACTAAAACGATGCGATAACAAGTGAGGATCACACCCATTAATATTTCTCGTTTCAGCGGCGAACATTTCATGAACTTTCTCCCACATCGTCGATTGGGATACATTCATAACGATACCGACAACATCTTGTGTGTGAAAAATGTAGGCTCTGCATATAGCTAAACCTCTTGTTGAGTGAATCTAACACCACGAACTCTGGGAGGCATTTTGTAGATGATTTGAGAGTGAAGAATGTGTGAATTTAGAGTTGAAATGAGGAGTATTTATAGAACTCAAAAATTATAGCCATTAGATCACAAAAGTTTTCAGCCGTCCAGATTTAGTCGTTGGCGGTTTTTGGAAAAACGTGGCGCTTTAACCAGAGACGCTGGCGAATGAAGGAAAAACGCGCGTTTGTGCTACAGCCGCCGGCGTTTTTGGCACAACCGCCAGCGCTTGTGCAAAGACCGCCCGACCTTCTTCAACTGCGTGCTTGTTCTTCCATCTCACTCAACAAACCAACAAATTTGTTGGTTTGTCCATCCGTTTTTCATGTTTGTTGAGTCCATAGTGGGATCAAAATCAATAAATACTTATTTTGTTGAGTCCGTAGGAACTGCTCTAAATCTCTTATTTTGTTGAGTCCGTAGGAACTGCTCTAAGTCTATTTATAGACCGGGGTAATAATGTAGCCGACTCTTTAGCTCGTAAAGCAAAAAATGAGGAAACAAGTTTTTATTTCATTACAAACCTTACGGTAAGGACGCTAGTAGAACTTGGGGATGATACTTTATGTTTTTTTAAGCGTCTGAAGAATTGTTTAGTTAGCAAGGACGCTAGTAGTGGTTCTGGTAAGTTTATTTTTCATAGATTAGGTATTGCTATTCAAAAAGATGTTGGAGCCCAGCTTGTTGCTAGGTTGCCAACCAAAAGTTTGTAATTTCTTCGTTCCTATCTTTGTTATTCATAACTACGGTAATGTTAAAAAAAAAAAAAAAAAAAAAAAAAAAAAAAAAAAAAAAAAAACTTTAGCAGTTTAGCAGTATAGTTGTACTATACACTGTTTTTTTACTAATTTGTTGCATTTACACCATCATCTATCTAACCTAGGAGTTTACGTCTTTTTTTTCTGCCTGAAGTAGGTGGGTCTTAATTGGGCTCTCCCGATGATACAATATTAGCCAGTGGTAGTTTTGGACAAGACTACTCCACATCAACAACCTAAAAACTCAATACCATCCCTCACTCCAGAATAAAAGTAGCACTGGTGGAGCTTACCCTCTCTCTTATTGGTTGGTGAGTGTAACCTCGCGCTCTCATTGGCTAATTGAGAAACCATTCGTATTAAATCGGATGAAATTTTGTTAGATATGGTGCGTTGATCTGACAATGTGTGGTGTAGATTGGGTGGATTGCTGGGACACACGCGACGGACGACCCTCATTATTTAGAAAAATTATTATATTAATTCCGTGCATTTATTGTGAAAATACAGAAAATAAAGAAAACTACTATATTAATTTCGGACATTTATGATCGAAAAAATAAATAAATCAATTCAATGTATTTATGGAATAAAATAAAATAATTTATATTTTTTGAATCTTTTATAATTTCATGTATTTATTATAAAAAATTCAAATAAATAAAACTACTATATTAATTTCAGGCATTTATGATTAAAAAATAAAATCAATTCAAAATATTTATGGAATAAAGTAATATAATTTATATTTTTTGAATCTCTTATAATTTCATGTATTTATTATAAAAAATCCAGAAAATAATAAAAAATACTATATTAATTTCGTACATTTATGACTGAAATAAAAAAAAACAAACTCAACATATTTATGGAATAAAATAATAAGTTTTAAATTTTTAAAATCTTTTGTAAGGAAAAAATATTGGTAAGCATAAATATAAGATGAAAAAATATTTGAAATTATGTTAGAAAATAAGATCCTATATTCATTTGTTAAAGAATTATTTTTCATGTTGCAAGTATTTAACTCATTTTGGAAGTTTTGGATCCTTTCTTATTTCTTCTTTTTAATTGTCTTCTTTTTAATTCCGTGCATTTATTGTGAAAATACAAAAAATAAAAAAAACTACTATATTAATTTCGGATATTTATGATTAAAATAAAAAAAAAATCAAATCAACGTATTTATGGAATAAAATAAAATAATTTATATTTTTTGAATCTTTTATAATTTCATGTATTTATTATAAAAAATTCAAATAAAGAAAACTACTATATTAATTTCCGACATTCATGATTAAGAAATAAAATTAATTCAAAATATTTATGGAATAAAGTAATATAATTTATATTTTTTGAATCTCTTATAATTTCATGTATTTATTATAAAAAATCCAGAAAATAATAAAAAATACTATATTAATTTCTTACATTTATGACATGTATTTATGGAATAAAATAAAATAATTTATATTTTTTGAATCTTTTATAATTTCATGTATTTATTATAAAAAAATTCAAATAAAGAAAACTACTATATTAATTTCGGACATTCATGATTAAAAAATAAAATTAATTCAAAATATTTATGGAATAAAGTAATATAATTTATATTTTTTGAATCTCTTATAATTTCATGTATTTATTATAAAAATCCAGCTATTTATTTGTGAAAGAAAATAATAAAAATACTATATTAATTTCGTACATTTATGACTGAAATAAAAAAAATCAAACTCAACATATTTATGGAATAAAATAATAAGTTTTAAAATTTTAAAATCTTTTGTAAGAAAAAAATATTGGTAAGCATAAATATTCGAATTATGATAAGATGAAAAAATATTTGAAATTATGTTAGAAAATAAGATCCTATATTCATTTGTTAAAGAATTATGGGTTATTTAACGTTTGGTACCCAGCAAATGTCCAGCACCTAGCTTTGGTACCCAATATTTAAAATATTAAGGGTTGGTACCTTGACCGGTTAAAGACCGTGAAGTCAAGGCATTGACTTAACTGTGTGTTAACTAAATGATTAAAATTTATTATAAACATTAATAATCTAACAATGTCAACTCACCGTTAACACATGACTGTAATAGAAAATGTGTGTTTTCTGAAATAGATTAATCTGACGGCTAAAGTTAATTCATCACACCTACCAGTTTTTTCATCTTTTTCCTTCAACTCGTGCTCCTGCAACATTTGAGTTTTCTCTTGATTTTTGTTCATCATACCTCTGTTTCAATCCATCATTTCTCCAACGCACAAGAAAAACTTCCATCTCCACCACCACCACCGCCAGCAACACTCACCACCATCACCACCACTAACATTCACCACCACCGCCGCAATCAATCAAATCAAATTCTCAATTTTACATGACTATAATTAATTTCAATGAATGCAATCTTCAGTTTCAATGAAACATAACTTAAAAATTAGAGGCATGTACTTAGCTTAAAAATTCATATCCATTCCTATTTTTAAAATTATTGGGTAGAATTAACAATCGCATGTTGTTGTTAATTGTTATTATCTTCTTTGGTCCTTGTGGATCTAGAAAGAGGGGATTTATGATGATATTTAATTTGATTCTTCAAGTGGTGAGGAACAACTTTTTCTTGTCTCTGTTGTTAGAAGTTGCTGAGAGAAGAAGAAAATGAATGGAAGGGGACGTCTAAATTAGTTTTAGGGTTTGAATGGAACGATTTAATCGTGCTCGTTTATTCATGGGACCGTTAAGATTCGGACACGTCTTACTTCTATAACTGGACGATAGGACATCTTTAGACATTTTTATAATTTAAAAGGATAACATAGTAATAAGGTAATTTGTGTTACGGAAATATTAACTTGGTTAAGTCAACGCCTTGACTTCACGGTCTTTAACCGGTCAAGGTACCAACCCTTAATATTTTAAATATTGGGTACCAAAGCTAGGTGCTGGACATTTGCTGGGTACCAAACGTTAAATAACCCAAGAATTATTTTTCATGTTGCAAGTATTTAACTCATTTTGGAAGTTTTGGATCATTTCTTATTTCTTCTTTTTAATTGTCTTCTTTTTAATTTCGTGCATTTATTGTGAAAATAAAGAAAATAAAGAAAACTACTATATTAATTTCGGACATTTATAATTAAAATAAAAAAATCAAATCAACGTATTTATGGAATAAAATAAAATAATTTATATTTTTTGAATCTTTTATAATTTCATGTATTTATTATAAAAAATTCAAATAAAGAAAACTACTATATTAATTTCGGACATTTATGATTAAAAAATAAAATTAATACAAAATATTTATGGAATAAAGTAATATAATTTATATTTTTTGAATCTCTTATAATTTCATGTATTTATTATAAAAAATCCAGAAAATAATAAAAAATACTATATTAATTTCGTACATTTATGACTGAAATAAAAAAAACAAACTCAACATATTTATGGAATAAAATAATAAGTTTTTTAAATTTTAAAATCTTTTGTAAGGAAAAAATATTGGTAAGCATAAATATTCGAATTATGATAGGATGAAAAAATATTTGAAATTATGTTAGAAAATAAGATCCTATATTCATTTGTGAAAGAATTATTTTTCATGTTGCAAGTATTTAACTCATTTTGGAAGTTTTGGATCCTTTCTTATTTCTTCTTTTTAATTGTCTTCTGTAATCAAAATAAGCCTAAATTATAACAAAATTATATAAATTTTAAGATATTCATTGATATTATTTTCGAAACCAAATATTTTTTCATAGTTTGGTGACTCCCTATATAAGGCACTATACCAAGAGCCTCATTGTTTACATACTGCTTTTTAATTCCCAACTGTTTGTTTTTCTTTTGTTCCTTGAAATTAAGGTTTATGATGTCTCATCTATTTTCGTTATTTGTTTTGCAAGTATAATCAGCATAACTTCTTTTTTCTACAGGATATTCAGACATCTTGACATTCTGAACTTTCCTGACTTTTTGATCAAGCTTGTGTTATTAGTTAATTGAAGTTTACAATGAAGCAAAGCGGGAGACTTCCAAAAGAAGTTGCCGCAAAGGGAGAGTTCTTGAACACTTGATATTAAAGGTGAAGAAATTGATCTAATAGGCTTCGACAACAAAAAAAAATCAACATCCAAATGTATTTGCAATCCTATTCGACCAAATAAAAAATCGAAATAGCGCCATATGTTACCATACAATAATCAAACGATAATTTCGTCGATATAAATATTGATTAAAAAAAATCATCACAACAATTTGTCCTCATTATTCCAAATCATTAATGAAGAGTTCAAGCGATTAACAACCACAGAGTAAAATCTACCAATTCTTGACTTGAATGAAAATCCAACCACGAAAATGAAAATTACCGAAGCCGGTCTTCATATGAGAGGAGCAATACCAATCAACTAAAGGTTTTCATTATATCAAAACGATGAAATTGAATTAACAAAAGACAAAAATAGCAAAGAAGCAACATCCAAAACATCAAAGAAGAATGAGGCTTGGATTTGCAATCAATAGGAAAGAAATATTTTTTTTTAATTAATGTATTATATTTACCAAGAAAAATCAAAAGAAAAATCTTTGCCTGCGGATTAATTGGAAACTATATATATAGAATATTGTTATTTTTTTGGTTAGGTATAATTTAATATTATGTGATTTTTTTCTTAATCAATTTTAGGAAAATGTATTTAGAATATTGCTATTTTTAGCTAGTTACATTAGAGTTATTATGTTCACGGATTTTTTTCTTTCTTGATAAATATAAAATGAGTGA
The DNA here is from genome assembly GCA_023531295.1 of Papaver armeniacum. Taxonomy (NCBI): domain Eukaryota; kingdom Viridiplantae; phylum Streptophyta; class Magnoliopsida; order Ranunculales; family Papaveraceae; genus Papaver; species Papaver armeniacum. The sequence continues at coordinate 57,019 of JAJJWW010003915.1, forward strand.
TGTGAAAAATAATTTACGGATTAATTTTAGAAAATTAAAATTTTAATATTGTTAATTTTTTATCTTATATTTATTGGATTTGTTGCCTACATCACATATTAGATTTTTCAAGATGATCCTAACAATTATTCATAGATATTTTAAAAAAATTCTAAAAAATATAAATATGATTTTGGATTTTCGAGAATTAATATAGCAATTTTTCTACAAATAATAGAGTAGTCCATACATCGCGTGTGTCCCACTAATCCATCAATCTTTAATTGTCGAAATTTTGAGACGATCTGAATGGTTTCTCAATTAATTAGAGTGAGGTCAAATTATAATATAGTATTTTGTTAATTCTCTGGATCTTTTACAATAATATAATTATTTTAATCATAAATGTCCAAAATTAATATATATAATTTTTGGATTTTTTCATAAAATTATAAAGATTATTTATTCCATAAATATGTTGAATTGATTATTTTCGAGAATTAAAGGAAACTTTATATAGATGTTAGAAACTTAGTTCCAAAAAAATCTTTTTTTTAAATCCAGTTATATGGTTTGTTATAAAGAAAATAGGGATGAAGAATGATTTCCATCCTTTATTTATGCTTTGTGTCATAAATGTCCAAAATTATAATATAGTAATTCTGGATCTTTTACAATAATTACATGAAGCTATAAATGTAATTATTTTTTTTTGTAAATATGTTAATTGTTCCTCATAAATGGTGTTTAGTTACCAAGAGCCTCATTGTTTTGAACACCGTTTGTTTTTCTTTTGTTCCTTGAAATTAAGGTTTATGATTAAAGTTTTGCAAGTATAATCAGGTGAAGTTGTATTTTGTTTGATTTTTTTGTTAATGTTTTCGTGGATTTTGTTTGATTTGTTTGTTGATATTTAATTGGTGTTTAGGTTTTACGTCTGGACTGCAAACCGGGTACCATGCTTAACAGTAGCTCCATATCCTTCACGTTGAGGTATAGCTTAGCAACAACTTTAAGAGCCTAATTTTAGAAAAATCTACAAAAAAATTTTTTTAATAAAACATCAGCATCATTGTTTGTTCCATTATATTTGTTTTATGGATGGTGTGATTGTATCATTTTTCTGGATAAATAATTTCAGGTACGACCTCCGCAATAAGGTGGTGATGTAATTATTACTCCTATTTTCCCTCTTCAACTATGGATACTACTCTAACCGCCTTTGGATATGACTATTAGAAGGTAAATGTTTCACCTTGCTACACCCGCTTACCTTACCTTGATTATTCCAAAAATTTCGGTGTGCACCTGGAGAAAGGCTACGGTAACATGGCTACATTTTACGGCTGATTTTGATACACTTGTATCAAAATCTGATTTTACCAAAATCTTACTTTTTTTTTTTTTTTTTTTTGTTGGTGAGCAGGGGTCAATGGGAAAATTGGGGTTCAAACAACCATAAATGTTGTTACCGACTTGAATTTCTTATTCGTACACTTTTTGATAATCTATGCTACACCTTACAACCAGTAAGATAATATAAGGTTAAATATCAATGTTTTTTTTTTTATTACTACTAATATCATGTGGTATAAAGTGATAGTAATTAATTAAAGTTAAGATTTGATATCTGACTCTAATTACGTACTTAACTACTGTTTTCAATTTTGAGGTTGAAAGAGCAGCTCTATAATCAGATTGGTAGAAGTATCTTCGTCATAAAAGGTGATATCAGGATTTGGAGCACCCAAGCAATGTACATGCATTTTCGAAATATCGAGGAGTCCATCGAGCCTATGCACATGATGATTCTGTGTTAAATAGATGTTTATGGTAATGATCATACATGCATTTTTATTGTTGGTTAAAGTAATTACCATACTTGATAGCGTAGCGTAGATAAAGACAGACCGAACTCTAATCAACTCTCCAATGTCTTTTTTAAGTTTTAAGAAACAGACACATAACAAAGTTATGTGCAAGTTCCCATCAATTTCCTGTTTTTTTTTTCAAATTTTCTTTTGAAGGTTTAGAAGAAGGTGCAGCTTTTGACTGAATCGGATTAGTGTTTGTACATCGAATCTATGCTGCTTTTGGAGATGGTGATATTAGATGTATAACTACTAACCCTGTATGAATTGAAAAAACCACGGATTCCGCATGTTATCCATTATTACTGCTTGGCCAGTTGGGTTACTTAAGCACATTCGTTCTCTCTTGAACTGCGAATCATCTACAAAACCAGCAAATTCAGTTCATGGAAGTTGGCTTCCAACCTTAGAAATTTGTAGGATCCGTTGCCATCCGGATAATCATCCATTTTAATATGATTTGACATGTAAAACGCTACAGATTTTCTGCTTCAAAAATAAATAAAAAATATGCAGACTTTCTTGGTAAAATATGATTTAATAGTGTGTACGGGTTTATGCCACAATTATGCAGTGCTTATTTCTTAATTTGCTAATTTTTTATTCAAATCCTTTGTGGCTTTTTTTAGCCCACAAATAGTAATTACGTACATTTGTACATTCATATTTCATTAGTCCACATTGTGCATTGCCATTGCTTGATTACGTCACGGTAAATCATTCCGAGACTTTTCAATACATACAATAATTTTGTCGATCAAATTCTTAACATTTGTTTTTTTTTATTGTTCATTTAGCATCCCTTGACATGCTCATTTATTGATAAAAAAAAAAGACATGCTCATTTCTTAGAGTAAAGACTTCAAGTTGTAACAGGGACTTACTTAGTGAGTAGGTTCATAGTGCAAATTAAAGACGTTCATTGGCGGATTAATTGTATAGTTTGGACGATTCAAAGGTCGTGAAAAAAATGTCGTTGAAAGACCTGAATCCTTTCAAACCCCTAACTTAAAATGATTTTATTAGAATCCTATTATTGGGCTGCACAAGGTTGACTTTTTTGGGGGCTGCATAGGTCATGAAATAGTAATATCCATAGCCGGTTATCCGGCTATTTTATATAATGACTAATTTGACCCCTATTTGGTTACTGCTAATTACAGTGATTAACTAAATTAATTATTAGATTAAAATTTCGAAAATGAAACCTTTTTTTCCCTTTTATTTAGGATGAGGATTTTTCTGAACTTTTAAAAAAATTCTTATAAGAATGTGATGAAACATATCCTCGAAGTATTCGTAGAAACCTTATCTTCACTCTCATTACAATTTTATTGATTCAAATCATTAACATACACCAAAAATCTGTTTTTTTTTTTTTTGCACTTACGGCTTGGAAATGTTTTCTACCCAACCGCCACCGACACATTTCGGCTGAGAAATAAAGATGTTGTTACGACTGAGAAGTGATGAACTCCTAGCCGTAAATATGAGCTACCAGTGAAAACTCTTGGTCGTAATTGAAAACCATCCTTACCTATCCGTTTTATTAATAAACCCGCAGGTTATGATTCATAAATACCCAACCATACCCGTTTTAGCTAATACTCTAATTATTTTTTATTGGGTAAATAAATATTACTAACCAAAGATTTCTCCTTATTTATTTTTTACTATCGTCACAGATTTTAATGTAGTTGCAGAAACAATGGAAAATCAAGATAAATGTGGACACAATCCCCTCCAACCTTGGATTGAACGGGGTGGTCCCACCCATTCCTTAAAATCGCTGTAAATCCAACAACAGAGCAGCTGGTAACATCACTAAAATCTAAAAGCAACTTATTACAAGTTCAGTTTATAAAGTCAGAAATAGCAATGCTTAAAACCAATACAAGAAATAGAAGAAATAGCAATGTTTTGTTGACGCCCAATAATCACGGGATCTATTTCCTCTATAATCGGGATTGATGCATGCATAAGCATCTGTTCACTCTCTCAGTAATAATATTGGGATTATACAGAGCATTTTCCTCAAAGAAAATATTACATATCAACCATAGTTTAACTACACAGAGTATATGATTTATGAAGAAAGATATATCAATGCATTTCCTTGATTACGACTTCTTCAACGGGAAGCAATTCATAAGCTTTTTACAATTTTGAGTTTTTAATCTATTTTATATTAATATCATGTTTATCTTTTAGTATATATAATATAGTTATTGATACAACTATATAATGAGTGTGATTTTTCAAGGAGCAGTTGATTTAATTTGGCCGCTTGATTCTTAACGCAAGTATATGATTTTTGAGTAAACATATATCAATGCATTTCCTGGATTAATTTGGAAGCACTCCATATGCTTTGCACTTTTTAGAGTTGGTAATCCATTTTCTACTGATATTATTTTTTTAGCGTCTATAATATCAGGTATTGATATAACTATACATTGTGATTTTTCATTTAACTACATCGATTTGAGTTGGATGTTTGATTCTTATGTAAGTATAGATATGATTTCTAAAGATAGATATATCATTGCAGTGATTACATCTTCTTCAACGGGAAGCACTTCCTGTGCTTTGCACTATTTAGAGTTGGCAATCTATTTATATTAATATCGTGTTTCTTTTTAGCGTCTTTAATAACATATATTGATTGATACAACTATACAGTGAGTGTGATTTTTTATTTAACCACAAGAAGTTAAAGCACTGATATATCTTTCTTCGACGGGAAGCACTTCACATGCTTTGCACATTTTTATTAATATCACTTTTTAAATGTCTCTAATTTCATATATTGATACAACTATATAGTGAGTGTTACTTTTCATTTAACTACAATGATTTCAATTGGTTGCTTGATTATTAATGCAAGTATATGATTTATGACTACATATTCTTCGACGGGAAGCACTTCATATGCTTTGCTATATTTAGATTTGGCCATCTATTTTATATCAATATCGTGTTTCTTTTTAGTGTCTCTAATATAACTATTGATACAACTATATAGTGAGTGTAATTTTTCATTTCACTGTAGGGAGTTAGATCCTAAAATAGTAATTGAGTTGGCCGCTTGATTTTTAGTGCAAGTATATAATTTCTGAAGAAAGATATATCAATGTATTTCCTTGATTACATCTTTTTTGACGGGAAGCCCTTCATATGTTCTGCATCATTTAGAGTCAACAATCCATTTTTACTAATATCGTGTTTCTTCTTAGTGTTTCTAAACATCATATATTGATACAACTATATAGTGGGTGTGATTTTTCATTTGAATACAGGAAAATAGAGCCCTAGAGGAGCAGTAGAGTTGGCGGTTTGAATCTTAATACAAGTATATGATAAACAATATTTGACCGAACTGGAAGCCATTATTGGAGTTTTGAGGTAGAATATTATTAGGACTTTGTTTCCTTACTTTTAAGTAGCAAAAATTGATTAAGCAAGAAATGTGTATTCTAAAATCTAGCAAGACTAAGTATCGTTGTACTGCTACTGGATTAGTAGACTTCAAATCTATCCTTATCAATTATTTTTAGAGTGTTGATATTGGCAATTGCATGAGCTACTTACTGATTTCAAAAGTTGGATAATTTTACAGGAATATTTTCTTTAAGAGGGTTTATTAATCTACAAAACTTTAAACACTATTTAATTGGTGATTTTGGTTCCAACTGTTAATATAGTAAATCAGAATGGGTGGTTTCACATATAGTTGTTAATTGGAACCTCTTCTGGGACGGGTGCGTGGCAAAGCCCTGCCTCACCAAATAGGAGCCAATTCCCATAGTACCTGATGTTTAGGTATCATGTTGGTTGGTGTTTAGGTATCATGTTCGTTAATTAGTAGCTTCTAGATAACATTATTTACTTAATTAGTTAAATATTTATTTTGTTTAATGTTCATGATTAAATGTTTTGAATTAATGGACGAAATTAATTTTTTTAGTTACTTTCATGAGTTATCAAGGCTAGCAGTGTTGAACATGTTATATTTGTTTTTAATATGTGAGGGTTTAATCTGGTTTTATGCTTTAATATCTAGAGTTTAGTTTAATTTTATTTTTGAGATTACTTAGACCTATTTATTTTAGTTTATTTAAAGAATTGATTACTGGTTTTATTTTAGATTACTTAGACCTATTTATTTTAGGGTTTTATCTGGTTTTATGCTTTAATATCTAGAGTTTAGTTTAATTTTATTTTTGAGATTACTTAGATCTATTTATCTTAGTTTATTTAAAGAATTGATTACTGTTTTCGAACAAAGATATCTTTAGAAACCATTTTTTTCTTACGGTCGCATCACACATTAGACTAAGTAAATGAGCTTACTAACTGGCACTGTAGAGTTATAAGATTTCTCCGCAATTAACTGACTCTTTTATATAACAAGAAAGATTATTCTAGATGATGAACAGTGGAAAAATAATATTTTGTAATGAATTTATCTGCTAAATCTCCTAAAAGATCTATGGGTACATACATAACCTAATTTTTCAGCTAATATTTTTTTGAACCGTTGTACTCAAGTGTAAGAAGATCTTTCTAGAAACTTGAATGTGGGGCTTATCTAAAGTAAAAAAAGTGTGTAAAAGAAGCACTTTAAAAGATGTTAGATAGCTATATATACCCTTGGAAGAAGAGAGTAAACAAATTGCTAAAGACCGAGATGTAACAATGAAAGGTTCAAGTCAATTATATGCTACAGTATAAGAATTTTTTATCATTTGAGATTGTGTTCAGGTCATTTAGGCTTCGTTTGGTTTCTTATTCATTAAATTTATCTGATATTAGATTCTTTGATTTTCTATTTATTTTGGTAGGGTTTTGCGTTTTTTGCTTTTTTCCTATTGCACAACATTACTTGCATTAGTGTAGGGTGTCTTTGGCAGCAAGGAAGTCAAGAAAGGCCTCAAACTGGCAGTTATAAAACATGCTTAATTTCTGAAAAAAGATATATCACTGCATTTTATTGATTACATCTTTTTTTACGGGAAGCACTTCATATGCTTTGCAGTATTTTAAGTTGACAATCTATTTTATATTAATATCGTATTTTTTTCATTCAACTACAGGAGTTGGAGCTTGGAAGATCAGTTGAATTGATCGCTTTATTCTTAATTCAAGTATATATGTGAATTCTGAAAAAAAGATATATCAGTCCATTTTCTTGATTACATCTTCTTTGACGGGAAGCACTTCATATGCTTTGCACTATTTGAAGTTGACAATCTATTTTATATTAATATCATATTTTATCATTTAAGAACAGGGAGTTGTATCGTCGAGGAGCACTTAAGTTAGCACTTGATTCTTAACAAGAGTATATAAATTCTGAAGAAAGATATAATAGTACATTTTATTGATTATACCATCTTCGACGGGATGCACTTCATATGATTTTCAGTATCTAGGGTTGGCAATCTATTATATATTAATATCATTTTTTGTTTGTTTGTAATAACAGGTAATGATACAACGATATGGCGAGTGCAATTTTTCATCTAACTACAGGGAGTTGGAGCTGGAGGATGAGTTGGCCGCTGGATTTTTAATACAAGTATATGATATCGTACCTAAGAAAAGTAGGGAGTATATAGCAGGTGAAGTAAAAACGAGATGCGGCCCAACTAGATGCCATTGGTACTGGTGTTTTGAGGTAGAATATTGTTATGACTTTGTTTATTTACTATAAGTTGAAAAAATTGATTAACGAAGAGATGTTATATGGACATTCTAAAATTTAGCAAGACTAAGCATAGTTGAAGTGCTACTTTGAATGGCAGACTTCAAATGCAAATTTTCCAATTATCTAGATCGTAGATGTTGCCAATATCATGATATACTAATTGATTTCAAAGTATATTTTTTTAAGATGATTTCTTAATCTCCAACATTTTAAAAGTATATAATTAGTAAATCTGGTTCCAATTGTTAGACTACTAAATAATAAATGTAATTTTCATTATACATTGCAACTGTTAATTGGTATTCCTTTTAGGACGGGTGAGGGGCGAAGCCCCGCCTCACCAAATGGGTGACGATTCCTATCGTACCCGGTGCGTAGCACGGGTTTCAAGCTAGTCACTGTAATAAAAAAAGGTGGTGTTAACTCCTTGATCAAAAAGTCATTAAATGGTTAGGATTTACCGGAGAGGGTCATCTCGCAGTCCTTATCGAATTGATTTCGTTTGACTTCAACGGCTAGGAATGATAGGGGGCCACACTTATTAAACTCGAGTTTTACCGTATAATCCAATTAAAAATCTTTGTTTACGAAACACTCTTCTCGAAGATCATTGATGTGTTTGAATGTTCTCAGAGGAATTCCAATCTCGGGTGATTTGAATAGAGATAAAAAGAACTCGAAGAGAAGGATAAAGAATAAAAATCTCCAATCTTCTTCGTTGAATTTCTTGCACAGGTACACAAACGAGAATTCTCAACCAGGTTCTCTATATCCTATTTGCTTCCGACGTTCTGTTTTCTTTTGTGCGTGTAATTTTAAGATTCAATTTTCGTTATGGACCCTCTCGAAAGTCTATCCTGAATCCTGATTGCTTTGTATGATTGATTTTTAGGTTGATGTTGGACTCTCTCGAAACTATAGCATTCGAGGTTGATTTTACAGGTGTAAACCCTAATACCGGATACTTTGATTGATTATTTTGTTCAATGTAATTTACTATTTTTTATCACCCGAGTTTCAGAATTCCATTAGTTACACAATAATTAATTATTTATGTTTTGAGTTTTGGGTTTAATGTGTATCACCCAAATCAACGTGATAAACCCTTATTTTTGGTTTTTCTGTAGATTTTGTAGTGCAAATGAAACAATGTAATACAGAAGTCATGGGGGATAGTGGTAGCTGCACTTCAAAGCCTCTCATATTATTTGGATTGATGAAGGTCAGTTTCTTATAAACTGTAATCAAATCTTGAGTTGTAGCAGGACGTCTTGTTTGTTGATTTGACAAGTAATATATCCCTGCTTAGAATTTAAAAGAAACTTTTTGATTTTTCTCTTTGTATCTTCCAGTCGTTTGTAGGGTTTCAATTCATTGCACGAATGGTGTAACGACTGCCCTGCTGTCTCCGACATGGACTCGGTGAAATTGAATTCGCCGTGAAGATGCGAGCAAGTGAACAATCCGGGCAAGGCAGAGCTTTCGAGCTGCATGGCTGTCGGATTGTGTGAGGCCTGGCTAATCGTGGTTGAATTTCTCAAGCAAATATCCTCATGACAACGACTCTGGCAGAACCCTCTTTTGAGAACGATGTTGTTGACGTATGGGTTTCTTATGGTGAATTGATTCATTGATTGTATAAAGTTTGATTTCGATGATGTTTGTTTAGTGTTTGATTAAAACCATTCAATTTCTTTACAATTAATTGAATTAGCGTTTATTTGATGTGAATTGTGAATGTTATAGCCAAATGGGTAGCTGCCATGGATGTATTAGATGGCCTTTTTTACTTGAACTGAGCTGACAATTTGACAAGATTCAGTTTTCCAAATCGAAGGTTCGTGTCTCTTTAAACCTGTAAAGTAGTTCCTCTGTAGGCTAGAATAGATCTTTAGTGAAGTTTTAGACAGTCATAATATACAACACATCTTTACTATAAAGACTGCATAGAAAACTTTGCGATGACCTCTTTCTATGATTAAGTTGAACTTTTTTCAATCTATCCCCATTTCTCTATTTGCCTTATGCTTTCATTATGTTTTAATCTGCTTAGGTTCGTACTAACAACATGATAAATCTATGCTTCGACTAAGTGCAAGGAACTAGATAATTCTATTTTTGCTAGGATTATTGTTTGTCAATCATTTTGGCTAGAATTATAAGATAACTCCATCACCTGATGACATTGGTTTTCTCTTTGCTGCTAGCATAAGCTTGGTTTTCTCAAACCAGTCGAATTGTTGACTGCGAATCGTAGAATCTAGGTTTCTCCTCTGTTCTCTCTTGACCTCAATTATTAAAGTACTTACTCGATTATATGACAAACTAATCTCTCTTCTAAAATTTAGGGTTCAATTTTTTTTGAGAAATTTGAACATTGATTCATCTAATTTTGCGTTGTTTTTTCATCTGCAGTCCAAAGCTGTTTGTATAGAGCTGTTCTCTTCAGCAAATCTTGGAGCTCTGACAACGATTTCGTCCTCCAATTAGTTCTGGACCAATGGTCAGATTAAGGTAAACGGCAAATCACTACTCTGAATTTTGTATATATAATTGGAGGATGCCTTTGCAATTAGTTCTGGACCATGGTCAGATTAAAGTAAATGATAAATCACTATTATGAATTTTGTATATATAATTGGAGGATGTTGGTAATGAAGCCCCTCAAAATCACTTTCAAAATTATCTTCAAGACCTAAGACGAACAACTTTCCTCCCATCACATCAACAGAGTGATTTGTGCAAAAAATCGTAATGAAACTAATTCCCATTCAACTCACCTATGTATATATTCATTTGCATGGTAAATACTTTGGTATAAATTGAATTGTTCTACATCACTTTCCTTTATGCAGGAGCTCTAGGAAGCAGTACCAAATATAGATTAGTTTGTTGGTCTGTGCATCTCAATATATCCAGGTAACATCACTTATAGAAATATAGATTCATTTTATGCCATTAGCAAAGCTCCATTATCAATGTAACACGAAACATTGAATTTCTAAAACTAAGTAAACATTATTTTGTAGGGTCTTATAATTCAAGAAGAAAATGCTTTTGGTTCATTGGTTGAAATCAGAAGTGGGTAGTGGGTTTGCAGGTACTCAATTTGATTATTTGTTTGTTTGAGTATCTTTCTGTTGTTCCTAAGGCAACCATAATTCTAACCATTGTTCTTAACGTGATCTACTATAACATTTGGTACTGAACACCGCCTCCATTATTGTTAATGTTAACTAAATTAGGAGAACCTTAGTCGAGTAATCTGCAGTTACTATGATCTGGCATTAAGCAAGAATTAGAACTGCCGTGTTAGTTTTATCGATGTTGAAATAGAATTTTGTAATACAAAGACGTCTTTTATATTTGTTTAGATATCTTCTCCCAAACTGTATATCTTTGACACTTTATTGACAGTGCTCTATTGCATCTATACTCAGAACATGCAGCTTTGTTCCAGCTATTTATGACGCAGTAGTTGTTGTACCCAAAATCATCCCTCTCCGACATTGGTAAGACTCTTAAAGTGTCAACCTTCTTCGGTAAGCATGAATTCGACAAATATTGAAAAATTGGTCATTTACATACTCTCTAAGTCGCTGCTCTCATGCACTGTGTTTTTGCTGTTGACACGCTGTTGAGTGGCGCATAGCAGATTCATAGGGGATATCACATATAAAATATCACACTTTGCTTTATGAAGATTCACATCAAGCTTTTTGGTGTACAAGTGATGCTTGGAGATTTGAGTGGGGTTCTTGAAGCGTAGATTGTTTCGAGAAATTCTGGCAGATTGGAGGAGGCACCTATGGGTAAGTCTAATTTTTTTGTTAATTCTGTTATGAAATTTGTATAGCGTATATGCTGATAAGGTGTTTGAATAAATGCCATAGGTTAAGATTTAATAACTTTACTGAATCCATTAAATCCCATTAATTTTATGTACTCAAAAACTCTTATAATAGTATTGGTTTTGGTTGAGAGTTTAGGCTAGCATATTTCAAAATTACCTTGAAATTTCACACCTTTATGGATTTTGGGCAATTGCGTCGTCGATATTAATGGTTCCATAACCTAACTAAAACTACTCTCTGATCCCATGCCTTAACGACTCCAGTCACTAGGATCAAAGGCTCAAAAACATAAGAAAAAAAATCACTTTTGAGAAACCTAGGAATGAATGAATTTATTCTCAGTTTCAAAAAAGGTATACTTTGCTCTGTTTTCACTCAAGCAAAGCCATTCTTTCCTATATGCTTTGTTGTTAATGATCTTTCATCTTCAGCCTAGAACAGTTATAGCTCCACAACTTCCACTCTCACTCCTCTTAACTCATCTGCAATGCCTTCTGCTTTTGAGAATTCTCAGACCGTGGTTGATCCAAGTAACATTAATGGGTTAACATTTCTCATTTAAAATTTAAATCATTAAGCATTTGTAGGGTCTGATCATATGCATTTATGTATATGCGGTTTCATAACTTTTGTGACCATGTTAAGTCTGATCATACAACAACATACTGAAGTCTTGATATCCCAACCGAACCCAATAGCCATCGCTAGCAATAAGAAATGCATATGCATCTCTATATTCTTTGTTGTTGCATGATCAACAATTTTGATTCTTCCATCAATGTTATTTTACTAGGGAGATAAGCAAGCCAGATATAGCAGAAGTCACATATCACAAATGATGATGTTAAGTGTTTAAAATCACAAATGATGTGAATCAGATTGGGTTTTCAGAGAACAATTAGCTTCCCACTTTGATTCATTCTCTCTTCTGAACTCGGTGAGAGGCACTACCACCACCACCACCATTCTCAGCAGCCTCATGTTCTCGATGACGAAAAACTAACTATAAAAATAGTGGTAAGTTGCAAATTTGATGACCCTTTCATGTAATATTTTGATTCTGATTTATTTTTAACTTAGTAGAACAGTAAGGCATCATTTCTCAAGCTTTAAACAATTTGATTACAAAGGCGTGTAGAATTTATTATACAGACTCAGTTTTGTTTATATGTATCCATGCTTCATGTTTATAATATTGCTGCAGGTAGACGCACAATGGGATTTTCATGTTGATGAGCTAATGCAAGTAATTGATAAGGATGGTAAGTTGGTGTATCATTTACTTTCTTGTTGAGTTTAAAATTTCTATGTATATTAGCGGTTTTAGTAGTCTCTTATGAGGTGGGATTTTGATTATTAGGTTCCTAACTTTTACTGCAATGTTGATGTGAACAGAAAAATGACGCTTTCTCATGTGGCAACTACATTAGGGATTTCAGGTACTAATCTTATAGGGAATGTTATTTTAAAGTCTTCTGAATTATTATTTAAGTAATTATTGAAGGTGGTGATCCCTGGAAAGTACCAGTTATGATTGTTAGGTGGCCAATGGGGCTGCGGATTCTCTATCTAGACCACCGTAAAAAAATGTAGATGAGAGAGATGCAAGCCCTGGCATGGTGTATGTGAATATCACAATTAGTAGAACGTAGTTCTTTAGGAATTGGATCTCAAGGAGGGAGGGATAGGCTAAAGTGACCCTGCTGCGGCACTGCAAATACCTATGTATGGATATGGACTTGAAAAATTTATGTGGGGTAAGAATCTTTGCTTATTGAATTCTTCAAACCGTTTGACTTTGGAATAAAGCCCATATAAAAGGAAAGTGTACATGAGGCATTGGTTCAATTGACCAAAAGAGATTGATTTTAGTTATATATTACCGATCAGTGCAATTTTCTCTTCATTTGTATAATGCCCTCAGTACCACTTCTGAAAGCCAATGTCCTAGCCACGCTTGAATCAAAGGTTGTGGTGTGAGGGCGTGGAGTTGATACACTGATTAAGATTTCCCAATTGATGTGGAACCTACAACTGTGATCGATATTGCAAAAAATTCAATTTCTCCCATATGAGTTTCTCAATTGATTGTTCTTGAAGAGTTCCGTTACAAGATAGAAAATCCTCAATTTAGCGGTTACATTAACATTAAAACTCTCTAAAAGGTTTGGATGATTTACCAAAGAAATAGTGTCCATTAAAGAAATTCATCTCCAAGAATTCACTTGACGTCCATCTTCTTCAAATCCGTGAGTTCTGCATGTAACTGAAATTCTTCTTCAAAGTAGATAGTGATAAGAATGTTTTACAAGATCCATGAGATCTTCTTTAACCCCAAACGACGTGGCTTCTTCAGTGAAAATAACTTCCTAAGAAGAAATTAAAGCTTTCTCATGATGTGAAACAAAAGAAGAATATCGCAAACTATTCTTTCTTTATCTGTGGCCTCATTCCTCTTGATGAAGCTACAAAAAAGATGGCCTTGGAGATATCAGAACCGAGAGGTTGCTTTTGTCAACTGGGTTAGCGTGTCTGAACATAAAATGAATGAGAATTACCGAGGACAATGAAATATATTCCAGGTATTGGTCCACTTCTTTTTGTTTGATTTTTGAACTGTTCATTATGTAAATTTTGAAAGTATTAGGTGTGTTTTACTGTGCTGCTATGTCAAATCATTTTGGATAACAAATTGAATATGTCTAGAACGAATTTAAGTGTCTTTAGGTTTTTGTCTAGAACAAGTTTAGGTGTCTTTAGGTTGACAAGGAATAAGAAGGTATTCTTAGGCGTTTGATAATAGTTCTTTCGTATAATTTCTCTCATTAATTATGTCGTAGGACAGAAGCAAAGCGGGTCATTTCAAGATCCATACTTCTGAGACCTGGGGGGACATGGATTGGCACGCCATCCCATTGCCATTCAAGTCAATGTTTGAGTCTTTGGTCATGGTTTCCTTTTTTACTCCTGAATAATTTTTCCTTTTGACCTGATTTACTTGGGTGTTAATTTTACATTGCCTGCTCAGTATTTTCACCACAGCATAAAAGTTTAACTGTCTCTCACTAAACACCTGATTAGCTTTATTGGTACTTCCCAGTTACGCAAGGCGTGTAGTAGATGAATAATGTAATGCATAGAGAAGATGAGCAATAATGATCCTGAAGGTTCGTACTGCCTAAAAGGTTCCCATTTATTTCCCACGTAGTTTAACATTCCTGTGCTTTGCTTAAGAAAAAAGTAAAATTGATTAAATAGGTTTACTCATAAACTTCACCATTTCTAATAAAGATACATGTTCTTAGATATAGGACTTCGCAGTTGCTGAGTTTTTCAGAATTCAGATTCCATGTTGACTGCTAAGCTGTTAATATGGTTTCCTGGGTTGTTTGAAAAGAGGATTTTTGGGTATTTAAATACATGTCCTTAGATAAAAGACTCTGCAGTTGCTGAGTTTTTCAGAATTCAGTTTCCACGCTGAGATGGTAATAGGGTTTCTCGGGATGAACACTTAATTTGGCTGTAGTTCGCATCAAGCTATTTAAGTTTGAGTAATGCTCATTCATTGTCAATCATTTACTTAGGTTGACGAAGTGCCAAATCTTCATTATTTGCTTTAGCGTCTTTTACTTTACTAAGCTTACCATATCCTATCCTGTCCATGCAAATTATGGGAAGTATAATAAATCCCTGGACACCTCTATTATGATATTGAAGTATAGGTGTCTTCATTTAAAAACGACTATGAAATTGTGTCATTTGGTACACTTTTATTTCCATATTTCAACTTGCTTTACTTTCCTTGGGTTCACTTGCTTTGAAAGAGGGAGTTAGTAGCTAAGAATACACTAACTGGACGATTGATATGCATGTCTTCCTTAAAACCTTCTTATTGAAATAATATTTTCGTAAATGCTACATAGGAAATGAAACTGTTGACAGAATTTTGTTCTACTGAGACCCAGGTGTACCGAGGCTCAAGTACGTGCTTGCTCTTCCTTATTGAGTTTTTGTTTTGTATTGAAGATTTTTTTTTTTTAGATGAGCCATAAGAAATCTACCTTAGGCATCGTAAAGCTTCCCAAGTCAGTTGTAGCATTCTTTTTTGGAAGATTGGAATAGCAGATGGGTTACTGACCATCTTCACAAATATATAATTCGTTTTAGTTTAGTTTTTTCTTCAAAGGATTCTGTTGTAAGATTCTCAATATCTATTTTCGCATAACAATAGTAAACAAGCAATCGTGTTATACTGATATTTGCAAACACGGTCTGATACAGGACCTATATACCCTAGCTTTTAAGATGATGAAAAAATGACTTCTGTTTCGAAGCTGTGAATTTCTGATCTTACTTGGTTTGAAGCTATCTTCCATTTATTTTGTATCTTACGTTTCAGGGATTTCAGAGATTAACCATAGGATTTAACCAAATAATTTGTAAGTCGATAACATTCAGGTACATCGCAGGCAAAGAAGAAGCTACCAATTAAGGTTTGGTATGACTACCAGAATTAACTGTAAGTCAATAACATATGGGTACATTGCAGGCAAAGTAATTGTGTCTGGCCAGATAGAAAATTTGCAGCATGTTCGGGAAATATGATGGTGTTCAAGTAGATATTGTTAAAGTTCATGAACAAATACAAGGTGTGATTGAAGATTCATATAGCACTTTGAAATTTTTACATACATCTAGCTTAAATTATGAAGTAAAAAATACAAATACATATCCAGCCAAAAGCTGATTCAGAAGCCTTGAGTGGAGCATAGTAGCTTGGTGAACGCCAGTTCCGCTTTGAAGGGACAACATCTAATAATGGACCCACAGAGATTTATCTATACTTCACAGTTGAATTACTGAGATGGTTCTCAATATAGAAGTTCAATTGTGATCGCTCTGAAAAGCAATCTATTGCCAGGGGCACTGTTAGATAAATGAACTTGGATATATAGGGTGAGTATTTTTTCTTATAGAAGGATTGGAACTTTCATGTAATTGTAAAAGTTTTTATCGAACCTGATTATGGTCAAGATGACAATGTTATAAAAGTTGGATGGCAATGTAAGGAAATATCATCTTTACCAGATTTCATTAATCTTTGATTGTCGTGCTTGCCGTGCTTGCAACCATAGATTTGATTCCCAGTTTTTTCAATCTAACACATTTCCTCGGAAAATAGCAACTCATTCATTCGTGTCGGTGACATTATGAATGTATTATATGGTGTTGTGATACCAACACCTTCCACACGTATTTCCTTAATTAGTCTTTCCTTATTTTGTTTTGGTTAAGTTAGTTATTTAATGCAACTAGAATTGCTGCGCAACTTGTTAGCCAAGCAATTGTCAGCTATAAGTACATATACTTTGCTATTTTTAAGACATAACAAATATAATTAAACTCTTCAAAACCCTCTCTGCTATTCTCTATCTCTCAATTCTCTCTTAATTCTCTCTAAATTATCTCTTTTCTTCATTCAAATCACTTGTTTTCCTGTAGGTTTGAGTTCTTTGATTGCTGTTAAGGTCTCGAACCATAACATCTGTCATCAGAGCAGGTTAGATTATTATCAAAAAACCCTAATTTTTTTTTTTAAAGCTTCCGCTTGCAACAATGACTCTTACCGAAGAAGTTAACCAACTTACAGCTATGATCAATACCTTGAACACAACTGTTACTGATTTTATGCAAACTGTTATTGATACTTCTGACAATGATGATCAAACGAAAGCTGCTGTGATAGATGCACTGATGAAAAGAACGCAAACGTTACATAATACAAGTTTGCAAACTATATTAGATAATCACAAAAAAGAGATGGAAACTGTGATGCAGCAAAACACGCAGAATATCAACAATTTGGCTGATACTGTTACCCGTAATATGGCATCACTCCTCCTTGCTCGTTTTCCTCTCAACACACCTCCTGGTTTTGGCGGTTCGACTGGCAATAATAATACCAACAACAATACTGGTATACCTGGAAGTGGTGGTTTAGGTGGCAGCAGTGGTCTTCTAGGTTCTCCAATACCTAATAACTTGAAGTTCCCTACTTTTGAAGGAATGGATCCTGCTGGTTGGATTTTTCAGGCAGATCAATATTTTCGGTTACATCATACACTTGAAGCATTAAAAATTGACATTGCTACATCTTATTTCAAGGGTGACGCCAATGCTTGGTACCGCTGGGTTCAACCAAAGTTAATTAATCCTACATGGACAGAATTTTGTTTACTTGTTCGAGAACGTTTTGCTGATAAGAAATTTTCTAATCCACGTATGGCATTGACAACAATTTCTCAGCAAGGATCGGTGCGTGATCACATTAAAGAATTTGAGCAGCTTCTCAACTTTGTTACTGATTTACCAAACGACTATGTTATTGATCTTTTTATTCGTTCTCTGAAGAAAGAAATACGATCTGTTGTTGAAGTTTTTGAACCGCCAACATTAGCTGCAGCTTTCAAGAAAGCCATCAAACAAGAGGATGTGTTTCTTTCCAACCATTCTTTTTACAAATCTATTGCGAGGCCAAATCAATATAGACAGTCCTCTACTTTTTCAAGCACTCCATCTGATTCAGCTAATGCACCCTTTAAGAGAACTACAATCCCATCTGGAGTAAAACGCATATCTTTAGACGAACAAAAGATTAGACGTGAACATGGTCTCTGTTTCAATTGTGATGAACAGTATAAGGCTGGACATGTTTGTGCAAAGCCTTTGAACTCCAGATTATTGATTCTAGAGATGTCTCCAGCAGACACTCTTCAAGAGGATGCAGATTCCACACCATCTGACATGTAAGAGATGCTTACTCCCGTCGCTGCAAATCGATGCATTATGAACCCACAATTTCATTACATGCTCTTACTGGCGCTTCATTCCCTAACACTATGCGTGACACAGGTTACATTACAGGTCAGCCACTCACTATTTTACTTGATTCTGGTTCAACTCATAATTTTTTACACCCTGCAATAGCTAAGAAATGTGGTATTTCACCTAAGTCAGTTAATAATATGAATGTCATGGTTGGTAATGGAGGAATTCTTAAAACTCAAGGTCTTTGTTCTGATATTTCTATGAAATTACAAGATTACTGGGTTCACTACCGAGTTTTTGTTGCTAGAATTAAGTGGTTGTGAGGCGTTCTTGGAGTAGAATGGTTGAGGACTTTGGGTAATATCTCTTGGGATTTTGAGAAATTACATATGCAGTTTACTTCCAATGCTCAAGTATATACATTAGTAGGTAACAAGTCAGCTTCAATCTTGCTACTTGATAGTATTCCAATGCAGAAGGTATTTCAAGACACTCAGCATGGATTTCTACTTCAATGGGACGCACAATCAACAACTTCAGAGGATGCTTCTCAGGTACCTAATGCAGTTTCAGAATTACTTTCACGTTTCTCTGATTTGTTTGCATCACCAACTGAATTACCACCTCCCAGGGAGCATGATCATCGTATTCCTTTATTGCCTAACACAACACCAGTTAATGTTAGACCATATAGGTACCCTTATTTTCAAAAGGAAGAAATTGAGAAAATTATTTCAGAACTCAAAGAGGCAGGATTTATTAGAAATAGTTCAAGTCCTTTCTCTTCCCCTGTACTCTTAGTGCGCAAAAAGGATGGTTTTTGGCGTATGTGTGTGGATTATAGAGCACTTAATAAGGCTACTGTCAAAGATAGATTTCCAATTCCAGTTGTAGATGAACTTCTTGATGAACTGTATGGTGCGATCATATTTTCCAAAATTGATATGCGTGCTGGATACCATCAGATTCGTGTGCATTTAGATGATATCCATAAGACAGCTTTTCGCACACATGATGGACATTACGAATTTTTGGTAATGCCATTTGGATTGTCTAATGCTCCTGCAACTTTTCAAAGTTTGATGAATGAAATTCTTCGTCCTTATCTTCGAAAGTTCGTATTGGTGTTTTTCGACGATATTCTTATCTACAAGATAAATCAAGTTGAGCATATTCAACATGTGCAATTGGTATTTGAAGCTTTACGTGCACATAAGATCTTTCTGAAACAGCAAAAGTGTGCATTTGCTAAAAAGACCATAAGTTATTTGGGTCATATGGTTTCTTCTGAGGGTGTGTCAGTTGACTCTGACAAGATATCATGCATCATTCATTGGCCTATTCCTACAACAGTGAAAGCCTTGAGAGGATTTTTGGGATTGGCTGGTTATTATCGTAAATTTGTCAGAGATTATGGTAAGATTAGTGCTCCACTTACTCAATTGCTTAAATTGGACGCCTTTACATGGACTTCTGAGGCAACAACATCTTTTAACAATCTCAAACAAGCTTTAACTAGTACACCAGTTTTGGCGCTACCTGACTTCACCAAGGAATTTAGTTTAGAATGTGATGCATCTGGTAATGGCTTGGGAGCAGTATTAATTCAAGCAAAGAGGCCTGTTGCTTACTACAACAAATCGCTTTCAGGTAAGAACCTCAATCTCTCAGTTTATGACAAGGAAATGTTGGATATAGTTAATGCAGTCAATAAATGGCGACCCTACCTGCTTGGTCGACATTTTAAGATTTACACTGATCATAGGAGCCTAAAATACTTCTTGGAGCAGCGCATTTCTTCATTGGAACAACAAAAATGGTTGTCTAAATTACTTGGTTATGATTATGAGATTATTTACAAATCTGGAGCTTTAAATATGGCGGCTGATGCATTATCTCGTATCAATGATTGTCAATTAATGGAAATTACTATTCCAATATTCTCTGGAATTATTGAGATTGTCCAAGAGTGCCATAATGATGCAGCTTTGAGTCTTATAATTGCAAAATTTGAGCAGTTGCAAAGATTGTGTGCCACATTACTCTTATATTAATGGAGTAACTTCGTTACAAGAACTAATTAAAGCTTTATTTACTTGAATATGAAACTGAATTTGCGCAAGGTACCTCCCGTAGTCATTTTGGATTCGTTCATTGATTTGTTAGACGGAGTTGAAAAAATACGTTCGTTCTATGGTGAACTCGGGGTGATGTTGTTGAACCCGATGGACCTTGTGTGTGTGCCGAGATGCTCTAATGACTAGTTGTGGTTTGAATGTTGATTGCGCCTAAATTCGATCATGGAAGTGAGAACTTGATCTTTATGAGGTGGTTTTACAAAGATGCTATGCTGCAAATGTAAGATGGAAAGAAATGTTTGTATATGTGTGTTGAGTCGCAAATGAAGAAATGGCGGTTGAAGCGCACAAGAACCCGACTTGCAAGTGACGAGAAGGGCAATGAATGATTAAAGCCGCAGCTCAAAGGTTAGGCTACTGGATTGAAATGGCAAAGGGTCCGGTGGCATTGAAGCACGGGGAATCGATGCAAGAGATTTGTGTCTTTGTCTCCGTGGAGTTTGACAAAACAGTAGATGTATGTGTATGAGATGTTTGAGCATATGTTATCTAGAAGGTGGCCGGTGAGCATAGTTCGGGAACTTGAAGCATGAATCGCAATATTTGTTTGCATTTATTTATGTTATTGATTGATTTCTACCATGCTATTATTGTTTATGGATTATTTGTTGATTGTTTAAGTTCAAATTAAATAGTTGATTCATAATCCTATTCAATTGTCTAGAGAAGATAAACACAAGTAGCAATATATAGGTATTGATGATGGGACTTTGTTAAGTACTATATGTTCCTAGTAGGTGAATAGTTCATCACTAGGAGCAACCCTATCTCACGTAACTTAGAGCACTTGTTTAAGTCAAAGTACCTCTAGGGGAAAGCAACATATCCGTGAGCTAGAGATGTAACGGAATAGTTGAAGTACTAATTATTCTAGGGTTGTTAGTAACTGATAATGTGAAGAATATAGCTATCAATCAATTTGGTTTGTATTAGTGGTCTAGAATGAACCTTTAATCAATTACATCTCATATT
The DNA here is from genome assembly GCA_023531295.1 of Papaver armeniacum. Classification (NCBI taxonomy): domain Eukaryota; kingdom Viridiplantae; phylum Streptophyta; class Magnoliopsida; order Ranunculales; family Papaveraceae; genus Papaver; species Papaver armeniacum. Next base: position 78,371 of record JAJJWW010003915.1, read on the forward strand.
TGAATACATTTACAATTTTCAAAGCATTTCTACAACAAAAAATCATCTTTTAAGAGTATTTGCATAACAACTTGAACTTCATACCACGATCCTACTTACATTATACTACTTGCTAGTTTAGAGAAATTTATGATTGAGTATTCCAATATTCTCCGGTCAAAGAGATTGTCCAAGAGTGATGATGAAGCTTTGAGTCTTATAATTGCAAAAATTGTAGTAGCTTCTACATCTTCATGGTGCTCTAAACTTTGGATGAATTTCACTCAACTCCAATGGAGGTCATGCGGTGGTATTTGCGAACATATAAACGTATTCAACAAAATTTTTATTGTCTGGAATGAAGAAGACAGTTAAAGAATATATCTCTTCATGTGATATTTGTCAACGCAACAAGGCTGAATCAATATCTCCTCCAGGGTTAATGCATCCATTGTCTATACCTACTGACATTTGGTTAGATATATCTATGGATTTCATTGATGGTCTTCCACCATCTAATAGAAGAACATCTATTTTAGTTGTGGTAGATCGTTTGTCAAGATATGCACATTTTGTGGCTCTTACACATCCTTATTGGTGATAATCGTGTGGCCGAGGTTTTTTTTCGTGAGATAGTGCGCTTGCATGGAATGCCTAAAAGTATCACTAGTGACAGGGATTCAATTTTCATGAGTCAAGTTCGGGAAGCTTTCTTTTCACTTCAAAGACACTCAACTTTGTCGAAGTCAGTGCATAGAAACGATTATGCTCACCCACACAGACTATGCTCAATCAACAACTCAATCATTTGTCACAAGATAAACTTAAACTGGATGAATTTCACCCTCAAACTCCAACCATGTTACTCTAGAGCAGCTCAGGTTATCAAAGATTATGAAAACCAGCTCAGGGTTAATCACCTGGCAAGGCAACAAGGTATGCCGGGAGCAGCAGCACAGCAGCTGGGCAAGCCAAAGCAAGTGCCTTGACATATAAACGCTCAACAAGCAAATTTCAACAAGAAAAATTTTTATTGGCTCTATAAAGTGGGTATGTACAAGGAGAAAGGGAAATCGAATAAGAACAAAAATCACAAAGAAGACAAAAACTTGTAGGCCTGAGAATGGGGTTAAGCCTACAAATATATCTCTTCATGTGATATTTGTCTCAATATTCGATCCTGCACAAGCTATGTATCTTGTTATGTTCCCGTGCCTTCTTACGTCTACACATCCATTGTCTATATCTTCTTACAGTATAATCCATCACAGGCAACAAGCTTCAAGGACTAATTAACATCCTAATCATTTCGGCAAAACACAACTCCAAATAAATAGATATATCTATGGATTTCATTGATGGTCTTCCACCATCTAATAGAAGAACATCTATTTTAGTTGTGGTAGCTTATTCGAGAATGGTTGGCGGTCTTGGTGTGATCTGGTGTTGATCTTCGATGCACATGGACGACCGTTGGATGTAGAAGATCAAAAATCTTGACGGCTTGGAGTGGAGGTTTTTTTTCGTGAGATAGTGCGCTTGCATGGAATGCCTAAAAGTATCACTAGTGACTATTGGGGGATTCAATTTTCATGAGTCAATCGTTTGTCGATTGGGAAGCTTTCTGAGGTTTTTTCACTTCAAAGACACTCAACTTTGTCTCGTTCCTATCATCCTCAATCTGATGGATTGACTGAAGTTACAAATAGAACTTTGGAGTGCTACTTACGTTGTTTTGCTGGAATCAAGCCTAGTGAATGGTTAAAATGGCTGCCTTGGGCTGAGTGGTACTATAACACTAGCTTTCATACCGCAATCAAGATGAGTCCTTACAGTGTTTATATGAGCTTCCTCCTACGGTTTCAACATATATCTCTCGACTCAACTACTTGTCCATGCTGTAGATGTAGTCTTGCAAGCTCGAGACCAAGTTTTAATGATTTTGAAATCGAATTTACAAGATGCTCAATCAAGAATGAAAGTTTATCCGATGCGCATAGAACCGAAAGGATTTTTGATTGGAGATTTGGTTTTCTCGGACTTCAACCATATCGTCAGACAACGGCAGCAACTTCTTCTTTTTCAAAGCTTTCACCCAAATTTTATGGACCATTTAAGGTCTTAGAAAAGATTGAATTGTGGCTTACAGATTGGAATTACCTCCTACCAGTAGAATTCATCCTGTGTTTCATGTTTCACTATTGAAACTCAAACTTGGAGCATCCGACATTGCATGCCTGAGAATTACATTACATGTAGACTATGAAAAGTGGGAACCCGACTCAATCTTAGATCGTAAGATGTACAAAAAGGGGACTGTTGCCGGCACAAAATGGCTCATCAAGTGGAAAGGTCGTGCTACTACAGATGCAACATGGGAAGACGCTGATGAAATTTTACTGCGCTTTCCAGATTTTCAGACTTGAGGACAAGTCTTGTTTCAAGCAGGGTGGGATGTTGTGATACCAACACCTTCCACACGTATTTCCTTAATTAGTCTTTCCTTATTTTGTTTTGGTTAAGTTAGTTATTTAATGCAACTAGAATTGCTGCGCAACTTTTTAGCCAAGCAATTGTCAGCTATAAGTACATATACTTTGCTATTTTTAAGACATAACAAATATAATTAAACTCTTCAAAACCCTCTCTGCTATTCTCTATCTCTCAATTCTCTCTTAATTATCTCTAAATTATCTCTTTTCTTCATTCAAATCACTTGTTTTCCTGTAGGTTTGAGTTCTTTGATTGCTGTTAAGGTCTCGAACCATAACATATGGTGCATAAATACTTTTATAAGATGGGAGGACACTTCAAATGCCGAAATGAGTTGGCATCCTCATCTGAAACCGCTGGATCCGGATGTAGGAAAACATACTATGAAGCTAACTGAAGATAATTTTACAGTTTTCGTCTTTTTAAGCTTCGCGAATATTCTACCATCCTGAGAACAAAATCCTGTTCCAAGAGTACTTGGCCGATGCTTGAGTAAACTGAACTAAACCGCATGTATTATTTAAAAAAAAATCAAAATAAACTGCGAGCATATTCTTACAAATATATATATATATATATGACTCGAATCCCGATGATAAAGGTAAGCCATACGTATTACCATCGACTTTTATTGGTGGTCCCAGGCATATATAAGTCATTACACAGTTTAATCATCATCCGAATATCTTCATAATAATGACTACGAATCCGCGCCGACCAGAAGTCCAAGATGATCTTCTACCCCATCAATATGCTTCAGATCGTCCTAATCTCACATCTGGTGGTTGAAAAGAGTTGAGTTGATGAAAGAAATAAAGAAAGGGAATAAGTTCGAAAAGTTAGTTGTTCATGTGTTCACAAATGAATTTCAGAAATGTGGTTTAACTCATACGCATACTCTCATATTCTTGGATGGTCTAGAAGAAATCAAGACGATTAAACATGTTGATAAATTTGTGTATCCTAAATTACCGGATGAAAAAACCGATCCAGTTTTATTTGAGACTGTAAGAAAATGCAACATGGTACATGCATTGTGGACTTCTTATGTGCATGAAGAATGGAAAATGCGGCACCGGATATCCGAAGAAACATACCGAGAGTATAAGTACGAATGAAGGTGGATATCCAATATATCGTCGTCCCAACAATGGGAAGGAGGTAATTGTCCAAGCGAACAACATAAATGTTATTCTGTACAACTCATTTTGTCTAGGATGTTCAACTGCCACATTAATGTTGAGATATGTGGGGGTGTAAGGGCTGTTAAATACATACACAAATATATTTGTAAAGGTTACAATCGTGCAACAGTTTTTCCTGTGGATGTGATGATGGGAAACAGTAAATTGGTGTAAGATATATTGGTCCACATGAGGATGCGTGACGTTTATTCGGTTACTTAATGCATCAGGATTTTTTTTTTTGCTAAGTTAATGCATCAAGAGAACCTAATGTAGATCTATTGGATATTCATCCTTAAGGCAAACAAAGAATCGTGTATGATACAACTAAGTCAACGGACACAGTTAATACTGCAGAAAATTATAAGTCAACATTGATGGGATTTTTCGAATATTATCGCAAGAATCCCACCACTAAACATATACTTATCAAGAATTTCCACAAGATTTTGTTATCGCAAGAACCCCACTACTAAACATATACTTATCAAGAATTTCCACAATATTTAAGAAAAAGTGGAAAGTAAGGAAGAAGGGTTTTGCAATTGGAAGGATGTACTTTCTTAGTCCCAATGCCGGAGGATCATATTACCTATGGTTATTACTAACGGTTGCAGCCGATGCAAATTCGTTTGACAGTCTGGGATGGAAACTGCATTGTACGTTTAAATGAGGGTGCATTGCGCTTGAAATTTTAGGGGATGAAAATGAATGTTCTAAATGTTTACAAGAGGCAACCGTGATGAAAAATAGATTTTATCTAAGAAAACTTTTCAAGATTACTCTCTGTGACTGTAATGCAAATCTTCCATACCTATTGTGGTCAAAGTTTGAACTTAACATCTGTGATGATCTACATTTTAAACTGAGCACAAAGTATAATATAAAGAAGCTAACCGATGAACATGTATTTGATTTTGGTTTGTACCTTTTGAATGTCGTTGATGACAAGTTCATGTGTGATTCTGAATTCAAAGAAAGTATCAGGAAGCTGAATTATGCCCGGTCATTTGGGTACAACTCCGTGTTTAGTTCTTTGAGAGATGGTGACGGTAAATTGTTTTTCTCAATGATAACGTAAGTAGTGGTAAAAAAAATTTGTACAACACATTGGCGTCAAGCTGCCACAGGGTTGGACACATAGTTCTGACTGCTGATTCATCCAGAACTTCTTCATTTCTTTTAATAGGAGGCCGTACAACACACTAGACGTTCAGGATTCCCATAAAAATAGCTGAGAAAAGTGTTTATGTATTTAACAAAAACGATTCACAGTCTAAACTCCCAAAACAAGTGAAACTAATTATATGAGACGAAGTTCCCATGCAACATAGATTTTGTGTTGAAGCAGTTGATTGAACGCTACGTATTATTGAGATTAAGGAAAAACAACTTGGTAAAATTGAAATTATTCTAGGAGGATACTTTAGACATGCATTGCATGTTATGCCCAGTGGATGTCACAAAGAAGTCCTTAGAACATGTCCGAGGAAATCATTCTTTGGAATGATGTCAACGTCTTTCATCAAAATAAGTTGTTGGATGAGTTTTAAACCGGGAAATATATCTTTTGCAAAGTTCTTGGCATAGGTATGGATGCCCCTAATGTCATTTACATCTCTTTGTTGAGTTTTTCCTTTAACATGACTATGATTTATGTTTGTTGGATATAAATGATATGTTGGTATTCCTAAGGAAGTAGTTGAGCTTCCGCAGTCAGTAAATAGATGCAAGGACACGCGAGGCTTGATAACCAGTCTGTATCCCTGACTTGGAACAAACGAAATAATGTCTCATGAACGTTTACTGAGCGGATTATACTGTCAGCCCATATTAACGATGTTAGAAAGATTATTGTGGAAGCAATGAAGAATTTAGACGGGGATATATATAAATAACATGCCGTAGAAAAGCTAAAAGCAGATCATGCTGGATATATTCCACATCTTTCCAGCGAATTGTTGCAGAATTTATATCCACCTAGAATGCCTCAATTCAAATCATATATCAAATTTGGCTTCCCAATCATGGTGTTGAGAAATCTTGCACCAAGAGAAGGTCTCTGCAACTGTACAAGACTATTGGTCACTAGATGTAGACTTCAAGTGAAGCCAAGATTTTAAATGATGAGAAAAAACCAGAGAAAATGTATTCAATCCAAGGATCAATTTCAAACAGTTAGCGCGAAGAGGAATATTAACCTCACAAGGTGTCAGTTTCCTGTCCGTCCTACTTATGCTATGACAATCAACAAGTCACAAAGATGATCTAAGAAATACGTTGCGATCTATTTATGCACTCATGTGTTTAGCCATGTGCTAATTTACATAGCATTATTGAGATGCACTGTCGCACACATAATAATTGTGCTACTGCCAGATGAACCACAAACATTATCTACCCCGAGGTTTTATTGTAGAGCTATTTAGTTCACATATGAACTTTGATATAATTTTCAGGAAGATTTTTTTTTCCTGTCAAATCAACTACCATTATTGTTAATTTGATTTTCAGTAAAAGGTAATTAAAGGTTTTATATCGTGTTATATTACATACTTTTCCAATGTACATGCTACATAAGTTGTGTTTGCTATTGTTTGACAAGAGTAGTTGTGTTTCATTGGATTGATAGATCATGGACTATGGATTAGGTAGTAATATTTATATCTGATGTGGGGGCATAATCATTGCATTAATATCTCTGAATAACGCTATTATCACAAATCATTATGTACAATAAAGTTGAAAAATTACAACTATGAATATCATTTTTAATTATAGTATATTTTATCTTATATGGGTTTGAGAAATTGCTATACTTCAAGAATAGAGTACTTATCAATTGCATAAATAACAAGAATTGGAGTTTAAAACTTTCCTAACTATGTTTGGTCTAACCTATTTTGCTACATATATAAACTACAACAAGTGGATTTTATTTATATTTAGATTTGTGGTATTGTATCACATATTTTAAAAAACTATTGTGTTCAAGTTGTATATTAAAATAGAATCAATAAGAGTAATTTTTTTTCCAGCTTTGTCTGATGTTTTGAACCACACATATTACTACTGACATAAGACCTAATTTCTAAACCTTAGTATAAACTAAGCCTGTGTAACTCAACATAGTAAAGGGGGTACAACTTTATATCTACACCATAAGTTAGATTGAAAAAAATAACACGGGATAAGTTCATACCTGATAGTTAGCCTGAAGACCAATATTTTGGTAACACAGTCAGTAATATTTATCTTACAGTAGCAACATTACCATGCCCAATAAGAAAATAACAAATGGTTATTTGATATATACGTATCCACTATATTGTTGAGAAAAATTTGTAAGAAGATTTTCTATGAAAGTCAGAAAACTTTATACCTACCTTAAAATGTTCAATAGATTTTCCTAGGTATATGCATTGTTTAGTTTATGAGTTGGAGTAGTTAGGCGCAAACTTAAGGGAAACATCACTTTCTATTGTTATAAACTGCAATTTATAATGTCATCACAAAGGATTTTACGAGGCCAAATAGCCATATTTGTACCTTGATAATGTCTGCAACCAAGGATCTATCTAAGCTAAATACATCTGCTATGTCCCGCCGCCACTTAGTTTAAAATTGGTGAGTTTACTAAGGAATCCTCACTTGAAACTTCTGCTAACCCCAATAACCAAAAAGGTTAGGATGAAAGGGTTAGTAGAAGTGGCAAGGATAAGGTAACTCAGTTAAATATATAACACGCACCAACAACCTGGAATGCAAGCACACCCGATTGCATCTCAGACCCTTAAAACAATGCAAAAAAAAAGTGTTCAATGGGTACACGAATACACAATTATAGATATCAGAAAAATATTTATTTGACGATACAATTATAAAAAAATAAAATAAAAATAATATTTATTTGTTCATTAATAAAAATAATACAACGATACAATTATTGAGTTCAAGAAAATATAGCTTTTGACAACATATTATTCAATTTTAATAACGAATGTTTCATAATACCATTACAATGTTGTTCATATTTGAAATTTTATAGCAATAATTTTGAAATTAGAAACAATGATCTAAACTAGAGCATGTGATATATTGAATTAATTAAACCCTAAGAAAGTTTCTTTATATAAATTATAGAAATCAAAAATGAAAAATAAAAACTGATTAGCATAATTTTACTATATAATTACCTTCATTCCCGTTAATGGAAAGCCAAGCAACATCTATTAGCGCCACTCTTTAAGATTCCTTGGTAGATTTTTCTATTTCGGTATCTTTAATTCCAAATATAAGATTCTCAACCTAAAACCTAAAATAAATTAAGTGGTTTCATATTAGATAATCCATTTTTTATGAATAAAAAAATGTAATACTAAATACACGAAGATAAATTCAAACACCTGTTCCATATATCCATAATATATAATTCATTACCGGATGCCTCTCACTCAAAATCTCAATGCAAACTACAATAGGTATGAATATGTACCCATGTAGGGAGTTTAATTATTTTTTTGTTTAGAAACATCGATTTACTCTTTTATAAGCATACTCGATGAGTTTTTTTGTTGGTTAGTTGTCGTAGTGTTGTCATATTGTTTTGTTAATATGAATCCTTTTAACACATGGATATTTGTTGAAGGAATATGCTTTATTTTACAAAGCCAGTTCAAAACAAAATGATATCATATACACTTTTAAGTATGTAGTAGTTTGCCCTCTTCCTTAGAAAAACAATCTTTTTTTCTTAAAGCATGCATACCAAAATTTTGGTAATATGCATGAACAATATTACATTAATTTTCCTATCGGCATATATTTTAATGTAGATTTATTTTAGGTGTTTAACGAGACACTATTACATTATTTTTCTCTATCGACATGTATTTCATGAATTTATACTGCGTCATTAATGGTCTTATAACATGCGTTTTCATGATTGGGATCATAAATTCACAAAGAGTATCCTTAGTAGATTAACAACAACATGTAAAATACTTTTTATTCCTTTAATAATTATTTTCAGTTAAACTAGGAGCTTAATCCCTGCGCTCTACTGTATGTCCTTTATGTAGTCTTGCCTTATCTTGACCAGATTAGGCTCACAATCACATGTTAAGTAGATCACATCTGTTTTGTAAAATAGACTACCATACTGTACTTTCGAAGTAAAGTATCATCGATTTAAATTTTCATGAAGTTGACCCAATTTGAGCACTTATGTTCAGTATCATTCTCTAAGTATATAAAATATGCTTTTAGAGAAAAATGTCACCTCATTTGTTGTTATCTCATCGTTAAGTTATATACGAAACTAATTTATAGTTACCAACATGGATCCGTCCGTTCTTTTGATTTATCTATTTCGGTCTTAGAAATAATGATTGGTTTGAAAACTAATCAAAGATAAATATTTATGAAATTAAATCACGAAATTGTTATTTTTTTTCAGATGTATTTATGCTGGAACTGTGTGTCTAAATATAAATAGATTCTATTAGTACTAATGTTATTTGGTGTTTAGTGATGTTATATAAGTATGGGTAACCTTAAATGATATAAGTTAAATCTATTGTAAAGTTGACTAAGTTGTTGTATTTCTTAAGTATTTGGATACATTAACTAAGTTGTAGTCCTTTTTAATGTATTACAAGATCAAAGGCTATGGGGGGTGAGAGTCTTGAAAGACGATCAAACTTGGTCCTATTATGGGTAGAGGGATACCTCATTTCACCCAAAATTCAATCACCTTCTCTTTCAGTTGAAGGAGTGAGTGAAATTCTTCACTACATGACAAACAATTTGCCTTATGAAACAAAAATAAAAAAAAAACAGCAAACAATTTGCCTTATGAAACTAAAATGAAAAAAAAAAAAGGAAAACAGTTTGACTTATGTAACAAAAATGAGAAAAAAACGGCAAACAATTTTCCTTATGAAACTAAAATGAGAAAATAAAGGAAAACAATTTGCCTTATGAAACTAAAATGAAAAACAAAAGAAAACAATTTGCCTTGAAACTAAACTGATAGAAAAAAGGTAAAAAGTTTGATGTATAGTCTATTATCTCTCTATCCCACGGTGGATTTTACACTCTTTCAGCTAGAATGTCTTTCATTTTGAAAGGGATAGACTGTTTTAGAATCTATCTCATAGTCATTGCTTTTACAAAAAATTTCTATCGTTTCTGAATTGCTTTCATCTCTCCCAATGATTCATACCCTACATTCAGGGGTTCTTACAGGTCACGATTGGGAAAGGCTCAAGGCTTCTCAGTTCCCTCACTGTTGTAGGTAAACATTCTCTCACGAAAAAACTACATGAGTTCTCTCATTACGAAGGATTACTTCTGAAATATTTACTACAAACATCGAAAGTTATCTCTGTTTTTTTTTATCGAATTCAATGGTCTGGGTTAACCTTTGCAAGCTTCAATAGTTTTGATTTCTAATCAACCGTTTAAGTCTACTGAAAAATCAATTTAAATAAAAGATAAACTATAACTTTTACAACCAACATAATTTCAGCATCCAGGTTCTATTGCAGCATCCATGTTAAAACAATATGATTGCAATGCATTATGTTGTTTTTCTTGCTTAGAGTAAGTTTTAGTTGCTATCTTCCATTGTTGCCTTGCAAGCTGCGACAATACTAAATATTGACAACCATCTTTTTGTTTATTGTTGTACGCCATTGACCGGTTGTCAGCCGTGCAAATATAATTTCACTTTCTCACTCAACTAGATATAAATATAGTATGTGATAAGAAAGAGTTTGTTCCCATAGAGAGGCTTTTGTTGTTATACAAATTCAGTTTCTTAGTAACCAAGGGGGGATTTTTGTTGTTTTAACAAAGTAATAAAATAAAATAAAGCAAAGCAAAGCAAATAATTGGAATAATCAATAAGGAGAAGATATTGGTCACGGGATAGTATCATTCACAAACATGTATTTTCATCAATGATTAGAATTGGTATTTTAATCTCTCATTTACTAAAAGTCCTAGGATACCTTGATCGCAAGTATATCCCGCTAATTCCCCGATTTCATCACAACCACATTAAAAGATGTATATGTGAATTCTTCCTAGAAAGCAACCTAAAGTGTAAAAGCACAATTAGATTTAACTCCCTAAAAGCAATAAGTTCTATTGAATAAGACTAATCAATGCAAACGAATGTGTAAAAGCACTAATCCGTTTTAACAAAAGTTATGATTCATATGCAATTATAAAGATGTATCACTACAAATAATAACCACACTATGCTACTTAGAATCAGGGATAAACAACTATTTCGTATTGAAAACCCTAGTCTAGCAATAGAGATGAATGTAAATCGGATTGATTCCGGACTCAACCAAACAAACAATCAAATCATATGATAATATTAATAATGAATCACAAACAATAAAATATTGAGACAAAACTAATTCATTGAATCATATAACATGTTGTGAAATCCACTTTATCCCATAACCAATAATAATTGTTTAGCTACTCATAGCTATGGAGTTCATCATAAAAATATTAATTGAAAAGAAGAAGATGAACAAAATCAAACCCTAGAAGCGTAAACAAAAGCGGCTCTCCAAGTTCCAAGAATAAAACGTGTCCCCAAAAGTTGTAGAATTCTTCTTTTTATAGCTTTTCCTCTCTTCCAAAACTAGGTCAAGTCCCAAAGGTCCAATAGATAGAAGTCCACCAAGCCCATGTGTGAGGAAAACCCATGTGAAAATATGACCCAAAAGAGGTCGCCGGAAATCTGATATTATGGCCGGAAATCGGCCGGAAAATATATCTCAGGTGACCGGCAAAGTCCGCCCGGTCACCGGTCAACTGAGTCAACTCGGTCAAGGTCAGACCGAGTCAAGTGTCACTGAGTCAACTCGGTGATGTCATGAGTCAGAGCTGAGTCAGAATCAGAGTTAGCTATCTCTCTGGCTGATTGGGCTGAGTTGCCAGGCCATAAGCCATTTGTACTAGCCAAACTCTTGTGATGCACAATCCTTGTGCTTCCAACCATCTGTAACAATCAGTGCTAGCTTCTCTGCCAACAATAGTTAACACCACCATTTATCAAATGCCAGCAACCACTAACCTTAGTCACACCCTATTATTAGACCTGCACCATAACCACTCTCAAGCACAGCTGTATCTGAACCTCTACCATCTCAGTCATAACCTTCACCTCTTCATTCTGTCTCTGTCACCAACATCTCAAGAACTCCCATTACAACTCTCTCCAGCTATGCAATATGAGTGCAAATCCCAGCAGCTCATTTAACACCTGCACTTCATCCACCAGTGCCCGAGCTCAACAACATCAACACCATTTCCCACCAGCACCACACAACCAATATCAGTATCATCATCTCTTTCTTGTCCTAGCATAAATCACCACAGTGTACAGCTTCAACTCCAAGCTGCAGTCTCAGCTCATGCCTGCTCAATTCCCTAGCACTGTGAAGTATCAATTAACACCCTTCTCAACAAACCACCAGAGCCACTACCACCTGCAGTTTCAGCTCCATCTCAGGTTCAACTATTCCCTGTAGCTCATTCACATTCCATCCAACCCATTTCAATCTCTGCATTCACGAAAATTCCAACACAGCAATTCCATCTCAGTCACAGTAACAACTCTGACTATGCCATATATCTCAGCTCAAACCAAAGCCCCTTCTTACTTGCCTGCAGTCCTAGGCATACATCTAACTTCTCAGCTCTTCAAGCATAACACTTCAAACCTAGCTATTGCACCAGCCATTGCATCATCACTACCTTAATTCATCCACCCTACACCATTGGATAAGGGTCACCTGAATGGCTCTAGGCGCTCACTACACAGATAAGGGTTAGCCACTGAAATAGCAACCCCTTAGTGATCATCATAGTTATAAAAAGGTATGAGGTTTGTGTCCATGATAGCCAGGGCTATCAGACGGACATCATTTAATGGGGACCCTGATCCGAAGGTCGGGAAGCTCCGGATGGAGTAGTCATTGGACCGCTGAAAAAGACTCACGATTCAAAAGTAGAAGACAGACGTCAGGTCTCGGGGTTTCCTGATTTTGGTGCGCTTCCATTAATAGAAAAACAATACGTTTTACTCCTTTCCGAGCTCAACTAAAAACACCTCTTTCACCTCGCTCGAAAAATTTCGAACACAATAACACAAATTTCTGTAATTTATATTATATTTTTGATCTTATTAGTTTAGTATAGTACGATTGTTATGATGCAGTGCTTCGTAGAGGTCTAAATCTTCCTTCTCACAAAATAATCTATAGAAAACATATGTTGTATCAAACCCTAATTTTTCAGTACTAATAGGGTTATTTAATTCATGTTTATTTTGATTTATGGGGTTCTTCCTGTTCATGGTGTTCAGTTTAGGCAAGATCATTACAGCGACTAATGTTGTTTGAACCAATCTTTATGCATCAGATCAATTTTACGAGGTATTGTTATTTGAACTGATTTGTAACATTGAGTTTAGGGTTGGATAAAATAATTTGTTTGTCTAACATTGAGTTTAGAGTTGGGTTTTGGCTAAATTGTTGAGTTCCTGATTGTACAAGGAAGGTACAAGGAAAGATTTTAATACTGCAACTATCTTAGAATTTAAAATTATTACTTTAACTCTAATGCAAAGCTTAAGATTCTCTTTTTAGGCATGTAAATTGGAACTTGGAGATTTGGAAGAAGCACTGTTGGACACAGTCTTCGCAGTGCGCAATGGGGAGGATAATGTCAAAGCTTTGTTTTGCAAGGACATGTTGGTATCTCTCCCAACGTTGCACTTGCTCTTACTCCACATGCTCCTCATGTGGAGTATCGTGTGTTCGGAAGATCATGCAGGTACTTGCATTTATTTTGTATTTGGTAACGCTGTGTTCATGCCCTGTTGAACCCTGTTGTATTTGTTTTGCTTAATACCGAATTCGGAGCATGCTGATACTATGTAATTGAATAAAAAAGGCTGAGGTTCAAATGATATTTAACTTTAAATGTGTCTTTGGTGTCATTGATACTAAAAGTCTGGTGTAAAACCCATCCTCAAGGTTCCAAATTAATAAAACCAAATCTCCTTCATGTAAATCCTTTTCACAAAAGCCTATTTAAATAGTTGAAATACTTTACGTTCAATAAGCTTAAGAATGGCTTATGAATCTATTAGGTATTGAAGATTGTCACAAACTCAGAGCAAAATCATTATTTTGGAGACTTTTAGGTCTTATTTTTTGTTGATGGCCATCTATTATCTAAAGCCCCAAAAATTAGAGGAGGTATGGTAATACTTATATACATATAAAAAGGGTTTATAGGTACAGAAATCAGAATTTCTTACCCGTATCCTTCCAACAAGAAGTGAAGAAGGAGGGAAAAGTAGTTCAATGGCATTTTTAGTGACCTGGAGTATTCACTGATTTTACGATGGTTCTTGTTTCAATGATACTACGGTGGGAGAAGATTGTTGAGTTTAGCTATTTAATAACCTTTTTAGTGACCTGGAGTTGTACGGTGCTCGAGTTGGGTGATAGAAAATCATTACCTTGGTTTACATATGGATCGAATTTCTAACTATTTGTTCTTCAGTGTCTGGCGATGCAGACATTCATTGTTCCAAGGTCCAACTATATTTTATCCGTGCACTGCAATGCTTTAATTTCTATGACGCTTCAATCTGCTGGATCTATATTTTCATGTTATTAACGCCTGATTTGATTTACTTACTTATTTTATATTGTTTCAATAGAAAATTATGATGCTTCCTTAATGTGATTGATATAGTGCAAAGATCGTTCTGATACTACAATGCCAAAGTTATCGTGCTTCCTTGATGCGATTACAGTAGTTTTGCACCATATAGTTATAATGAAAACTAAAGAATATCCATACATTAATTAAGACTAAATTTGTAGTGTTTGGCTCATTTTGGATATGGATATTATTGTTAGCTAGCAAATCAACCCAGTAAACATATGGCATATGACCAGTTTAGTCGCATGGTGATGTCAAAGTAATATTATTTTATTGTATATCATTTGGCTGCTGAATCTGTTCAGCTTACATTTAGGACATCAATTTTCCTTTACTTGCTACTGTTAGCATAATAAAGTAGTTTAGTTTATATTTTATAGGGGTTGTGGATTCATTTTTTCATTTTCATTTTTTCCATTTTGTCACAATTTTGTCACAATATGGCTCATACATAGCGCTTTAACCCTTTACACTGGCAGAGGCCAGTGTATATACACGTATACTTTTCGTGGCATCTCTACCTTAGACTTCTTAGGGATTCAACAAGAATCTGAAATGTCTTTCGAGAGACTTGGAGCGAGGCAAGGAGGACCTCTTACCTTACTTATTCAAGTCCGTAAGTAAATCCTTAATATCTCAAAGTAACGTGCCAAATAAAATCACCAGGGATTACTTCGTTTGACAGAGTGGTAGGTATAAATTTTTGGAGATAGCTCATGATCCAATATAATACTTAGGTAATTTACAATAAATAAATGTACTTCATTGTTTTCAGTGTTTTTCTACTTTATGTAGCATTTTGTTTTGTTATGGTATTCCAATTCCCAGTGTGATAGCTATGGCTGTGTTTAATCACTGATATTTGTTTGCATCTTCAGGAAGGGGTTGTGTTGCCTGCATTGTACAAACAATCGTTTTCTGTGAGGTGTGTATTTGGCTTTCTCCGTTCTATATTAAATTGTGGTTTTTGTTTCTCATCTTTTGGGGATTTGGCAAATTTAGTCCAGTTTTGGACTGTTGAAACTCGATGGAGGTTTTAGTTGATTCGGATATTGGGAATCAAAAAACTATGCAATTATGGAAATTCTGGCGTGCCAATGTGATTGTTTGTGCATTAGAGTTTTCAGTATTGCGCTCTTTCTTGATTTCTAATGCCAATTGAATTATTGGACCCTGGGAACGAAGATAAGCAAAATGTTTGTGCGCCAGGTTCATGTTTCTGCTTTTCTTTGTATCATGTCTTTTTTTTTTCTTTTGATAATTTGTTGTTTTCTCTTGGTTGATCCTGCCTAATTCGTGTGCTCTATTAAAACACTGGCAATCAATCTCCAAATTACATAGCGGTTTTATGAGCATCTAATGTGGTTCATCGATTTTTTACGTTTCACTATTTACAATATGTTATGTCAGATATTGTAATAAATGGGTTATAATAAATGGTTGGTTGGATATTGGTAGCTCCACTACCCCTCTCATATAATTTAGTTCATTGGGTGTTATTTCCTTCCGTAGGTTGTTTTGGACATTCAGTATTTAAGTTTTCTTTTAGTACCTAAACATCTATTGGTACTTAGTAAAGTTATATCGCATCAGATATAAAGTGTTGATGAGAGCATATAAGATGCATAAAATCAGTAGATACAAATAGAGTTATTCCTGTTTCAGGTCATTTGTTGTCGATGCTATATGTAGATGCTTAATGATAGTGTGTGCAATTTTAAATTAGTAACTGTTTCCAGTTATATGCATAATTATTTTGAAATGCTACTCATATTTGCACTATAAAAAGAATAAATGCAAGGAGGAGTACCTTCAAATGTTATTTGTTTGTACATGTGATGACAGGTTCAGTGTCTCTGATGCCAAGTTCGAATTCCAGTCTGCAAACAATGAACAACGGGTTAGATCAAGTGGGATGCACTGGTTACAATATACTAATTCAATTACAAGTCAGGCGTTACTTTGTGCAGTTCGGGTTAAATTTTCCGAGCAGTTCAGGTACTTATACTAGAGTCTTAACTTAAATGTCTACTCTGCTTTTTGGGAACCAAAACAACTGCTATATTCAATTATAAGCAACTATATTGAGGACTTACGTATATTTCCACTAAACCTGAGTTCATTTTTTTCGCCAAAATGAACTGAAAGAGGATATTGGCATCTAGGATTTTGTTAAAGAGATCATTTTAACATGAATATAGATACTTTGTGATTAAGAAATTTTGTTACTCCTCCAACATTTGATATTGGCATCTATGATATTAATGTCGTCATCTTTACGTTCATACATCCAGTTGACGATTACGACGAAAAAGAATTGAAGATCACAGAACCAGTAGCGAAGAAGAACTCTTCCTTGAAACAAGGAGTAAAAAAGGTGATACTTCTCATTGAATTTGTAATGACATCAAATGATTCAAAGTTCAAACCCATATGTACTCATCTGTTTTTACGCTGATTTCCAGTTCGAAAGTATGAATTTTAGATTGTGTTGATTTCACGTCTACTCCATTTTTTTGTTGGGCAAAAATGAGTTATTACTCGAAGAGATGAACCGTATTACACGTACAACATTTTTGGAAATAGCTTGAGAAAACTAGATTTTGTTGTTATACTCTCTCTTGATTTCTATTTGTCTTATCTGTCTTAGGACGCCTGGAAAGTCGTCTGTTTCCTTCGTGCCCCTCAAAATAAAAGGGTATCTGTGGACAACAACATTCCGGCAAGAAGAAGCCAACCATCTTCTGTGCCTATCTTTCCATCTGGCCTCTTCCTTTCCTGTTCTATTACCAATGAGGTGAACAAGATAGCTGGCGATTATGATATTCAGTCGGTGAACAATACTTAGCATGGCACATGTTTTAAGTTCTTCTCTAATAGTTTTTTAGAAAAGAGCTCCAATTCTAACATCTCATCTACGTACAGCTACAGTTGCCTTGGTTGACAGACCGTATAATGCTTCTTCAAATTGCAAATAGACAGGAGAACTTAAATTGGAATCTAATTGTTTTACTTTGCATGTCATACTCTGGAAATATAGATTGGCTGAACAAAACAAGATCAGGAGAGGCATTATAGCCCACAAGAATATGGTGCTCACGATGCGTATTTTCACAAAAGTAGAAATGGGTTGGTATCCTTGGCTGGGAAACAGTTTCACATGCTGGATAACCTTGCAATGTTTTGTTAGTGGTGTTAGGTATCATCTGTGAATTCACACTACCATAGGGTAATTTCATGTTTTTGCAAATCCAAATTAATTCTTTTCGGTTATGTCAGGATATTTCCATTGCTAATCGTATAAACTCTAGGCTCATGTCATTCATTCAGAAATGAGAGGTGTACCGATTACTCATGTTATTGATTCGATATTCTAGGAGTTGCAGGCTATCTATTTGGGCTTTATTAGTAATGTGTTGTCTGAGTTACTATTAATATTAAAATTTTGTTGGGAGAGTATGGCTTTTGCCCTTATCATAATGTTAATGTGTTTGCTGAATTGATATATATCATGTATCCATCCTTTCATTTAGAATTTGCACCTCAGCTATCATACACGTCCTTCGAGCGAGGTCAGTTTTTACACCTCTATTGCTATTTACACTAATTTTCTTTACTCTTTGCATAGCAGGGAGCAAATGAGTGAATTATATTGGTAAATGGTAATGTGCGTCTGAATACTTCAGTGATGTAACACCTTGGAGCTCTTATTTTTATTATTGTTTTCTCTCATTTTTTTTGTTTCAGTGTTGGAAATAATGAGGAGATGATTAGGTAAATTCCTCATGTGTTTGGTTGTCAAACTGATGTCATAAAGGTATTATCCCTAGGAACGCCAGTATCTATTATGATCTGAACTTTGCGAGTGTGTACATCAAACCCATGAAGGATCTTACTGGGCTTAGCAAATCAGTTCATGTTTTAGCAAATGTATGGGACACACTTCTTCGACTTGAACCAAGTCAGCAACTGAAATTGCAAACATAGTTGATATAATAGTATGTTAACAGGAAATATTTGTATCTCCTATGGCAGTTGGATGATCCTCACCAACTGCCATAGGAGACTTAATAACTGATTTGGGTTTTATTTCTTTGCATGAGCATCAAGTTTCTTCACATGTAGTTTCATATTTGAACTTAACAAATTGGCCATAATTTTTGTCCATTTATATGCAAGTAATTTTATATATTCGAGAAGATAAATTATCTCCCAATAGCCATGTATGTAAAATTTCTTTTTACAAGTGTGGTTGATGGGTATAGTTATCTCTAGATCCATAAACAGATGATTTTTCATTTGCATCTCTTAGATATGGGAAACCTGTTTTACTTTTTGTATCATATATGGTCAATTTCCTAGATCATCCAGAAAGCCATGTCATTTTCTTGGTTGTAATGGATCGAAATTCCACTGATGGTAGGAATTGGTGATGTCTTTTAAGTTTTAACACAATTTTCTTTCAGATTGCGAACTTAATTTTGCTAAATAAAATTGCCAAGTGTTCATTGGTTAATAGATAAGTTTATTTATTATGATGCTAAGACTGATTTTCTGATGTTGAAAATTAAAGTCATAGTGAATTTTTGGTTCGTGAAAATTCTACAATATAGAAACCCAAGATTATGATTATAAATGTCATCTCTCTACAAGAGCTCATTCAGTTTCCATGTATTGCCACTTGCCATCTTAGCTCAGCTGGAAGAGCGCATGGGTTTGAACAATGTGGTCGTGGGTTCGATTCCCACAGATGGCTTAGGGACCCTATGGTTGTACGCATGTTTTGGTTGCAGCTAATCTAATATGGTTCTTTCTGCAGTACCAAATCTTATTACTTATCACACTTATATTGAAGTGGACTTCACTGGAGATTAATAGGTTTATAGATAGCCAACTGAAGTAGTTCACTGTCTTAAGAGACTACAGTCGAAATCAAAGACCTTACTAAGGTGAGAAGCTAAATCATATTGCAGTTATCATATATAAATACATTTGCATAAATTGATCTCTATCCTGTCTTAGGTAGGCACGGCTTGCCTAGCTAATGGGTAAATGGACAGATGATATCACAACATATATGGGTTGTGGCATCACACTAAATGTGCTCTTTCTTTTGTGCAGGACCCAAGTCATACAACATCAATTGGTTTAATTTAAGAATGGATGATGTAGCAGTTATTAGGTCAAACCAAGTTTCTCGAGATGAACTAACTATCATGGTGATTAGGTAAAATATATAGTCCTCTTTGTTGAGCTGACCATATTTGGATCGGTTCAAGTATAAGTAGACGTGCAGTACTATCCTCCTTATTTGTTTGCTAATTTTGTGTTTCATTACCTTAATTACAGGTGGGTTGTTGAGAATCAAATTGGAAAAAGAACTTGGTTATTCATGACTGCAATGCTAACAACCTGTTTATGTATTTGGATGCTAAGATTCAGTTTTGCAACTCCAAGGTTCGTGTTGTTTTAAAACCTCTGTAATGCTTCCTATATAGTCTAGAATATATCTTTAGTAAGGTTTTGACAGTCGTAATATGCAACACATCTTTACTGAAAAGGCTGAACAGAGTCCTTTTCTCTGACCTCTTTCTTCAATTATACGAGCAGCACATGAATTCTAGATTCCAGTAACAAAGAGTCTACAAAGGAAATTCATGAAGTCCATTAAGCTTTGAACTAAAGCTGAATATGCATACAAATCTGAATCTTATCTTATGTCTCTGGCTTATCTACAGACTCGAATGAGTTTTTCAGGTGACACATATGGTTCCTACTGCAAGTATTTTCCTCTAAAGTCTCGATGTGTTAAAATGCTCAAACGCTTTTCTGATTCTTTGGGTACTCCCATTCCAGTATCTTTACCTCTACTAGATATGCTAGAGCTGACATTCATCTACATGATCATAAGAAGTCCACTTTGTATTCCATGGACACTACAGAAAGATGTCGATCGGTGTTTAACGACCATATTTTGTTTGTGCATTATGTATTGAAATCGTATTTTGTTTTTGCTAATTTTCAATCTCTGTGAAACATGGTATTTAATGAAGCATCATCGTGGTGATCCCTAGAGAAGACATCACTTCCTGATACAATAGACTTGGGATCAAAGAGTACAAGTAATTTTGGGGGAGCAAGTCTATTAACCTTGAAATGGAATGTAAATCTTCGGAGCAAATAATTGAGTTAGCAGAAAAGGACAAACCTGGCTCACTACCGCAGTCTAATGTTATTCTAGATATCCCTCGGATAATTGATATGGCATCTAATTTCTATCAGTATTCTATCTTTCATCTAATTACGACACCAAACGATTATAGAAAGATGTTCTTCTTTAAAATGACTATAGAGAACCTAATCAAACTGTAAATAAAAAATGTACATTTATTCCGGTTGAAGCAAGATTTGATCATACCGACCAGAAAAATGTTAAAAATATCCATTAATATATTCTTGAGGTGCGACCTACTTATCCATCTGTGAAGTTATACTTGATATGACATAGGACAAGCATCGAACAAAATTGCCTAATCACTAGCAACAAGGTGATGAAAGAACTATTGTAGGGGTTACCAGATGCTACATGGGTGCTTGCTTCTACTATGTTGGTATTTTATATAAAATACCAATTTATATCCGCATTTATGCTTCTTTTATCAAATTCTTTGTGCAATAAATTCTATCCGCAATCGGCGCGCGGGTTATAACCCCAAAGGTGTCACTATCCATGTACAAAAACCCCAAAAAAACAAAGTGTTCACAAAAACCCCATTTAATATAAACTGTCTATATTACCCTTTTAATTTAAATCACCCCAACAAAAATAAAAATCAACCCCACCTTTAATTTTTATTATATTCTCACCACCAACAAAGAACACAAAGACAAAGAAGACACCATCGCCGCCGCCACCGCCACTGCACCACCACCACCGCCGCCACTGCACAGCCGTCGTCGCCACTGCACCACCACTGTACCACCGCCACCACGGCACCACCACCGCCGCCACTGCACCACCACCGCCATTGCACCACCGCCACCACTACACCACCGCCACCACTGCACCACCACCACCGCCGCCACTTCCGTCACCACGGCCGCCGTCGACCACCACCTCCGCCACCGCAGCCGACCACCGCCGCCACCGACCTCTGTCACCGCCGCCAACCACCACCGCAGCCACCATCTCTACCTCCGCCGCCGTCCACCACCACTGCCAACCGCCGCCGTCACCAACCACCACCGTCGCCAACCACCACCACGCCACCACCTGCGCCAACTACCACCGCAGCCAACGACCACAACCACAGACAATCGTTGACGACGACCACCACCGTCACCGAGAAACACCATCATTATCACCGACCACCACCACCAACCAGCCGCCGCCACCACAAACAATTAATTTGATTGATCAATGTTCAACAAAATGAGAAAAAATGATGCAACCAAACTGAAAATGAGAAAAAATGATGAAACCAATCTGAAAAAATGATGGAACCAAAATTGGTTTCACAAAAAAATAGATGAAACCGAAATTGGTTTCATCATTTTTCTACATATTGTCATTTCACCAATAATCACCGCGACCAACACCACCGCCAACCACCGTGACCAACTACCACCACCACCGCGCCGCCACCACCACCACAGTCCGCCCCAACGCGTCATTGCACCACCTCCACCATCCAGCACCACCACCAGCACCACAACCGTCCACCGCCAACACCTGCCACACCACTAACACCACCACCACCAATACTGAGCAATTGCATCACCACTGCCAGCCACCGCTACCAGTCAGCACCATCGCCAACACCCGCCGTACCGCCACCAGCACCACGACCTCCCACCACCCAAAAATACGATGAAACCGATTTTGGTTTCATCATAAATACGATGAAACCGATTTTGGTTTCATCATAAATAAGATGAAACCATAATTGGTTTCGTCGACTGCAACTGCTCCTTGGCTCAGTTCTTTCCTGCAACTTCAACTGCTCCTTGGCTCAGTTCCTGCTCAGCGCTTCTACTTCTTCTTAATGGCAACAACAATTCCTTACGCTCCATTCTTAACCACCAGTACCTATTTCAGTTCATGTTGTTTTATCGCAACCATTATACCAGCACTTCCATGCTTCGCCAGCACCGATAGTTCAGCTGCATATTTAAAATGGAGTACCACAAATATTATTTCTTGGTTTGCGAGATAAATGAACTTAAAATAAATTAAATATTAAAGCCCATCCATTACCTACGAGCATTTCATCAATAAGTGCTAGAACATATTCAAATGTTTCTTCCTTTTGAATATCGCGCAATATGTTGACGAACACACGGATATAAGCTGGACCATCCTGTAAATCATTAATAGGTAGTCAAGAGTACAGATCCAAATTTACAACTCTTGCCTTGTACCTAACCACATTATCTTATTCTCCTGAATATTAAATTTGGAAGTTAAAAGTACCAAATCTTAAAACTTTCCTTGCACATAGCAGAGCTATAAGACCTAATCAAAGAATGAGAACGAGAGTGAAAAATTAAACCATGAAATCATATGCGTCACTCATGAGAAACTCCAAAAATAATAATCATACATCTCCAAGTACAGCCAAGTAAATGTGAGTATATAACACATACATCATCAATCAATGTTGCTCTGTAGCTTTCGGGTTTCTTATCATAACGCCTCAGTAGCTGAAGGCATGTTCCTGTGATCAGCTTAGTTGACATGTAAGTCTCCCATGGAATGTCCCTCTTGAGAACCTACAAATACCAAATACAATAGTTTAGAAATAGAAGAAAACACCATCCTAGTACCTTCCTGAAAAAATTAAAATGTTTCAAAGCCACACACTATAGAATCCGTGGCCTAGAGCTGTCAATTTTCAACCCGGCTTGCGGGTTGGACCTAGCTTGGCTTGTTTCAACCCGACTCGGCTTGTCCCGTTGGCTAAACAAGCCGGGCTAGGGTTAGCATATCTAGCCCTAGTAGAAAACAAGCCAAGATAGGGTCAACCCGCGGGTTACCCGTCAAACCGTGAGTATATGCTCATATGAGGAGATGATTAGGGTCAACCCGTCAAACTGTGGTTAGCATATACTACAGTCTCAGAAGAAACAAACCCTAGTTTCTTCTCATATCCAGCCATTCTTCTCTGAGTCTCGCAACAACAGCCATTCTTAAGCCATTCTTTGCCATGTCCTCGATCCAGATTCAACTGCTGCTGCTGCTCGTTCTTCAATTTCAGAACAAATCGAAACCCTAACTACAAAATCGTCACTTATACAGTAATAGAAACACAATTTACTCTTATTCTTCTGCTGGTGATGATGGTCGGAGGAGATCCATTGTTGCTGCTGGTGATGATGGTGTTCGTGGAGATCCATTGTTGTTGGTGTTCGTGGAGATGATGGTGGTGGGAGAAGGAGACGAAAGAAGAAGAAAAAAGAAGAAGAAAAAAAGCTAAAAGGGTACGGTTGGGTTTTTTTAAAGTAAAAAATACTAAATTTGATCATTATTATTTGACCTGGGGTTTTTGTGCCACTTTTTAATGAAATTGTTTTTATTTGTTAAAAATAATATGACTGGTTTTTTTATCACTAGTTTGTTCACCTAGGGGTTTTGTCACTAGTTTTGATCCGCAATACTTAATTTAACATGGTGTAAGCATTTGACATGGTGTAGTGTAGTAAGTCAAGTGTTTCTTATGAATGACATGTATACATATTTCTCGACACTACTGGATTTATGATTTTTTAGGTTTCTTTCTCAATGCAAGACGTGAGTACGTGACAGAGATATTATCTCTTGAGCTCTGTGAAAATAAAAATCTTAATGCCTCCTACATTCATATGAATTTTTGTCAAAGTCAAATGGAAGTATACTCATATGGAAGTATACTTTTAATTTTAACGAAAGTTTAGTATGAATATATGCTGTCAACCAGATTAACCTTTTCAAAAAAGGGAGATATTTAGTAAAAATCCATATCGTTGAAAATCCAGTGTCGAAGATTGAAGTTTACATGACACTTGACACATAATCGAAGGTTGAGCCGGGGCGTAAGCCCCGGTGATACCTAGTTTCAAATAAATTGTCAGTTCTGCGAAACTGACAGTTCAACTCCGATAACACATTCCACAACTCCGATACGCTTCAAACGCTCGCAGCTTCTTCATACGATGACAGAATGATCTCATTATTTCGCCACTGGCTTCGTCTTTTCGTTGTCTCCAAGATGATGAGAAGAGTTTCTGGATTTGAGCTAGTTCCACTTCCTTTTTGCTTCAATGACTCCATTGTACCTAATTACTCAAAAGTAAACATAAGATACATATTTTTCAAGAAAACTCGCAAAGAAAGCATAAACAATAGATAATAATTAAGGTGTTTATAACACCTATCAAATTCCCCCACACTTAGACTTTACTAGTCCTCGAGCAAATCAAACAAAACAATCCTTAAACATACATACAACTCCGTGTCGTCGAGGCTACGGTCACTTTTAGCATAAATAACAAGCCTTTGAACCCCTAGGTGTCCCTAGTGGACGAGTTATAGTCTCGTGAGGGTTTACTAGAGATATACCCACAAAACCTATTTTTCCAACTTACTAGTTCTCCGAAATGATAACATCCAATGCGCTAAGAAGACATAGAGATTCTGCACACTAGTCATAAGAAGTTAGACACATAAATGAACACAATCTCATCCTTAAAAGTTGAG
This sequence comes from Papaver armeniacum, assembly GCA_023531295.1. Classification (NCBI taxonomy): domain Eukaryota; kingdom Viridiplantae; phylum Streptophyta; class Magnoliopsida; order Ranunculales; family Papaveraceae; genus Papaver; species Papaver armeniacum. The sequence goes on from JAJJWW010003915.1 coordinate 103,532, forward strand.
AGAGAAATAACCATCCCTTCTCGAAATAAATTCGGGTTCGAAGTGATCGAAAGTCTCGACTCTGCCTCACAAGAAAGGGTTTTATGAATTTGCACTCAATAATAAACAGCTTTTTATGGGTCACACATGTGTCCAGGTAGGAGTGAAGAGAGAATCCTGCGACACGTTGAATGGTAGGAAGGCAAAACCCTCTGAATCGTTTTGAAAACCCACATCTTTTAATATTTTGAAAACCCATTTTTTCTGACGATCTCTAAGAAAGGAAATCAACCAATTAACGAAGGTGGGAATATGCTTACTTACCTCGTTATCCGTTCGATGTGCAGCTAGCACCACTCTCATAGCATCCATAGAAACGTCTTCGGTCTTCAATCGGTGTCTTCATCTTCGTCTTCGGTCTTCAACTCTTGATGATAACTCTTGAACTTCGTAGAATCTTGACAATGTAACTCTTTCCTCTAATTCCTTATTGCTTGAAATTTCATTGTAGATATTCCTTCTTCCATTGGTTTTATTGAAAGAATACAAAACTAAAAACGAACTATACAAACCCATAATATATATATATATATATATATATATATATTTTTCTTTCTTTTTTTACTATGAGACAAGAAAAATAAAACAATTACAAAACGAAACAAAACAATAAAACTAGTAATGAACCTAAATTTTTTCTCTTGTCTCTATTTTTTTTTTCATTTTTTTTTTTTTAAGATAAGAGAAAGTAAAATACAAATAAAATAAAAATGTAAGTACAAAGGCCATGGTGTAAGTACTTTACCGCTTGATTCTTCACAACTTATATGTCTTGATATCATAAACTTCTCGAACTCTCATCCTTGATAATTTTCACTCTTGTACAATAGTCTTCAACTTGTAAAAATTCTGCTCCTTGTCTTGTTGCTATACTTGAATCTGAAATCTGCTCAATTCTGTACCGTTGCTTGTAAACCTTGAACGTGTTCAACTTTCCTCCAAATTTGTGATGCTCCTCTTGTTGACGATGATGGTGTTTCTATGGACCTGTTGGTGTAGAGAGAGATAATGTGGATGGTGCTAACTGCGAACAAGATTACAAGTGGTATGTAAGTTAGCAATTCGATGTCACCATCATGATTGATAAAAATAGCACTCAAGAGATCAAAATAGTGCTTCTATGGTGGGAGGTTGGGCATCTCACCATTCTGCCCGGAATTTACGTACGGTGACACACACTCTAAAAGTACAAATTTAGACAGGTACAAAGAATTGAAGGTCGGTGCCTCTCATGATGTAACATAGGAAGTCTCCACTATAGGGGATCACTACTCTAATACCGAATTCAGTCTGCACCTTATTTGCCACTGGCATGGTTAAATCCAACTTTAACTCTCATACAATTAAGAAACCCGATCATGTTCTCTGTCATCTCTAAGTTCAGTCACTCTTATGAGAATCTCGATGTAATCTTAGCGACATGTATACTATGTGACTCTAAACTAACCACAAGTTGGAGTTTTCTTATTCACTATTTTACACAAAAGTTGAAAATTTTCAAAAATTTACAACGCAAATGCTTAACCACTCCCCCACACTTAAACTTTACATTGTCCTCAATGTAAATTGAATCGTCCAAAGTAAGTCAAGGTGGGAAATTCTAACAAAAAATCAGAAAAAATAAAAACAAGACAAGAAAAAGCTAAAAACAAGACAAGAAATAAATACAAGACAAGAAATACTCATCCGATGGGTTGCCTCCCATTTAGCGCTTGGTTTAAAGTCGTCAGCCCGACTATCTCCTTGCTTTCTATGACTCCTCCAGAGGGAGCACATCTACAAAGTTAACTCCTTCCACCACTTCGGAAGTGAAATTCTCATAATATGGTTTCAACCGGTGCCCATTAACTTTAAGTTCTTTGCCTGTAGCTATGCTACGAATTTCCACTGCACCATGAGAAAACACATTAGTAACAATAAAAGGTCCGATCCATCGTGACCTTAATTTACCCGGAAATAAATGCAAGCGAGAATTAAACAAAAGCACTTTCTGCCCAATGCAAAATTGTTTCGTAGAAATCATGTTAACATGAAATGCTTTCGTCTTTTCTTTATAAATGCGTGAGCTTTCAAATGCATCATTGCGAAGCTCCTCTAGCTCTTGGAGTTGTAACTTCCTTTACTTTCCAGCCCCATCCATCTCCATGTTGCATTGTTTAATAGCCCAAAACGCCCTATGCTCAATTTCAACGGGTAAATGACAAGGTTTACCATACACAAGCCTAAAGGGAGACATCCCGATAGGTGTCTTGTATGCGGTTCTATACGCCCACAAAGCATCATTAAGTCGCATGCTCCAATCTTTCCTTGTTGGGTTCACTGTCTTCTCTAGAATTGATTTCACCTCTCGGTTAGACACCTCGGCTTTTCCATTTGTTTGGGGATGATAAGGTGTTGCAATCTTGTGCGACACATTGTACTTCGTCAACAATCTTTGTAAAATCCTGTTTTTGAAGTGAGAACCCCCATCGCTAATTATGGCTCTTTGATGAGCACGAAAGTGCGACGTATTTTCACCCATAAATACATTAGCTGGGACTCATTTTATCACTAATAAACTTGTTTGTAGGTGTTTTTGTGAAATAAGCTCTTATGGAGAAAGTTGCTCGAAAAGTGATTTTTGTACCCCGGAGGACACATGTTATTCAGACTCTCAATGTTGGTTAAGGGACACCTCAATTACTAAGGGATGGTAATCTGGTTGGTTTTGAAGAAAAAGGAAGATTACTTTCAAACAGGGCCGTATATTCTCTTGAGATATTATCGGATTTATGTGGAAGATTTTAGAAGAGATTTGGTCAGAGATTTGGTTGGAATTAGATTGGTATTAATTCTTCGCATCAAAACAGTGGCGGTAAATGCTTTTGTTTCGTAAAAGGAAGGATATATTTTCGGTTTGAAGAAAACGGGAAAGAAGATATTTTGAAGTTAAATCAAATAATTTTGGTTCAGATAATATTCCTGGGAGTATATTTTGCATTGATGGAAAGATTCTGACAGCCTATTTACGTGTAGAAGATGGGAAAAAATCTCCGTAATTTTCAGAAAAAGGAAAGAAAAATATTCCGAGCTAATACCGAGTAATGGAGAAGATTTCGAAGTAATGAGGGGATATTCTTGGTCCTGCCGAGTATATAAAGGTTGTTTGGGTGTCATAGAGTGGCTATCGAGAGTTTGGGGAGAATTATTAGTTTTCTTTAATAAAAACACCATTTGAGCTATGAATTATATTTTTGAGTGTGTTTTTATCATGAGAAACTAGACCCCTACACTGGGTCGACGGAGGAAGCTGAATTTCATACATGGGTGAATTTAATTTATTTTCTATTTGACTTTTGCACTAATTAAAATAGAATTATGATTGGAAAAAATTAGTGATCATTTTATTAGATGGGTCATGCTTTCTTAGATGTTTGATGTCCCATGCTTACGATTTATAACTAATGTTTAAAGAATCTACCTTGGCAAAAATAAGAGTCCTTGTTGTTTTATTTATTGAGCTATAATTGTTGAAGAATAAATAATTGACCTATTGATATGAATTCGGTGGAATCCTAGACCCAGTAACTCTCTCTTTTATTATTTTCGTTAAACCTTTTAATTTAATCTCAACAACGTCCGAGTGAACGACAACCTATTTACTAAAAAAAAAAAAAAAAAAATCTCATTACTCTTGGAATTCCAAACCTTGCAAAAATATTAGCTTGCACAAAATCTGAAACCACTTTAGAATCATTAGTTGGGGTGGCCTTAGCTTCCACCCATTTCGAGACATAATCAACTGCAAGTAAGATATAAAAATTCCCATGGGAGTTAACAAAAGGCCCCATAAAATCAATACCCCATACATCAAAAACTTCAATAAATTGAATAAAAGTTTGTGGCATTTGATTTCGGGCACCTAGATTGCCGGTTCTTTGGCACCTATCACAAGTTGTACAAAATATATGTGCATCCTTAAACAAGGTTGGCCAATAAAAACCACTTTCAAGTACCTTGTGAGCGGTTCTCTTACTCCCAAAATGTCCTCCGCAAGCATAGGAGTGACAAAAAGACAAGATAGAATTAAATTCAGATTCGGGAACGCACCTTCGTATTACTTGGTCACTACCATGTTTCCACAAGTATGGATCATCCCATATGTATTGGTTCCCCAAACTCTTAAGTTTGTCCCTCTCAGCACGAGACAAGTTCTTTGGGATTTGTTTAGAAACTATGTAATTGACAATATCGGCATACCATGGTTCTCCAAAGGCAATTGAGAAGAGTTGCTCATCCGGGAAACTTTCACGCAATGGGATAACTTCCTTATCCACAGCAAGATGGCTCAAGTGATCCGCAACGGTGTTCTCAATTCCTTTCTTGTCTTTGATTTCAATATCAAACTCTTGCAAGAGTAAAATCCACCGTATGAGCCTCGGTTTCGCCTCTTTCTTTGTAAGCAAGTACTTAAGTCTTTGCATGATCGAGAAAAGACAACAACTTTTGTACCAATTAGATAGGAGCGAAACTTTTCTAAAGCAAAAACAATGGCTAACAACTCTTTTTCAGTGGTTGTGTAGTTTTGTTGGGCCTCATTTAACGTTCTAGAAGCATAATAAATAGCATGAGGAATCTTCCCCACACGTTGCCCAAGCACCGCACCAACCGCATAGTCACTTGCATCACACATGAGCTCAAAAGGCTTGCTCCAATCCGGTGGTTTAATGATAGAGGCTGAAATCAAAAGTTCTTTCAAACGATTGAACGCCGCCATACACTTTTCATCAAAGTTAAAAACCACATCATTTTGCAATAAGTTACAAAGTGGTGATGCTATCTTGGAAAAATCCTTGATGAATCTACGATAGAAACCTGCATGACCAAGAAAAGAGCGTATCTCCCTCACCGTAGTGGGAGGGGTTAAAGCACGAATAAGGTCTATCTTAGATTTATCGACTTCCAAACCTTTAGAAGATATTATATGGCCTAAAACTATGCCATGAGTTACCATAAAATGGCACTTCTCCCAATTCAGCACAAGGTTTGTTTCAACACATCGTTCAAGGATTAGAGACAAATTGTTCAAGCAAAGGTCAAATGAATCACCAAAGATACTAAAATCGTCCATGAACACTTCGATTATGTTCTCAACATATTCTGAAAAGATACTTACCATACACCTTTGAAAAGTAGCTGGAGCATTGCATAAGCCAAAAGGCATCATTCTATAAGCAAAAGTACTGAAAGGACAAGTGAAAGTAGTTTTCTCTTGGTCCTCCGGCGCTATCACAATATGATTATAACCTGAATAGCCATCAAGGAAGCAATAATAAGAGTGTCCAGCTAAACGTTCAAGCATTTGATCAATAAAAGGTAAAGGAAAGTGATCTTTCCTAGTGGTGGCATTCAATTTTCTATAATCAATACAAACCCCCCAACCGGTTTGCACACGAGTTGGGACAAGTTCATTCTTATCATTCTCCACCACCGTCACACCTGATTTCTTTGGTACTACTTGTACCGGGCTCACCCACTTGCTATCGGATATGGGGTAGATAACACCCACTTCCAAAAGCTTGAGTATCTCCTTTTTCACAACTTCCATCATGGGAGGATTCAAACGACGTTGCGCTTCCCTTGTAGGCTTTGCATCTTCCTCCAAACAGATTTTGTGCATACAAACGACAGGGCTTATACCCTTGATATCGGCAATTGTCCATCCTATGGCCGTCTTGTATTTCCTTAGCACCCTTCGAAGTTTTTGCTCCTGTAAATCACTAAGCTCATTAGAAACAATCACAAGTAACTCTTCATTATCACCCAAGTACAAGTACTTTAGATGATCGGGAAGAGGTTTCAATTCTAAAATTGGAGATTTAACAATTGAGGGTACAAGCTTTTCATCACTGCATGGTAAAGAAATAAAAGAGATATTATGAGTTTCCGGGCATCCTTGCAGTGAATTAAGATCACCAAGGGCTTCCTTGACTTCATTACCACACTCTACACCATTATCCATGGATGTAGTTAACACGGTTTCCAAAGCATCATCACCATTTAATTCAAACATTTGTTGTGCCAATGTATCCATAACATCAATGGAGAAACAAGAGTGGACATCACTAGGATATCTCATCGTCTCGAAAATGTTGAAACGTATTGTTTCTCCATCAAACTCCATGGTCAACGTTCCCTTGTCCATATCAATTATGGTTTTCGCCGTTTTCATGAAGGGACGTCCAAGTAGCAATGGAAGAGACGAGTCCGGTGAACCTTCATCCATCTCTAACACACAAAAGTCAGCTGGAAATACGAGTTGATTAACCTGCACAAGAACATCCTCAACAATACCCATTGGGTAGACATTAGAGCGATCGGCTAATTGCAATACAATTTCAGCCTTTTTGAGAGGACCAAGATCAAGTGAATTATACATTGATGCATGCATAACATTAACGGATGCACCTAAATCCAACATAGCTTTGTTAAATGTAGTGTTACCAATTGTGACGGGAATGTCAAAACTACCGGGATCCTTGCACTTAAGTGGGAGTTTGTGTTGTAATATTGCCGAAGCATTCTCCCCCACACTAAGCACTTTATTACCTTTGAGCCTTTGCTTATTGGTACACAAGTCCTTCAACACCTTTGCATACTTTGGAACTTGCTTAATAGCATCAATGAGTGGTATGTTCACATGGATCTTCTTTAGAACGTCTAAAATCTCCTTTTCTAGTTCCGCCTTCTTAGAACTTGCAAATCTGCGAGGAAAAGGTAAAGAAGGAACATAAGTAGAAACCGGAGTTTTAGAGTTAGGAATAGGTACCTTAGAAGTTTGGGGAGAATCCTCATTCTTCTCCTCCAAAACAGGTTCCTTTAGTGTTTCCACCTTGCCCGAATCAGTAACTTTGGGTTGCACAAGTTATGTACCACTTCTCAACGTAATAGCATTGACACCCTCTTTTGGGTTAATAGGTTGCGAAGGGAGTTTCCAACTGTTTTGTGCCTTCAATTGGTTCAACTCAATAGCCATGGAGCCCATTTGTGTCTGCAAATCCTTGATAGCACTCTTAGTTTCCTGTTGACTTTCTTTAAACATGGTGGAAATGCCTTGCAACATTGTTTGAAGCTTTGAATCAATATCGGAACCTTGATTTTGCATTGATTGTTGTGCTTGTGGTTGCTAAAATTGTTGTCTCGGCTGGAATTGTTGTTGTTGAGGTTGAAATCCACTCAGAAAGTTGAAGGTAGGTTGTTGAACCGCTCCTTGCTTGTTGGCATAGCTAAAATTGGGGTGATCTCTCCATCCCGGATTGTAAGTGTTAGAGTAGGGATCATACCGTCTTTGTTGATTTGGAAAGACCACATTAGCTTGCTCGTCCTCATAAGCTTGAGAGGAACTTGGTATAACCGCGGCTGCAACTTGTTGTATCATTGCTGACATGTTACCCATTTGTTGACAAAGTTCCTCAACCTCGCTCACTTCATTCACTCTTCTTAGAAGCACATCCGAACCACGACTCAAGAATTGTTGGGAGTTCGCTGCCATATTTTCAATCAACTCTCTAGCTTGTGCCACCGTTTTGCTAACTAGTGCACCACCACCCGCAGCGTCAATAAGATTCCTATCACTTGATTGGAGTCCTTCATAGAAGTATTGGATGATCATAGCGTCACTGAATTGGTGGTGAGGGCAGCTTGCCACTAATCTCTTGTATCGTTCCCAACATTCATATAAGGATTCTCCCACGTTTTGCTTCATCCCACAAATCTCCTTGCGAATTTGAGTAGCCTTTGATGCAGGAAAATATCTCTCTAAAAAGAGTTTCTTCAGCCCATTCCATGTTGTGACACTTCCGGGAGGTAAATAGTACAACCAATCCTTAGCACTATCCATCAAAGAGAAACGGAAAACTTTTAACATTGCACCATCCGCCTCAACATCCGCTGGAATCATGGCCGTGACAATGGTGTGGAAGTCCATAAGATGTTTGTTTGGGTCTTCATTCACCATGCCATGGAACTTTGGTAATTCTCTAAGCAACCCCGGCTTGATCTCAAAAGTAGAGTTCGTTTGAATACACCCCTGCTGTGTATCAAGCCTATGAGAAGCTAACTCCTTGAGTGAACGATTTGCATCACCCATTGTTTCTTCTTCTTCAACTTGTGGTTCGTCTACGAATGGAACCTCTTTTTCTCCTTCTATTTGTAACTCTTTTTCCACTTCTAACTCTTGATTTTCTGTTGTGACTTGACTTGGTTGGAGTATTGTGCCTCTTCGAGTAGATATCCCGCACCTTGGATAGTTCCAATCTTTAGAAGCCAGGGATTAGGTACCTGAAAACAATTCTCGCAAACAAGTGAGAAACAAGACAAGAACCGAAAAGCAAAGATAAAAGCAGAAATTCTAAAAAGAAACTAAAAACTTAATAACAAGCCGTATTCCTCCCCGGCAGCGGCGCCAAAATTTGACCGGTTGTCAGCCGTGCAAATATAATTTCACTTTCTCACTCAACTAGATATAAATATAGTATGTGATAAGAAAGAGTTTGTTCCCACAGAGAGGCTTTTGTTGTTATACAAATTCAGTTTCTTAGTAACCAAGGGGGGATTTTTGTTGTTTTAACAAAGTAATAAAATAAAATAAAGCAAAGCAAAGCAAATAATTGGAATAATCAATAAGGAGAAGATATTGGTCACGGGATAGTATCATTCACAAACATGTATTTTCATCAATGATTAGAATTGGTATTTTAATCTCTCATTTACTAAAAGTCCTAGGATACCTTGATCGCAAGTATATCCCGCTAATTCCCCGATTTCATCACAACCACATTAAAAGATGTATATGTGAATTCTTCCTAGAAAGCAACCTAAAGTGTAAAAGCACAATTAGATTTAACTCCCTAAAAGCAATAAGTTCTATTGAATAAGACTAATCAATGCAAACGAATGTGTAAAAGCACTAATCCGTTTTAACAAAAGTTATGATTCATATGCAATTATAAAGATGTATCACTACAAATAATAACCACACTATGCTACTTAGAATCAGGGATAAACAACTATTTCGTATTGAAAACCCTAGTCTAGCAATAGAGATGAATGTAAATCGGATTGATTCCGGACTCAACCAAACAAACAATCAAATCATATGATAATATTAATAATGAATCACAAACAATAAAATATTGAGACAAAACTAATTCATTGAATCATATAACATGTTGTGAAATCCACTTTATCCCATAACCAATAATAATTGTTTAGCTACTCATAGCTATGGAGTTCATCATAAAAATATTAATTGAAAAGAAGAAGATGAACAAAAGCAAACCCTAGAAGCGTAAACAAAAGCGGCTCTCCAAGTTCCAAGAATAAAACGTGTCCCCAAAAGTTGTAGAATTCTTCTTTTTATAGCTTTTCCTCTCTTCCAAAACTAGGTCAAGTCCCAAAGGTCCAATAGATAGAAGTCCACCAAGCCCATGTGTGAGGAAAACCCATGTGAAAATATGACCCAAAAGAGGTCGCCGGAAATCTGGTATTATGGCCGGAAATCGGCCGGAAAATATATCTCAGGTGACCGGCAAAGTCCACCCGGTCACCGGTCAACTGAGCCAACTCGGTCAAGGTCAGACCGAGTCAAGTGTCACTGAGTCAACTCGGTGATGTCATGAGTCAGAGCTGAGTCAGAATCAGAGTCAACTATCTCTCTGGCTGATTGGGCTGAGTTGCCAGGCCATAAGCCATTTGCACTGGCCAAACTCTTGTGATGCACAATCCTTGTGCTTCCAACCATCTGTAACAATTAGTGCTAGCTTCTCTGCCTACAACAGTTAACACCACCATTTCTCAAATGCCAGCAACCACCAACCTTAGTCACACCCTATTATCAGAGCTGCACCATAACCACTCTCAAGCACAGCTGCATCTGAACCTCTACCATCTCAATCATAACCTTCACCTCTTCATTCTGTCTCTGTCACCACCATCTCAAGAACTCCCATTACTGACTCTCTCCGGCTCTGCAATATGAGTGCAAATCCCAGCAGACTCATTTAACACCCGCACTTCATCCACAAAGGCTCGAGCTCAACAACATCAACACCATTTCCCACCAGCACCACACAACCAACATCAGTATCATCATCTCTTTCTTGTCCTAGCATAAATCACCACAGTGTACAGCTTCAACTCCAAGCTGCAGTCTCATCTCATGCTCGCTCAATTCCCTAGCACTGTGAAGTATCAATTAACACCCTTCTCAACAAACCACCAGAGCCACTACCACCTGCAGTTTCAGCTCCATCTCAGGTTCAACTATTCCCTGTAGCTCATTCACATTCCATCCAACCCATTTCAATCTCTCTATTCACGGAAATTCCAACACAGCAATTCCATCTCAGTCACAGTAACAACTCTGACTATGCCATATATCTCATCTCAAACCAAAGCCCCTTCTTACTTGCCTGCAGTCCTAGGCATACATCTAACTTCTCAGCTCTTCAAGCATAACACTTCAAACCTAGCTGTTGCACCATCCATTGCATCATCACTACCTTAATTCATCCACCCTACACCATTGGATAAGGGTCACCTGAATGGCTCTAGGCGCTCACTACACAGATAAGGGTTAGCTACTGAAATAGCAACCCCTTAGTGATTTCAAATAAATTTTCAGTTCTGCGAAACTGACAGATCAGCTCCGATAACACATTCCACAACTCCGATACGCTTCAAACGCTCGCAGCTTCTTTATACGATGACTGAATGATCTCATTCTTTCGCCAATGGCTTCGTCTTTTTGTTGTCTCCAAGAGGATGAGAAGAGTTTCTGGATTTTAGCTAGTTCCACTTCCTTTTTGCTTCAATGACTCCATTGTACCTAATTACTCAAAAGAACATAAGATACATATTTTTCAAGAAAACTCGCAAAGAAAGCATAAACAATAGATAATAATTAAGGTGTTTATAACACCTATCAGCCATCTGCAATTCCATGTCAACAATCTTATTATGCTAGAAGGGTTTGTTTCAGCTGTTACGAAAAGGATTCCCATGAAGTTTTTATTTTTCGGATCTCTATGATTTGTTATTCTGATTTTTTTTTGTGTAGGCTTTTAAGGATTTTGTGTATATGCCCAACATCAACATAAACTAAGGACAAAAATTAGGAAGTACGTATCATTCAAGACTTTAACATTATGTGTAGGAGAAACATCATACACTATGTACTTCAAGTTAGTGTTTGAGTTACAACTATTAGGAAAACTGCAACCACCATTATAAATATGAGAAATAAAAGCGCAATTATTTTTCTCATTTTTTCCTGTGGAGATTATAGTTTTCCATGTAAGTTCGTATATAATTTTAGAACTCACTACATTAGGCCAACTGATTCTTTTGTTGCCCATATCTCTTGAGTTTATGTTGGTTGTTATTAATTGATTTGATGTATTATTTGTAGTCTAAAAGGAAACTCTGTTACCATTACATGAAGGGAGAAACATGTTATCGTTGAAACATGTTATCGTTGCTGGCAAGACAAAGGTTTTAAATATATCCTCAAGACTTCTCCTGCTTCTATTACGTACTAAAGGATGCTGATATTTCCTTTTATCTATCAATAATTACTAATTTGTGTGATATATATGACATTGTGGTATTCAACGAGCATGAAAAAAAATCATCCAGCTTTGGACAATAAAGATCACCATGTAGAAAATATAGTAATATATTATGCTAAAAAAATTAGAGGAGATGCTTTTACTACTTTTGCATCTGGATTTATGAAATGAATACCTTTTGTGTTGTGAATCCATGGCATAAGAAATGTTGTGCTTTTATTACTTTTATATCCGGGTTTCTGAACTGAATGGTTTTTGCGTTATGAATCCAATGGGGCAGGAGATTGCTTATACCAATTTGCATGTTATCAGGTATTCTGTCAATTTTTTTGGTAAATATAATACTATAAGTATGCTGTTATAGGGCCTGTGGCCCATGGATGTGCTGTCCATTAGAATACTAGGGTTTCCCTTCCCTTGTATAAATAGAAATGCTATACCTATGTAATATGGTTCCCTCTCTGGCTAATAGAAATGTTCTTCCCTTTTATCTCTTTTCTTATTACCACTACAAAACGTTATCATGCACGAAGCTACCGCAGAGCTAGATTGAATCGGGCGTTTTTTTTACAATGACGATTTTGATCAACGCAATTATGGAATCATCATTAAGGACTTCGATCCATCATAATCTGGATTTGGTACTTCTGTCTTGTTTTTGTTCTCTCAATCGTAAGCTGAGAAGGTATACCTAAAACTCGTCCCCTTTGTTTTCGAGGTATGCCTAAATAAATCCCCTTTTGTTTTTATATAATATGCTTTCTGAGGCATCTCCGTCTTTGTATGTATCCATGTCTTTGTATGGTTGATTAATATGATTAATAATGTTTGATTGGACATATGCTTTACATATCATTTTATATCTAGAACAAAAAAAGTTAATGCCTTCTATGTTTATTTCTGACTCTATCCTCAATTACTTAGTATTATATAATATTATAATGTTTGATATGTATATGCTATTTTTATATTGATGATTGAAATCTCAACCATATCTGTTTCAATATGCTTTTGGTATTGGTTGTACTGTCATACACTGTTTGTCTGTTCTATGCCAAATATTTTTCACATGTCTGTCTGATCTAAAAAAAAAAAAAAACTTTTCACATGGCTTTTGTTTTGATGAGGGTTGTATATATATATTTTACTTTTACTTTTACTCACATGATGCGAATCAGAGGAAGTGTTTGTTGTCTGCCATGTATTTGATGTGTGCCCATCCATGATTACCTCATTTTTTGATGAGAAAATAATAATTGATTGTTAGTAACTTGTGATTGGATTGTAAATAATTTATTATTATTATTATTTTAATCTGTGAGAAAATGATATCTTGTCCTCTTGGTTATGTATACAAATGAGAAAATGATTTCCTAATGCTTTGATTTTCAATAAATAATAAAGAAAATAAGAATAGATTATGAAAGTTCATCTTTTAGTCTGACATGTTGTTTGGCTCACATGTTCTTGTCGGTGACTTATTATTCCTTTACTGGTATTTTGCAATCTCATGCATTACCACTTTTTGTTGTTACATTCTTTTTATTATTTTATATGTATTAAAATTGTATTGATATTATAATGAAACGTTTTTTTAGCTTCACAAAAATAAATCAATGTTAATTAATAATATACATGGTAACTAAAAGATTTTTAATAATAATTTAGTCAATTAATAATATACACGTTAATTAAAAATGAAAAAAAAAATAACTATTTAGTTTCCAGGAATACATTTATGCACATGCACATGCAAACACAATTAATATAATAATAATAAAAATATATTCATGCATTCATGCAAGTCATTTTAGTTTCCACCAATACATTCATGCACATGCACATGCACATGCAAATATAATTAAAATAAAAATAAATAAAATATATACATGCATCCATGCAAAGTCAAAGTCAAATATAATTAAAATAAAAATAAATAAAATATATAATACATGAGATATAATAATTATTTAGTTTCCACAAATAAATTCATGCACATGCAAATACAATTTAAATAATAATTATTAAAATATATTAATGCATGCATGCAAAGTCAATATAGAAATAACTTTTAGTTTACACAAATACATTCATGCACATATACAATTAGAATAATAATAATCCAAGAAGTAAAATAAAATCATGTTTCCTATATTTGAATAATAATAATTATTATTTCGTTTAAATATCACACTTATTTAAAAATGATGTCATTTAATTGTTTGTTTTATTTCCTGTGAAACCAAAACATTAAACTGCACTACTGCCTTTTTAAATGGGCATGTAACTCTTCATGGGCCTTGAACACGTTATGACCTTAAAGAGTTAACACTACTAACTGGATCATCATAATTTGGCCATTAACCGGGTTATGGTATATATATTTTTTTTTAGTAAGGTTTTTCCAGTTGGACCCAACTCGACTCAAAAATGACATTTTGGACTCAGAAGTACTTGAGCATCATTATTGTGTATTTAAGGTGGAAATCATTTCTTTGAAAAAGAATAAGGAGTATATTCCTTCATACAAATTTATGTCAATGACAACGCACTATCTAAAAGGTAGAGCTACATATGCCCTTGTGTTTTTAAACACACGCATCCCAATTTTTGTGGAAGAACTCACAGAAAGTGATATGAGTCAGATTTTTTTTTTCCCTCTTCCATTTTTTCTACTTCATCAAAACTAATGAACCAGTATATCTTAAAGTATCAACAAGAGATTCACTATATTTAGTAAGCTATTCAACCTACAGTAAATGGTTGACATTCTAAATGAGATTCTCTTGGCTTGTTGCGATAAAGAAATTTCTCAAATTAAGCTAAATGTAGCAAAACTGAAAATGGAAACAACCCCGAAGTAATGAGTGTTAGATGTACTGACTCATGCGAAGCATGTGAAAATGGACATGTATATATCATGACACAAAGATGTATTTTTGTACCCGGTAGTAATGACACCAAAGTACAGGTATCAACCGAACATTGGATTAAGCTAAGATGTAATTCTAGCTTGCATCAAAATAAAGAGTTGGGAATGAATCTTGTTACTAGTATTGGTACAAGCAATGTAATGCAGGTACCATAGTAATAATAGAGGTACCATAGTAATAATAGATTCCGTAGGAATACTTTAGCCATAAACTTTATTGGTAATAATAACTTTGCCTAGCCATTTGATTTCAGTTGAACTAGACCCATTTTTAGCACTTATGAAAAGTACATAATTATATATCACGAGACGAAAAATTCATTAAAGCACTTGAGATATATCTGGATGAAAAGTATATTGTCCCCCATGAAACGTAACATATATTCACTCTAAAGTACTTGAGTTGAATCCCATTTTTGTTACGTAATAAGGTCACATCACTTATTACACGAAACTCTTAAGGAATTTAAATTAGTTGTTGAACTATTTCCTTATAATGTGGCTACGATGATTGGATCATCGAGCGAAGCAATGCTCAAATTTGTTTCTAAGATGGAACAAAGATTAAAAGTCACAAAAGCTCTATATGTACCGAGAGCTAATCACCTTGTTAAATTCCAATGAGACCCATGCAAGTGGATATCATATGGAAACTCACAATGATGAGAATATAATTGATTGCATCTTTTATAGTTTCTAATATATTTGGAAGGAAATATATCTTAGAGAAACTAATGAGTTAATCTAGCGAAATGTAAATCACTATAATATTTGGATTATTGAATCCATATTGACTCCGGCGATGAAATGTTGGGAATTGACTCATACAGGCTTTAACATAACCATAAAGGCACTTTGGTTGTGAATTGATGTTTCATTTTAAAAGGAATCATACGTACATCATTGTATTTGAGTGGGCGAGATAATGGGAAAAAGATTGACAGAATGCGAAGTGACAGAGATATCTCTCAATAAGTGTTTTCTAAAGTGCTAGATGCACAACTCCCTCCCCCTCCCATTATGCTTTTAAGTAAGAAAGCATATCACTCATTTCACAAAGTCTTCAGTAAAACAGGATTGAGACCATCCTAAGATGCAAATGGTAAACAATCCATATTACAAAGAAAACAAGGTGAAATTTAGAAAAATATTCATGCAGAATGCGGACCATTAAAGTGACTTATGGATCTGGTGAATGTTTTGACATTTTGGACTAAATGTAGTTCCCAAGAAATTTGCGTTTGGAAAACTACTAGCACATATTTTACATGTAAGGGCTCACCACCCCTTGTAAATTCTAGTGAGTGTACATCAAAAGGACTTGATGGTTATTGCATGTTTAATAGGATCAATGCAGAGTATCCTATACCCCAAGGTCTCACAAAGGCTATCATCAAAGGTTATAGATGGTGTCTAAGGCATGGTTATGCGTACAAACCTACCTTTAACTGCTTGGGGAATTTATAATATTAACGCATCTTTACTTAATTCGTTTTAGAACCCAATATTAGTCAACCTTTTTATGCGTACCGGTTTGGTAACTGGATTTAAGCCTGACATTTGTGTTCTTACGCATTTTTGGTTGCACTATATATGTGCCATTACGACTCCACATCGTACTATGATGGGTATTCAAAACTGTTAAGTAGTTATGTTGGAAATGAGTTCCCAACAATTATCCGCATTTTAAAACCTTTGGCAGGAGATCTCTTACCGCTAGATTTGCCGGTTGTCATTTTAATTAGACAATCTTCCCGTCGTTAGGGGGAGATAAGAAAAGTATTTTCTAAGAGAACGACAGGAATTGTCGTGGTGTGTTCCCACTGTGTCTCATATTGATTCTTGTACTCCACAAATGTAAATGTGAAGTGACAAAGAATAATCGATTTTCAGAATGTACACTGATGTCGCTAAAGTGACAAGATCACAAATACCACTGCAAATATTCCCTGCAAGGTTAGAAATCCTCGCATGGGGTACACCATAGCCTAAGGTGTTGCAACTACACTTGGTGGAAGTGTAGTTGAGGCTGTGGCTCCATAAAGGAAGATGGAGAGACCACCAGGTTCGATCAATGCTCACCTATAAAGGAAGTAGATGAGTAAGGCACAACCTAATTTGTATCATTAATGAAATCATCTCATTTGATTGTCTCTGACTATGTCCATGAATCAATACTGGAGGACGCTCCGAAGTTTTAAATGATTCTAGAGAACAATGAAATCCTGACGGATTA
The DNA here is from genome assembly GCA_023531295.1 of Papaver armeniacum. Classification (NCBI taxonomy): domain Eukaryota; kingdom Viridiplantae; phylum Streptophyta; class Magnoliopsida; order Ranunculales; family Papaveraceae; genus Papaver; species Papaver armeniacum. The sequence goes on from JAJJWW010003915.1 coordinate 120,348, forward strand.
TGAGAATGCACATGAGTCAATGGAAGGATCATGCGTGCAATGATGATATAATCCATAAATAGTTGCTCTAGAAGTAGAGCATAATGAGATCGAACCATGCTTTATTTTGATTAATTTCAAATAAATAGCATATTTGGCCTACACAATCCAGGTAGAACTTGGTTCTTTGACAAATATACAGGTATTTGGTGTGGTAGTGCTAACCAACCAAGTGTAAAGCCTATTGGACATACATGATTAATTTGTCACAAAGCATAATGAGAAGAAAGCAGTCTTAAAGTATAAAGACTCGCCTTGTGGCGCGAGGTTTCTCACAAAGCCCTGGAATTGTTCTCTTGTAATGAACTTTATAATGTTCCGCTACTTAGTTAGCTTGGTAATTTCAAAAGGATTTGAAATGCAGCATATGTATGTGGTTGTTACGTATCTCTGAAAGAATCAAGAGACAGAAGATATTTACAAAAGTACTTGATAGCCTTTTGTTACCTAAATCAAGTAACTCTAAACCACAGAGTGCGTTTACAGTTAAATAGAACGCTCACTTATAGATAGCAATCAGGCGGATGTGGTATACCCGTCTAAGTGGCTATTTGATTTGGAGGGGATAGACAAGTAAGTTATTTTTCCTTGCGTATTCACAAGAAAGTTCCTGATTTGGAATTGTAGCTATCTATGTCGATGGTATAGACATGATGGGTACTCTTGATGTAATAAGATACCTTAAAAGCTATTTGAAATCTGAATTTGAGATGAAAAATCTGGGGAAAGCTCGACCGAATACTGAGCTTGTGGTATATTATTCCACCAGTTTGCATATGTCTAAAGTTCTCAGGCAATTTAACAAAGACATGCATCCTGATAGCACTCCCACGATTAGTCGAGGTTCAAATGTAAGTAAGTGACCATTTCGTCTAAAGGAAGATGACGAAGATGTATTGGGAGATCAAATTCTCATATCTAAGTACAATATACGCATTGTTGTACTTAGTATAGTAATATACTCGATTAAATTTTACACCCTCATGGAACTTGTTAGCTAGATATAGCTCAGCGCCAACGCAACGTCATTGGAATGGTACAGTGAATGTAATCATGTACTTAAAAGTAACCACTGACATGAGTTTGTTTTATCCCTACAAAGACATAAAAAGGAATGCTAAAGGAACTGCAATCCAAAGGTTGTTGATAATGAAGGAACAATAATCTTGTAATCAGGGGGAGATATGGTAGACTATTTTCTAAGTCATTACTGATATTCAGTTTCGAAAAGTATATGACTAAAGGAACTGTCTGGAACAACTCTGAAAGTAATCAGGGGGAAATGCCGACATCAGGGGGAGGATCCAAGGATATGATGTCGACATATTTTATTTCGAAATTGAAGATGTATTGTACTCTTTTTCCTTTCGATCGAGAATAATTTTTCCCAAAGGGTTTTTCACTCGACAAGGTCTTTTAGCGAGACAACACTAAAAACGTCAAGTATGTTGAATGTTGAAGACATAAAGATCGTGTTGATATTACTAAAAATATCTGAATCAAAGAAATGAAACGCGATAGTCGGTTAAGCAACGTAACTTCCAGAATCAACAACAAGGTCTTATAAACATTCAAGTCACCAAAGTAATGTGTGATAAACTTCTTTTGACTGCGTTAGACTAATGAAAATGTCTGACATCAGGGGGGCATCTAATAGTGTGTTGAACTATTTTACTTCACCGAGGTTGCTTTTTTCCTACATGGTTTTGTTACTCGGCAAGGTTTTTAATGAGACAACAACAAACACCGGGAATGTAATTTCCCATCTAAGGCTATTGACTTTCCCACGAGGATTTTCTGCCTTAAGAGTTGTGAAGAAACTAGTCAACTTCAACGGAGCAAAGTGATCATCTACAACGGATCACCTTTACTTGCATCTGTCACGTTGTACTCTTTTCCCTTCGTCAAGGTTTTGTCCTACTGGGTTTTCCTTGTCAAGGTTTTAATGAGGCAACATATTCGAGTCTAACTTTGTTCTACATTTGCGTAATATTGTACTCTTTTTCTTTAGTTCAGGTTTTGTCCCTTTGGGTTTCCCTGACGGAGTTTTAACGAGGCAATTTACTTAGACTCGTCGATCTTTGATGATCGCGCATTGCATGTGATGAACTACATGTAAAGTACAAGACAACATGTGAAGTACTACATGTGAAGAGTTGTACCAAGGTTTTATCCCACTGGGTTTTCCTTGTCAAAGTTTTAATGAGGCAATTGATTCCGGCACAAGTCATCAAGGAGAGCAACATTTGAAGAACCACATTCAAAGCACTATATGTGAAGCACTATGTATAAAGTTTTGTTATTGAACCGCACAAGGGGGAGTGTTATAGGGCCTGTGGCCCATGGATGTGCGGTCCATTAGAATACTAGGGTTTCCCTTCCCTTGTATAAATAGAAATGCTATACCTATGTAATATGGTTCCCTCTCTGGCTAATAGAAATGTTCTTCCCTTTTATCTCTTTTCTTATTACCACTACAAAATATGCCTTTTATTAGGAGCTACCAAATAAATATTGTACAATAAATTGGTATTTCCTACCATGGTGAGCCAATCTCATTGCAAGAACAACTCGGCTTTGCTTTTTTTTTTTTTCAATTTTATTATCATCGCTTTCAGTCTTAGGTGCTCACTGTGTTGTCTCATAAATATATGGAGATGATATTTGCAAGAGAATATACAGGTATGACATCTTAAATTTGCTTGCAAATACTATTTGATCGTTACATGTTTTTCATGTCGACGGGAGAATTTTATTTTTTAATCGGTAAATTAAACTTTTTTATAGAAGAAAGTGTATCTTCTATAATTTATAGGTACTCAGTCGATTGGAGAGTTTCTCAACATGGATAAACTCACAGGGGTTTATCATTCTGCTTGTATATGAAAGTGTATTGTTTAACTTTCTCCATCTATGAATGAGGACATTAAATCATTTTAGTCTTAATGGGGCTATCTTAAATGTTTCATCTTCTTGATTTTAAAGTATGTAAACTGAAGACTATCACGGGAGGTTGAGCAGGGGCCGTAAGGCCCCGGTGATACCTAGTTTGGAATATGAGTAATGCTATCTGTACTGCTGTCCTGAGAGTCCACTCTAGCCTGGTTAAAGGGGTTGCTTGGGATCCCATAGGGTCATTCATAGCAAGTCAGCCAGATGACAAGACAAAACGGATGGCTACTGGCCAAAATCAGTATGTTTGAACTCCTTTGCTCTCTGTGGACTCGTCTTGTTTTCCTTGTGTATTTACTAATGAGTGCCTATTTTTTCAGCTGGGATCGACCTTCTTTAGGTGGCTTAGTTGGTCGCTTGTGGCCATTGCTCGCCATGGTTTTCAAAATCCTAGGCCCTCTGTACCTGTATTAGAAAGAGAGGAATGGACTGCTACTTTTGATTTAGGACACAATGCCCCCATTATTGTGGTAAAGTTCAACCTTTTGATGTTCAGGAAAAATTTCTCGAACGACCAGGATGTAAAAGCTGTGCCTGTTGGATGGGCCAACAGCTCCTCCAAGAATACAACCAAAGACTTGCAACAGTACAATGTAATTGCCATTGGAAGTCGGGATCGAACTACAACTGTATCAACAGCTGCAAGCACTTGTCCTCTGTTTGTGGCCAAACATCTTTTCTCTCAAAGTGTTGATGATCTATCTTGGTAAGGACTCCTGTATTCGCCACATTAGCTAAATAGATCAATGCTCCTTCATACTAACAACTATTTTGAATCGACTTCGTACATGTACCTGAAACAGGAGTCCTGATGGACACACTCTTTTTGCTTATTCTTTGGATGGAACGGTAGCGACACTTTGTTTTATGGCAAAAGAACTTGGCCACAAGCTAACTGTTACTGAGTTGAAGAGAAATCGTTATGGTGATGGAAGAGGAAGGCAGGCAGCAAGCCGAGCACTATTGTCATCAGGTAAGCAATCCTCAAGCAAAAAAGTGTCCTCAGTTGTTCAGGAGAAACAGGTGCTTCGAAAATCTTCTGAAGAATCGGGATTGTCTAATATAGGTCAGTCACTTCCTAAGGTTTACGGAAGAAAATGAGGGGACAAATAAAGGGGTAAGTTTTGTACGGGTTGCTAGTCTTGTTACACAAAAGGAATATAGATGTAGAAAGAGGATCATTCCTGAAGAAGTTGGTGTCTCTGGTGATCAAGAAAGTGTAACAGATGCGGCCCAGGCTCAAGCATTTGATTTTGCTAGTCTGAATAACCAAAAGGACGATAATGGGGTGGTACTTGATGAGAATGGTGTTAGAGAAGGTTCCATGAAGAGGCATTTTACTGGAAATTCCGAGGCCAATTATGGAGCCTGTTGCGAAAGTAGCATATTCATATTCTTTTCATGAACCCATTGGGAAAATATAATTTTCTTTCTATGACCCTGTTCGGTTCTTTCAGGCAACACTTGAGCTTCCTTGGGCCACAACTTCTCCTTAGAACTCGGGTGCAAATAATGAGACACCCTATCCTTTTCCTTTTGCAAACACTCTCTAGGCGTAATCTCATTAAAAACTTTCCCAATATAGTAATCAACCAAGTCAGTTAAAACCGCAGTTTCGAGATCATTGAGATCACAATCCAACTTACCATCCCCAATTTCCACGAAAATGTCTACAACATCCTTGACCAAACTCCAATCGATTTCATTTCCCTCGCGTTCTAGATTAACCAACGCAATACCAGCATCTTTAACATTCACTTTCATCTTCTCATACACAATTTTATGAAAGCAATCAAACCCAACATCTTTCAGTGAAGGAAGTCCTATTAGACTAGTATTACGGTACTGCAAGTGACGCACAATGATTACGCGTTAAAGAGTTGCAGGCCAAGTCAGAGTTCCACCGTAATGGTGCAATGCGAAGCCATAATAGCGCAACGTAAGCTATAATAGAGCAACGCAAGCCATAATAGCGGTATTACTGTATAGACTGTTAAGTGTCGAGAATGGCATAAACCCGCAGGGCTAATGTAGTGCAAGTGCATCACTACATTGTAAATATATTTGGCTAAGTGATGAAGCTTATTGGCCGACACAATGAAGCTTCATTGAAGGATTGGCAAGACATGGCCAAAGTTGACAGATGCAACATGCGATGTTGGCATCAATGCATATCCATGGAATTGAGTTGGCCCAAACTCAAGGATGATGCAAGAAGAGTGGAATAGACTAAAAGTTAGTCTATGCATTAGTTCAAGGCAGGGCCAAAGTCTGAACAGTGCAAACAAGTTGGTAATGCAAGAGTTGCATTGCTATTTTCAAGCTAATTGGCGAAGTGAAGCATATATGACACATGAGTAACTAGAGTGAGCTTAAGGATCTGGCCTCGATGTTTGAAGCATAAGGATTGTCCGTGCATTAGTTTGGAATGATAAACATGCAGGGCCAAGAGAGCTGAACGTTGGTGCAAGACAGAATCCAGTATGGCACAACAAGTGTGCAATACGGCTCAAGTGACGGTTAGAAGCTGGTTATTGGCTTTACGAGCATGCCAATGAAGTGAGACAAGATAGAAAGGTTATAAAGGAAATTTATAACCATGTGGGGTGTTCATAACCACCAAGAACAGGTGTGGCATCTGTTGGCTTGACAACACAAAAGGTGGCAGTTGGAAAAGCAAGCTGGCGGTTATGGAAACTACCTGATGGGACACATGGTTGTTCCATGCGTGTGCAAGTGTTGTGCACGATTTTGGCTAGTGAGTTTGCTGTATAAATAGTCCTAAGGAGTGGGAAAAATCAGTAGGCTTACATAGGAGAGTTAGTCTCATGTTTGAGAGAGTTAGGCATTCACCAAGAGGGTGAATGGCCTGTTTTGGTCCATGTGATGGACGAGTTTTGTAATCTTCCTTTAGTGCAATAAAATGGGTTTGTTGCAGTATATCTTTGTGTTCATTATGTTGCTGATGTTGTGTGAGAATTGGTTAAGTACATGGCAGAACCTCTTATGCTTATGGGGGCATGAAGAGTTGCAGTATATCTTTGTGTTCATTATGTTGCTGATGTTGTGTGAGAATTGGTTAAGTACATGGAAGAACCACTTATGCTTATGGGGGAATGAAGAGTTAGAGAGAAAGAAGAAAAGACTTCCGTTGTGCAATGCCTTATGAGTGAAGGCAGATGCGTACTTTGATGCAAGTATGCAAGGCTGAATGATTTTGGGTGAAGTTGATTCACTGAACCACAATCATTGCCGGTCATGTCCCATGAAAATTTTAGGCGATTAAATGGGCATGTGACAGCAGGTATCAGAGCTGTGTTAGGGAACACAGCTGCTGATTTTTCTCTCTTTTTACTCAAGTTAGTGTCATTTGTTTGTCAAATTCAGTGATGAATTGTTTGGGTTTCACTAGTATGGAGACTAGAAGAAGTTGGTCTTGTGTGGATTGATCAATTGGAATGAACTTGAAGCTTGAAGTAGCAGTAGGCCATGAAAGTTTATGACAAAGGTGTCAAAATTCCATCCCAAAGTGTTAGGCGAACGTGCAAGAGTCATTGAAAACCGGGTTTTCAAGTGATGGCATGACAAAACTAAGGAGTATGCTGACTTCTATAGTGCAAGTAAGGTGTTAAAGTCCATGTTTCTCACAAGTATACGAAGATGATGCATTAGGAATGCATAATTTCATAGTGTTATCAGTAGCGAGTACATTACATGTGTGGTAATGGGAATTTTGCGAAAATTCCTGAACTCAAAGAAGTTGATGGCCTTTGCAGTGGCAAAGTAGATGAAGAACACGTCTATGCGATAGATTGAAGGTATTTTCATCGTAGCCAGTTGGATGGAAGATTATAGTTATCTCTCTCGAATGCATGTACCTTGGTGGTAATGCAAAGTCTGGTTGCGAACCAGCATGTTTGTGGCAATATGATGCCATGAAGGAAGAATTGGATGGCCAATTCTTATCTAGCATAAATCTTATTGAAAGGCTGAAGACAGAAGCGCAAGTTAGGGGAAAACCGATACACCACGGTCTTGTGTTTGCAAAGAGTTCTTCGTTGATGCTAGATGAGCAGAAGGAGTGTACTTTCACCTGGTTTATGAGTGGGATCAATATGCTTGGACAAGGGTGTCCAAATACCTGCATTTGATCATAACCACAAGCGGATGTTCTTGTCAACTGCAAATCAACAATTATTGCTACTCAAGTTGATTTTGGCAAAGGGGAAAGACAAGAGTAACCAGTTGTGCATGGGCAGTAAAATAAGTTCCAAGTTTGAAGAAGAATGTGGCATTCTTGCTTCGTGGAACGTAAGCAGTGGCGCATCATTTGCAAGGATTGTGCCTTGTTAATATTGTCCAAGATAATTGTCCGCGGAAGTCATTGAGTAATATGACTTTGCTGAGCTCTATGGTGATGCTCAGAGTCACTATGTTAAGTCCGTTCGAGTTGTGCAAAGGTGCACAAGTTTTTGTCAAGATTTGAGTGCTGATTGGCATAGCATGTATGCAACAATAGCATGAGCCAAATGAGATTTGGGCATGGCCAAGATGCATGATGCGGTTGGAAATGCAAAATTAGGCGACTCATAGATGCATGGGAAAAGAGGGACAAAGTAGTGGTGATGCATAAAGATGGCATGCGGCCATTATTGAAGAAATCTTCATGAAAGCTAAAGCAACATGATAGCATCAGGTGGAAGAGTGCATGTGGCAAAGTGAATTGCTACATTGGGGACAGTAGGTGCTGTCTCGCTTCCTTTGTTGCTTAGAAGCGAAGTTGAAGTCAGTATTGCAAGGCTTGTTAGGTCTTACAAGTTGCAATCAGTTGGCGCAAATATTTGCTCAAGTTTGAGTATACTTTCAGTTTGGGTCGAGTGGACCTTGGTGTTGGAATGAAGTCTCTCTACGTAAGGTAGTAGTGAATGAGGGTATTTGAAGTGAAAGATCTTTCCTCTTTCGTTCAAAGTAAAGCTAGTTCGCGTGGAAGATGCTACATAGCATATTAAGCCAAAATATGCAATAGAAGACGCTGAAAGTGAAAGAAGCAAATAGAAGAGTTGGTAGCATAGTCGAGTTTGCTGTTGAGAGTTATGTGGAAGTGCGAAGGCATGGAGTAACGCAGCAAGAATGAAGATGTAAGTCCATCAAGTAAATGAGTTAAGATTGACTCATAGTTAGGAAGAACATGATGTTGTTTTTCCGCCACATTAAAGCGTAGCAGTTTGAAAGAGCAAATGATGCTTAAAGTGCTGGTTTCAAAGGCGCGTGAAGAGGATGCCTTGTCTCTAGAGAGAGTCGGTCTAATCGTTAGGGGTATCCTAAGACATGTCTAATATCATGCATTTCAATCGAGTTTGCACAAGAGTATTGCAAAATGATTGAAGAATCGAAGTCAAGTCTTGTATAAGTCATGTTATGTTGCGTGGTGCAACTAAAGTCGGAAAAGGAAGGCAAAAGACTATGGCAATGATCGTTGTGATCAGTTGGGAAGAATCATTGCTTGCGTACACTTAGGAGAAAATGATTCATGCGAAGTTCAAGCTCAATTCAGGGAGTTGGAAAGAGGAATTTCCAAGTTGCATTTGGGTGTTGATATGCGATTGTAGTGGGAGTTAGAACGTCTGATCAACGTGACAACAACAACACAAGTCAGTAGGATCAAGGCAAGGAAGTAAGCTAAGTGATGGCATTTGGTACTAGGAATAAAAGTTTTGGCAAGAATGAACGCCAAACAAAGTTTGCTGATTTCTGAGAAGGGCTCAGAAGCGTACAAGGCGAGAGAACAAGTATAACGTGTATACTTTGTTGCGTTCAACGAGGGCGTTGAACGGATTAGGTGGGGGAGGTATATTACGGTACTGCAAGTGACGCACAATGATTACGCGTTACAGAGTTGCAGGCCAAGTCAGAGTTCCACCGTAATGGTGCAATGCGAAGCCATAATAGCGCATTGTAAGCTATAATAGCGCAACGCAAGCTATAATAGCGGTATTACTGTATAGACTGTCAAGTGTCGAGAATGGCATAAACCCACAGGGATAATGTAGTGCAAGTGCAGAACTACATTGTAAATACATTTGGCTAAGTGATGAAGCTTATTGGCCGACACAATGAAGCTTCATTGAAGGATTGGCAAGACATGGCCAAAGTTGACAGATGCAACATGCGATGTTGGCATCGATGCATATCCATGTAATTGAGTTGGCCCAAACTTAAGGATGATGCAAGAAGAGTGGAATAGACTAAGAGTTAGTCTATGCATTAGTTCAAGGCAGGGCCAAAGTCTGAACAGTGCAAATAAGTTGGTAATGCAAGAGTTGCATTGCTATTGTCAAGCTAATTGGCGAAGTGAAGCATATATGACGAATGAGTAACTAGAGTGAGCTTAAGGAACTGGCCTCGATATTTGAAGCATAAGGATTTTCCGTGTATTAGTGTGGAATGATAAACATGCAGGGCCAAGAGAGCTGAACGTTGGTGCAAGACAGAATCCAGTATGGCACAACAAGTGTGCACTACAGCTCAAGTGACGGTTAGAAGCTAGTTATTGTCTTTGCGAGCATGCCAATGAAGTGAGACAAGATAGAACGGTTATAAAGGAAATTTATAACCATGTGGGGTGTTCATAACCACCAAGAACAGGTGTGGCATCTGTTGGCTTGACAACACAAAAGGTGGCAGTTGGAAAAGCAAGCTGGCGGTTATGGAAACTACCTGATGGGACACATGGCTGTTCCATGCGTGTGCAAGTGTTGTGCACGGTTTTGGCTAGTGAGTTTGCTGTATAAATAGTCCTAAGGAGTGGGAAAATCAGTAGGCTTACATAGGAGAGTTAGTCTCATGTTTGAGAGAGTTAGGCATTCACCAAGAGGGTGAATGGCCTGTTTTTGGTCCATGTGATGGACGAGTTTTGTAATCTTCCTTTAGTGCAATAAAATGGGTTTGTTGCAGTATATCTTTGTGTTCATTATGTTGCTGATGTTGTGTGAGAATTAGTTAAGTACATGGCAGAACCTCTTATGGGGGCATGAAGAGTTAGAGAGAAAGAAGAAAAGACTTCCGTTTAGCAATGCCTTATGAGTGAAGGCAGATGTGTACTTTGATGCAAGTATGCAAGGCTGAATGATTTTGGGTGAAGTTGATTCACTGAACCACAATCATTGCCGGTCATGTCCCATGAAAATTTTAGGCCATTAAATGGGCATGTGACAGCAGTCTATTATAATGGCGATCCATATAATTGAAATACCGAACAAGCTTAGTTACCATGACCTTGTGATTTTCCCACCTCTTAACGAATTCTTGCAACATAGATATATCGTCATCATCATGCTTCTTTAGAATAGATGGTAAAACTTTAGAATTCAAGTATTTATTATAAACACCTTTATATCTTGTGTAAAGCTCTTTATATGCATCATAGGGATTATTATTATTGACCAATTTCCCTCGGAACATATTGTAAACTGCTGTGTAAATCAAATCGTACCTTCGTGATTCATCAGGAACTCCTTCAAGAAGATTAATGAGCTTTGAGATCTCCTTCTCAACGATTTCCCATCCTTCTTCTATCTCCATCTTGGTTCCTACTCTATTCTGTCCTAACTTTCCCATTATTTCTCCTAACCCTATCACTTGCACAAACCCTAACACTCGCAAAACAAAAAAGTAAAGAAGACGAGAAAGAAAAAGAAGATAACCCATAATTGTTGTGTTTGTGTCGGTGAACTTGTTATTTTCTACAGTATATAGGTGAAAAGGGAGAGGAGGAATCACTTTATAATGGACATCTTCATTTTTTTTTTCCAGAAATGCTTAACTGACCGAGAAAAAAATAGCGCAAGAAAAACCGCCTCTCACAGCCTACCCCTTCACGTCTCCCGAGGACACGGGCCCATTGGGACCCACAAAAAAAGGAAACCGTGAGAGGCGGTTTTAGCCTGGTTTTCTCTCTCGGTCTGTAGAGAATCACTGTTTTTTTTTTGGGTGTTGATCACCCATCAATCCATTGCATAGAGATAAGGGCTATCCTAGTGATAGGAAATAGCTAAGTTATCCTTTCGTTTGAAAATCTAATCTATACCTCAAAATCAAAAGAAACCTGGCTAATTCGGGGCCTATGGTGATTATTTGGGGCCTATAACTATAAAACAAAAGGGTTCATTAAGAAGTAATCTCTAGAAACCCCTTATGTACCTATTTATGTTAAAGCTTAATATGCCCTTATTCATTCGTGATGATTAATTAAGTTGGCGTTAAGCTAAATTAATTAGTGTTTGAGTTTGATTATAGTGTTAGGATTAGAGTAGAAATTCATTTCCTCTTTTAAGGTTTGGAGGGAAAGAAGAAGCAGAGGGAAAAAACAAAAAACTATGGTTTGCGATTTTCTTAGCAAAAATGAAACTTTATAGCGACGACGAAGACTCTAGTAGTGACGATGAAGACTCTAGTAGTGATGAAGAAGTGGGTGCATCAGATAATCTTGATTTTGATCCTACCGAATTGGATAATTTGTTGAATGAGGAAGAGCATGTTAACCAAATAATGCTTGAGGATATTATTCAAGCACAAGAACAATATCTTCGGGAAGACGAAGGTGATAATGCTTCAAATAGACAGGTATGAGTTGTAATGATCTACAAACATGTATTTGCACGTCTCAATCGCCCAAAAAGGAAAAAAAATATTTAAAAATCCCAGAATCAGTTTATTCGATATCATCACATAAAACGATTCTGGGTAAAATCCACAAATTGGGTACCATAATCGGTTGTTGTTCATCACCATATAATCCGATTGTAGTAAATTTTTGGCGCGATGGGTACATAACCAAAATCAGTTTTTGTTGGTGATGTACATATGTCGATTCCTTCACTTGGATGTTCCAGTAAAATACACGAAGTTCACAATCGGTTCGTTTACGTATATACAATAAAAACTCCACATATTGATACTTCGTATATTAATAAACTCTATATTATTAATAAAAAATCATAGTTATAAATAGTAATAACCTCCATATTTTAATTTTAATATTAATAGATTTTTCTAGTCCCGTCATAAGGAATTTACCTTCATATATTAATATAATCGTTATTATTGGAAAGTTATAGATCTTGTTACATCGAAATTTAAGATTAAACAAAATACTGATCCATAGTTATTTGAGAAATTGATGTAACTTTTTGGGTTGTTATGGCATCTTTTGATTTGCGGATGCGTAAGACCTCATTACAATGGGCACCTTCTTGTTGAAGGCAAAATATTTCCATCTTGTCGAGCATGTTTAAAGCTTATTGGCATGAAATTTTTCGTATCTCCGTACTATCATCATCAGGATTATCTCCCTTTGCTTCTTGTCTAATTTCATCGATGATTTTTTCTTTGGATAAAGCATATACAACTTGTTGCTCATTTGGATGATTAAGGAAGACATTCATATCCATTATCATTTACATACTTTGAAGTAGCAAAAAAAAATTCTTTTTATGGTATACCTCCCTATATTAATAAACTCCATATATTAATAATTTTGTGAAGTCCCACGGCTATTAATATATGGAGTTTTTACTGTATGTAATCCGATTGTGAAGACGAAATGTCTCAGGAAAAAGAGGACGAAAATCAGATTACATGTTATGCAACGTGAATCGATTGTGAAATTTGGGAATTTTTCTCTGAAATCTTCAAATCTTTAATCGAACTTTATAATTGCTCATATAATCCGATTACTCACAATCGGTTGTCTCGACTGTGACACATAAAACGATTCTAAATCCTCAACTTGTCGATATATGTTGTAGATTGTTGCGATGTTCGACGAAGATCAGATCTCTGCTGGGACCTGATACCTCTGCCCACCATTTCACCGATTTTGAATGGAAAGAAAGAAACGATGCAAAGCAATGATTTATAGACAGGGGCATGGAGATCAAATACGCAATAGTTTTAGGTCGCCATTCAAGTTGTAATCGTTTGGAACTTGTTTGTGAGAGAGGTGGAATGCAAGAAAGTCATTGGGCAAAGAACAGACCGCGTGAAGAAGACGACAAAGGAATACATTACTAAATCAAAGAAGTTTGGTTTCCCGTTTAAGATTATAGATGATAGACCCAATGGAACCAGTGGTAAGGTATACAAGCTCCATAAAGTGATGAATGATTGTCATAATCATGATGATCCGGAATCTCTTATTGGACACGTGGCCGTTTGTGGGTTGAAACCACATCAATTGGAAACAGTAAGGTCGATGAAAGCATGTAAACCAAGTGACATCCTTAGGAATATTAAGGAGGATGATAAGAATAACTTGTCCACTTTGAGGCAAATTTACGCGGCAAAAGCAGCCTTTAGGAAGAGGGAATGGGATGGTAGAGCGGTTATGGAACAATCTCAGTAGTTAGCCGATCAACACGGATACACAATGAGGAAGCAGGTATTGGAAGGAAAAGTGACTCATTTTTCCTTAGTGCATCCGGAGATGATCAAGTCGTCCCAATGCTTCTATCAAGTTTTGTTAATAGATTGTACGTACAAGACCAACAAGTACAACATGTAGTTGTTAAACATTGCTTGCCATACTTCCGACAAGCAAACTTTCACGGTAGCATGGGGTTTATGGATTGGAAGAATGATGTGAATTTTACTTGGATGCTAGAGACCTTGAAGGAGATATACTGTGGCGATCAAACTCCGAGGATCATAGTAACGGATAAGGACCTAGCACTAATGAATGCCATAGGAGTGGTTTTTCCGGATGCTAAGCATTTTCTTTGCACATGGCACATACAATGCAATATTACAAGTAATTGTAGGGGTCATATCCAAAAGCCAAAGCTACAAAAAAGGTACCACTCGTGAAAAGGCCGAAAATGAGCGTCTTCAAAAACTAACTCCAGAACAACGAGAATGGGAGAAGAAAAAAAGCAAAACAAAGTATGAAGAGAATGGGTTACTATGGAAGGCTTTTCAACATCATTGGGATTTAATGGTACACTCAATGTTCGTGGCTGAGTTCGAATCTTATTTGGAGATTATTGGGCTATGAAAGAAGGATTACGAGAAACGTGTGGTTTATTGCTCGAAGGAATTGTTGGATCCGTACAAGAATTTTTTTTCTATGCTTACACCTACCAACACATGCATTACAAGAATGAGGTGACAAGTATGGCGAAAGGATCTCATGGACGCTCCGAGGGAGCCAAAACAGTATGGTTACGGTACAACAAGCCATCCACGAATACACCAAGGTTGATATCGTCAAGATAACCGCAAAAATGGAATAGAGTACGATGAAAATCATCACAAGCTACAAGGATTACCATTGGTTGATTAGACATTTAAACTATAGGGTGTCTCACTGGGCTATCATTTTTATGATGAAGGATACAAATATTATGTGGATAACGAGATGGGAAGAAGGAGAATTGTATGTTCATGTTTGACGATGACGGCCTTGGGATTTCCGTGTCGTCACATGATTGTGAGGTATCAACAAGGAATTCCATTTGAAATCATTGATCCGTTTTGGAAGAAACTAACTTTCAAACCACCCCTAACCGAGTAACCACTCGAATCCTTTGTGGACACGGATATTGGAAGAGAAATCATCGAGAAATTCGCAAAAAAAGAATGGCTTGGCACAACAAGTTTTGATATACGACTTAAAACTAGCCGTTAACCCCCATATGGTACTGGTTGCAGAACCAATGGTGCTACCGCCGACGGGTAGGCCACATACCAACATGGATAGGAAGGAAGAAAGGAAAGAGTTTAAGGTTGCAATAAGTACCTAAAGAAACCCGTTATTGAGTCATAAAAGAAACCTTTATCAACATGATCATGAAGACACTAAATATGAAGAGGCGCAGGTTCCAAAGAAAAGGGGTCGACCAAAGAAGGGAGAAAGCGGGACAAGTAGAGCACATGACAATACAAATGATCCAAACGTTCCTTCACAAATTGAGCATGATGAGGCACCGGCTAAGAGGAAAAGCGGCCGACCAAAGAAGGGAGAAAGCGGGACAAGTAGAGCACATATATTCCTTTAAAATGATCTAATTGCTCCTTCGCAACATGAGGATCCAATCGATCCTTGTCAAGAAAGTCAAGCGCTGAAAAGGCGAGGGTACCAAATATACCTCAAGCTAAAACTTTTCCTACCTATAAGTCCTTTCTCCGAAAGTGATTGTCTATGGACTGAGTCGAGACAATACAACTAATCGGTTCACACTTCGTGTGATCGTCTATGGATACGAGATCGAGACAATACAACAACAAAGTATGTTACTTGATAAAAAGGTCCGGACTTAACCAAAAACAATAGGATTCACTTATCAAGTAAATAAAAAATTAACGTTTGTGTAATTTACTTTAATTATAATAAAACAATTATAATGCGGAAATATAAAGTAAATGACATAGCAAGATTTTGTTAACGAGGAAACCGCAAATGCAGAAAAACCCCGGGACCTTGTCCAGAATTGAATACTCTCAGGATTAAGCCGCTACACAAAATTACACCTAACTTCGTATAGTTGAGACCAAGCAACTAAACATATAGTTCACCTAGTTCCATCTGTATTCCCACGCCTCCGACCTTAGTCACGTACTTGGAACAATTCCTTTGGTTCGTATTCCAAACAGTAAAGGAACAACAAATCTATTTGGTATCAACTCTATTCAACAAAGTGATATGAGTTGGACAAAGGCTCTTCCGTTTATCTTAACATAAACTCCTTCGTCAGGTCCTTAGATCTAACTTATGATCAATTACCGAAGTAATCGTTTAAGATTAAGCCAACAACACTATTAATCCAAAGAATTGTGTTGATGCCGATCTACTCAATTAATCAATCCAATCTATCACAAAGATAAACCGATTATTAATTGGATCCTCTTTTACCGAAACAAGTATTGTGCACACCAAAGATTATGAACCCACAAATCAGAAATATTCAATATATTTTTTGTCTTAAAATCTTCTTAGATCTTCAATAAACACCTGCACAAAATTACTTGAATCTTTTGTGATCAATCACGCACAGAACGGAGTCTGTTAACAATGGATTATCACAAAATCGTCTTTAGAACTAACAACAGTCTAAAGATCCATGTCGAAACTCTGAACTAGTTTGAGTTAATCTTATATCAGAAGAGAAGATTCTCAAGCATAAACAAACTAGGTGCAATCAAAGTTCAACCACCGTTAGTCAATGAAATCAAAGAAAACAAAAGATAAACCGCAATTATCTAGTTTCCCACCAACGGTACTCGTAGAGCTTCTCAATCCCAAAGAAGAATTTAAACTGAGCGGTAGTAAGAGATTTCGCCTAATTAGGTTACTCTCATCTCCGAATAGGCGGCTACACCAGTAACAACACAACAAAGAGGAAGTCTGTTGTTACGAAGGATTAGTTTGCTAGAAAGGCAAACTTCAAGTATTTATAGGCAAGGAAGTTTGGACACCAAGGAATTTCCAAAACCGAAAATATTATCAAGATATTCATTAAAGCACAAATTCGGTTTCCATAATTCCTGGAAATGCCCTGTCCAAAAATAATGATCGAAATCTCTCGGAAAATCTCTAATTAGTAAATGCACATTACTAATTCTTATTTCCCTACAAAATGAAGTTAAATACCTTAATTAAAAGATTCTTAACTTATTTATGTTTCGATCCTGGGATTCTCTTCTCTTAGCTATTAAGGAATAACTTTGAACAATTAAAGAAATAAACATTCATGGCACGTGTTCAAAGTATGTCGACATCTTAACTTTGTAAGTTCTCTTTCACACTTATAACCTTGAAACCGATTTGCCACACTTCCAAACAAGTTTAGAATTGGTTCATATGACTTTCAAGAACTATGCGATTGATCAAATAACATTCAATCACAATCATGGGTTTAACGGTTCTACCAAAACAAGTTTTGGTTCTACCTTCCATGTGAGTATTGTGCATAGTCACATTAGCTTTCCAAAATTCGGTTGACTAGGTACTAGGATCGGTTCCCCACATATATATGGTATCTAACTTATATGTGTTGCACATGTCCATAGGATCGGTTCCCTTTTGCCTAAAAACGTGTTGCACATGTACATAGTATCGGTTCCCCTTTCTGTTATAAACCTTGCTGCACCTCATACAAGGATCGGTTCCCCTTTGTGATGTACTGCACCTCTTACTAGGATCGGTTCCCCTTTCCCATATTTGGTTAGACAGAAAATCACAAACCCGATCATACCATCTCAGGTGATTACTTAAGATCGGTTTCACTAATAAAAGTCATACCAATACATAAGTCAGGCCTTTGTGAATCGTTCTACCTAGAACACAACAAGTCGTGAACGGTTATACTCAACCACACATATTGGTTGTTCATAAGATATGCAATGAATAACACAACCAATAATGCCTGGCGATTTCCTTTTCGATTCACAAACAAGTTTATGAACTTACTTCCTTAGAACACATGTAAAACATTGTTCCCTAGGATGAAATCCTCACCTCATACCCATACATAATCACAATAGCATTCAAATGATTATGGCGATGTCTTATCTACAAAGTTTAATGGTTAAGCAATAAACCTCGTATTGTATTCCTTAATACTATGTCTATCTAGAGTTCAAATATGCTTCGCAGTTTTTTTTTTCAATATGCACGACTTGAAAGATACGTTAGGGAATGAAACAATTCAAGTCAAATATCACTAACCTCAAGTGGAAAGATGATTGTTGTCGTTGTAGCTCCTTGCTTCTTCACATCTTCAAGTCTTCGCAATACTTGTAAAGTCTCATATCCAAATACTTTCAAGCTAACCTATACGAAGTTGACTCTAGTACATAATCAAGCGACTCTTAACATGAGTTTTGATTAACTAAAATATGACAACCAAACTTGACATACCAACGCTTGGTGGGTTCAACCGAGCTATGCTTTAACAATCTCTCCCTTTGTCAATTTTAATGACAAAACTCTTACATCATATGGATAAATAAATTATAATAATTCATTACACATATGCTTGATTCCCGATTCAACAACACAGTAAACTGCTTACATTCAATCCTTGAAAATGCAGATGTTGACATTATAATAACAAAGCTATTACTCCCCCTAAGAAAGATAGGTAGATATTCAATCCGCACGTCTTTGTTATACCAATTCATATGATATGTTACTCCCCCTTAGTCTGTGCTTTCACTCTTTCGTTTAGATAAAACGTTTTAAGCACCAATGTTCTTTTCCTTAGCGATACTAATTAATATAAAATCAATGCCAGTATCACTTGTTTACTCCATATATTTCTCCCCCTTTTTGTCACAAAATGACAAAGAAACGAAAAAATAAAGGACAACACGAAAAGAATCTTACAAATCTCAAAATAGACTTGCAACCGGTAGAGTTAGGCACGAGGGTTCCACACATCATGTTCTGATAACTAATATCAAAACCGAAACTACAAGTAGTTTTATTTTGATATGTTACCAAGGAAACAATTTTCCGAAATAATTTTTCCATTTTAGTTTAGCAAACCAAAAACAACTAAGAACCTTAGTCCCTTTGCTAAACCGATTGTACAAAAACAATCGGTTAATTCGATAAGACCAAAATAAAGATAACTCTATTTTTCTCATCAGGTTCTGATTATCCATAAACTTAGACCTGTCAATTTTAAACAAGACAAATACTAGGTTAGTTAACTAGCATTTCTTGTTAAGGCATTCGATTAGACTTGAATAACCGAAACCTCACTTCGATAAGTCTAACTAAATCAGAATTAACTTAGTTTCTCTTATCCGGAATCGAATTGGACTAAACAACTCATCCCGTACACCTTTTATTTCGTTAAGCCATAAATAATTCATACAAACCAAATAAATCAACTTGCATAATTATTCACCTCAACCGGAAGCAATTGAAACGACATAGACATTAAAAGCACAGCAATTGCACCGAGTAAGCCTAAACAATTGATACCACACAATAAAGCAAGATAACAATAGTTTTTCTTAACCGGAACCAATTGAATCACACATACATCCATACACACATAATGGAATAAACATCAATTGAACCGAAATTTTGTTAAGCAAAAGCAATAAATATATACTCCCTCCGTTCCACTTTAGATGATGTTTTTGGAGTTTTCACGCAGATTAAGAAATAGAGAGAGATATGAAAATTTTCCATCTATGCCCTTAAGAAAAGTCTTCAAGCATTAATTGCTATTAGGGCCCTTAAAAATAAACTTATAGTTCCAAGACAAAATGTTAAGGTATTATTGGTAGTTTTTTGGGAAAATATGAAAACCTTCAAGTATTGTGGAACAAAAAAATAACCCTAAAACATCATCTAAAATGAAACGGAGGGAGTATGAAATAAACTCAGGCTTTTCTTAAACAGGAAAACAATTAACTAACAAGATTGTTACCTCAAATTCCATATCCACTTCTCCAATATGATTGCATCTTCTTCCAGGGAGAATTGATATCGAAATATCATCATGTTGTCATCCTTATGCTAAAAACAAAAGAATAACAACAACCAACCTTTACTAGAGAAAGGTTGAAAATCGGTTTTAACAATTGCAAGGAAAATTTTAAAACCGTCGAAACACATATGATTTTAAGCTAAACCAAAACCGATTCAACATATTGTGACTTTTTCACATATTGTTTCTACCAGAACCCCTCATGATTCTTTGATAATGCCTACCAACATGGGCTACAACTTAATCCTGCTAAATCAAAAAGTCACCCAAACCACAAGGGTTCACAACATATGAGATCGAATATTAAGGTAGTAAAACCGAAATCAAACATCCCATAAACATACATAGCAATAAGATAAAAGCATTCAAGCACAGGATATGTAAACCGAAAACTATCACAAGAAAAATTATAAATCAAATAATTTTATTCATAATAGTTTTATTCTCAATAGACCAATACAATTAATGAAAGAAATCAAAAATTGATGTCTATTTTTCTAGATTAAGTAATACAGCAAATAACTTAATCTCTAGTGGTGCTCTTGTTGTTCACTGAGGTCTCTTCAGTGTTCAAACTCTTAAAGCATGTCTCAAGAGACTTGTCAGCAACCACTTCTTGTTTCTCAAATTTTTTCGACTTGAATCTTCATGTCAGCAATATCAGCTTTTGTTTCCTCAATCTTATCTTTGAGCCAATCTTGATTTCGAACCGTTATAATGAGATTGGTTCTTAGTTCCTCAAAACCTTGGATATTGTCTATCATACTGTCGTAACGAATCCACTTGGTTTTGGTTGGATCTTGTAGGTTGTAAGCCAACAAACATGACTCATCTTATGATCCAACTGAACTATCAGAATCATAATCAGACATGATATTTGATATGCCCTTCTTCTTCCTCTCTGTATTGATTCCTTGACAATCCTTAACCTTTTGAGCTTCCTTCTTATTAGCCTTTGAGACACTGCGAGTTATTGGAGGCATGCTCGGTTATGAATAAATAAATATAAAAGGATTGATCAGGGTTTCCGAATACAGGTAAGAGAAAGTTTCTCATTTTAAAAGAGATAACTTTCGGACCAAAAGACCTCTGGAGAATCCGAAAATATTAAAGAATATATTTCGTTTCCTTAGTCCGAATTTCTCAAGCAGGAACGTTTATTAAAATTCGAAAATTCTAAATAAAACCTCTTTTTGGATCATGTTAAACATGAACATTTTTTTTTTCTGACAATCATGGATTCACAGCTATCCATACAGTGTCACAGAGTTTTTTTTTTCTGATAAACAACTACACAAAACAAATGTTCTCCTGTTTTATTGTGCCTTTCCCATCCAAATTTATGAGCACAAAAGAGATGAGAATGCACAATTATGATACAACTAAGTTGCATCGGAGTAAGATTTTTCTAGCTTACAGTGAATATCAGAAACATAGTTCATGTTTCTCTTCGGGAATTTCTGCCCAAAATATTTTCTCCCAAGACCATGATCTTTTCTCACTAGAGAGATATGATCATGTGGAGAAAATGTACTAATGTGAGAATTCTCAGAGATAGATAAATCTCTCTTAATTCTTTCAATGAGATTTTTATAAGATTTTCTCATTCTAAGGACTTCCTTATGATCCACATTAGTATGATCATCTGAAACAACTATAGGAATTTCGTGATTGTTTCTTTTGGCAGAGATTCTCTCTTTCCCTTCCTTCTGAAGTCGTTCTTTATCAAAACAAGAACTATTTCGATATGGGTGCGAGGGAACCTTTTTCCAGAAGCGATTATCAACTCTTTCCTCTGACTCTTTTGAGTTGATCTTATCGGGATGTGGTATAATCTGTCTTTCTACTGAGGAATAATCTTTCAGTTTTTTAAGACAAGAAACTTCCTTCAAAATTTTTACCACCGTATGTTGAAGAAGTATAAGTTTCCTGTCAAGTGACTGAAAATTGTATTCCTTACAATCACCACGGAATCGGTTCA
The DNA here is from genome assembly GCA_023531295.1 of Papaver armeniacum. Classification (NCBI taxonomy): domain Eukaryota; kingdom Viridiplantae; phylum Streptophyta; class Magnoliopsida; order Ranunculales; family Papaveraceae; genus Papaver; species Papaver armeniacum. Next base: position 141,822 of record JAJJWW010003915.1, read on the forward strand.
AAGTTTCCTTTGGACAAGATTTCATTTGATCATCAGTAGATCTAGAAGCTGTTTTGTCATCCTCTTCCAACTTGATGTAGTTAGGCAAACTACCATCATCTTGACCTGTTTCAGATGTGATTAAACCAGTTTTGTCACAATCTGTAAAAGTCGAGCAAGGACTTTTAGTTTCCTCATCAGAAGAAATCACAACAACATCATTAGTTAGAATCATAGGACGTGTCTCTTTATCTGTAAGAGATTTACCAAGAGCCTCTAGTTTGACAGTGAGATCCATTTTCTCTTTGGCTAGACAATTCAGTTGAATGTATTTTTCTATGATCTTCTATTTAAGAAGATTTGACCATGTCTTTAAAATAAGTACTTTAGAAGACAGAGATTGTATAGGCTTTAGGAGTTTTACCAACTCTTTATCAGCATCTTCTCTTTCATCAGAGATAGACATAGATGTTTTCGTTACTCCTGGATCATGAGTCAACGAAGTAGTAACATCTTTAACAACTTTTGAGTATTCATACTCTTGCAAAACTTTAATTGAATCAGACATTAGATTCAATTCTTATAGGTTGGATCGCACCAAACACAGATTGTTAGATCTTTTCGTGTTTGCCTGCTTTGATACCAATTGAAAAGGCGAGGGTACCCAAATATACATCAAGCTAAAACTTTTCATACCTATAAGTCTTTTCTTCGAAAGTGATTGTCTATGGACTGAGTCGAGACAATACAACTAATCGGTTCACACTTCGTGTGATCGTCTATGGATACGAGATCGAGACAATACAACAACGAAGTATGTTACTTGATAAAAAGGTTCGGACTTAATCAAACACAATAGGATTCACTTATCATGTAAATAAGAATCAACGTTTGTGTAATTTACTTTAATTATAATAAAATAATTATAATGCGGAAATATAAAGTAAATGACACAACAAGATTTTGTTAACGAGGAAACCGCAAATGCAGAAAAACCCCGGGACCTTGTCCAGAATTGAATACTCTCAGGATTAAGCCGCTACAAAAAATTACACCTAACTTCGTATAGTTGAGACCAAGCAACTAAACATATAGTTCACCTAGTTCTGTCTGTATTCCCACGCCTCCGACCTTAGTCACGTACTTGGAACAATTCCTTTGGTTCGTATTCCAAACAGTAAAGGAACAACAAATCTGTTTGGTATCAACTCTATTCAACCAAGTGATATGAGTTGGACAAAGGCTCTTCCGTTTATCTTAACATAAACTCCTTCGTCAGGTCCTTAGATTTATCTTATGTTCATTTACCGAAGTAATCGTTTAAGATTAAGCCAACAACACTATTAATCCAAAGAATTGTGTTGATGCCGATCTACTCAATTAATCAATCCAATCTATCACAAAGATAAACCGATTATTAATTGGATCCTCTTTTACCGAAACAAGTATTGTGCACACCAAAGATTATGAACCCACAAATGAGAAATATTCAATATCTTCTTTGTCTTCAAATCTTCTTAGATCTTCAATAAACACCTGCACACAATCACTTGAATCTCTTGTGATCAATCATGCACAGAACGGAGTCTGTTAACAATGAATTATCACAAGATCGTCTTTAGAACTAACAACAGTCTAAAGATCCCTGTCGAAACTCTGAACTAGTTTGAGTGAATCTTATATCAGAAGAGAAGATTCTCAAGCATAAACAAACTAGGTGCAATCAAAGTTCAACCACCGTTAGTTAATCAAATCAAAAAAAACAAAAGATAAACAATAATTATCTAGTTTCCCACCAACGATACTCGTAGAGCTTCTCAATCCCAAAGAAGACTTTAAACTGAGCGGCCGTAAGAGATTTCTCCTAATTAGGTTATCTCCTCTCCGAATAGGCGGCTACACCAGTAAAAACACAACAAAGAGGAAATCCGTTGTTATGAAAGATTAGTTTGCTAGAAAGGCAAACTTCAAGTATTTATAAACAAGGAAGTTTGGACACCAAGGAATTTCCAAAACCGAAAATATTCTCAAGATATTCATTAAAGCACAAATTCGGTTTCCATAATTCCTGAAAATGCTCTGTCCAAAAATAATGATCGAAATCTCTCGGAAAATCTCTAATTAGTAAATGCACATTGCTAATTCTTATTTCCCTACAAAATGAAGTTAAATACCTTAATTAAAAGATTCTTAACTTATTTATGTTTCGATCCTGGGATTCTCTTCCCTTAGCTATTAAGGAATAACTTTGAACAATTAAAGAAATAAACATTCATGGCACGTGTTCAAAGTATGTCGACATCTTAACTTTGTAAGTTCTCTTTCACACTTATAACCTTGAAACCGATTTGCCACACTTCCAAACAAGTTTATAATTGGTTCATATGACTTTCAAGAACTATGTGATTGATCAAATAAAATTCAATCACAATCATGGGTTTAACGGTTCTACCAAAACAAGTTTCGGTTCTACCTTCCATGTGAGTACTATGCATAGTGATGTGATTTTGAAGTTGTTGTAAAATGGTAGTAAAGGTTCGTTCAACTCAAACTTGTAAAGGTTTGATTTAATAAAATACTAAAAAAAAGAAAATATATTCACAAGTTTGTCACAAAAATCGAGAGATACTGAGACTCAGGATTCCACCATAAACTCATTCATGCGATTCATATATTTATTCCAAACAATTATAGCTCAAATAAAATATTGACTATGTTTCTTCGCCAAGGTAGATTTTTAAAAGATTAATTGTAAATCACAAGCATGACGCATCAAAAGTACTAAAAATAAGTATACGTCATCACACGAAATCACAACTAATTAGTGAAAATCATAAAATAATTAAATCAAGTGCAAAAAGTCATGAAAGAATTAAATATAATTACCACATGCGTAAAGAATGGCATACTCCGTCGTCCCAGTGTTGGGGTTTAGCTCCTCATATCAAAAACACGATCAAAAGATTTATTCATGGTTCAAACGGTGTTTTTATTGAAGAAATATTGGAAAAAGAATGGAAGCAGCTCAACTGCAACGTTTATAACTGTTGCAGATCAACTATTACGAAGATTACAATTAAAATAAGACTGCTCGTTAGCGATTGTCTTCTGTGTCGTAATATTACAAATTTTTTTCTCGCGATCGTCCTTAGCAAAGACAAAGTTCTTCGTGTTCTTCTTCTTCCCCGCAGAAACTCCAACTCTCCTCTTCTTCACTGCAGCTTTTCTAATCCTCCGTATCGACCCCCAATTACTCGACTCCCCCCTGTGAGACTCCCAGACCCTTATATATATAATTCAGGGTCCATATGACTTGATTAAATCCGAGTTTTTCTATATTTTCCTTCTCGCCAAAGTCTCGGTATTTCCTCCATTCTTTAACCCTTTACGCGTATTCTATTTGGTTGTAAACTCTTCCAAATATAGGATAAAGTCGAACAGTGAAGATATTCTTCTTCCAATCCACGTAACTTCCATATATATCTCGGATAAACCCGAGATATTTTGTTTCCCTGTTTCATCTCAAATCAATAATCGGGCCCTGTTTAATCCATTCAAACACCCATACTAACTCTGACAGGCCAAAAGATATCCAACCCAACCAATTTCGGAGATTGAATCTCTCCCAGAACATCTTAAAAGTCGAACCCTAATTTGATAGTCGCTGCCAAAAATCTCCCGCCAATTTCCAAATTCAAATGGTAAGGGATGACCTCCCCTTATCAACTTCCGGTGTGCCAATAGTAGTTGCCCTGTGGGGTTACCCCTTATCATCTGGGTGCCCCTTATCCATTTGAGGGGTGTCTTTAGTAATTTTCTCCCAAGAGCGCAAAATCCACTTTTCGAGCCAATTTCGCCGCAAAATCTTATTTCTCCAAAAACACCTACAAAAACATAAATGCCAAAATAAATACAAAAATGGGTACTAACAATATAGAAAATCGAGATCAAAATAGACACATAAATGCGTCTATCAAATACCCCCAAACTTATTATTTGCTAGTCCCGAGCAAATAAAATCTAGAAAATAAATCCTAACTCACTGTCGCAGGCATCGTCGATTGCATTTAGCGTATGCAATAAGCCTTTAAACCCCTAGGTGGCCCTAGTGGCCGAGTTATAGTCTCGGGAGGGCTTACAAGAGATATACCCACAAAACCTTTACTCCATACCTTAGCTATCTACGTAGAACCTTGGAAAGCACTAAAGAATCTCCTTGGTTGGCATACTTATTGACTACAGGAGGAAGTACCCTGATGCGAAATTCCAATTGATGTACACGAGTTTGCACTCAAGCATACTAAAAACTCATATATAAGTCACAAAGCTCTACTCAGATAGTTTCTGGACATCATAACCGGAGTCAACCAATCACATGGATAGATTAAGAGATGGATATAGAAAAACATAGATGGTTTTGATGTTGACTAAGGTGAACGGTGTTTCTCATATCTCGTCTCAAGGCCACCGCCAAAATAAACCTATCCTAATGGACCGAGATACTAGTTCGGACTAATATCAACACACTTTGGAATATACAAGGGAACCGGTGGTCGATAATCCTAACTATAGGTCAACACAACTCTGGCATATACAAGGGTTCCAGTGGTCGACTTTATTGAATTTATTCCGGTTGGTCTAATGGTCTGGTCTCAATTTTTTTTTTTTTTTTTTTTTTTTGGTATCTCAATCACTCTATTTCACCCTAGCAGTGGTAACAACTTGAATCGTGAGTCCCACCTAATCAATTAGACAAACATATTTTGAAGAAAGCAAACAAAAAATAGAAGTGAAAAGGATTCAACGAGATAGGGCGAAACTACCATGTTTTTTTTCTTAATTCTAACACCTGAGCTCTGTGCTTTTATGAATAGACTCTTTAGATGTTTCCATCTAATCAGATTGGTTCCTCAACTCCTACAACAAAAATGCTTCCATCCACTTAGATTGGTTAGTGCCATCCTTAATAAGCATAAATTTCTAGGCTCTGGAGTTTATCAATGCAACTAAAAACTTTCTCCCATACCCCCAAACTTAAATCTAACATTGTCCTCAATGTTCTAAAGATAAAATTAAAAGCATGAACAAGGAGAAACTGTTACCATATGAAGTAAAAGAGTTAAGGAAATATATTACCGTGTCGCATGAATATTGGGTTACCTCCCAAGAAGTGCTAAGTTTAAAGTCTTCAGCCAGACTAAGAAAGGATTAGTCACCTCATAAAATCATAAAGTAATAGCCGAAATATCTGTGGGTCATCAAAACCAAATAGAGCTATCACAAGTAAAAGGAATCTGCAACATGCCAAGAAAATTAACAAATAAAGAACACCCTTGTCTAGTTTCTTGTTTAAGACAACTACATCTAGCTGTGGCTCAGGTTCAGATTCTATAACTGGGTCCAAATAAAATATTTTCATGGGTTGGATTTCCTCGTAGCTAAGATCCGATTCAGGTATTATATTCTGGAAAAACTCAAGTAAAACCTTAGAAGCACATAATAATAACCTAAATAATTGCGGATCCTTAAAGTCAATCAGGTTTGACTCACACAATTGACCACGATGAAAATGGTGGTCAATTTTAGGAAAATGTGTCGATTCTAATCTCCTACAGTACTTAGGTTTAGTCTCAAAACTTAATAATTGACACATCTGAAACATATACATTCCCACAATTGGTTGAAATATATTTGGTGGGAAAAACAAAATCAATCTTGGTATCATAGCCTGGGTAAACCACATCAACCAGAGGATGGGTTTCTAATAACTGAACTTCCTTATGGACATCACTAGGTTCTGGAGAACTAGTATGAAGGCAATCTGGCACAATGGTTGAGGCACATATATCAAGTCCCAAGTGAGGGATCTCTTCAAGAGCTAAAGGTAAAGCACGGGGAGAATGATAATCACCCCCAAACTTAGAGTTTTGGGTGTTTCTAGATAGACTATCTACAATTTCCCTAATTTCTAGATCATCGAAATCCTGAAAATGGTCAATTGCTTCTTCTAAGTTATAATCGGAAGGTGCATCCCCACTCATTATATTTGAAATCTCTACGAGTTCATCTTCTAAGACTAATGTTTCTAAACCGTTAGACTCTAAAACAATGTTCTCAGAATAAACTCGTTCCTCAAAACTATCATCGGCTTCGTAAAAAGGAAGTACTACATCATCTAAAACGTGGGTATCTCTAGTCAAATCCTCGTCCTTTTGAATAGGTGAATAATTATTAAAATTATTTGGATTCGAACTAGAAATAACATTATCTTTATTATAAAGCTCAGTTGGAGTAACAAATTCCTGATCACTATGCCTAAATATTTCAGATTCTTCATCAACACTATCCTCATCATAATCATCATTGTAATAACATGAAAATGGTCGAACCTCGTCTAAAAATGTAGTGTTACCAATTCTAACGTCGTCATCTTGATTATGCAAATAACTATCCTCATTTTCAAGGGTACTATTGGAAACACTATATTGAAAATTAAGACTATCTTGAGCAGTTCTTTCCTGGGCCTCTAACAACATTTTCTGGGTTGACTCACATGACTTCCTGATTTTATCTAGGAAAGAATGTTCACACGTTGCATTGCTTTCGTCCATAACTAAGTTATTCATCTCAGCTGAACTACGTGTCGACTCAAGTAACTTTTGTGTTGACTCAGCTAACTTACGTGCGGACTCTAGTAGAGAGGAATTTTGCTCGTATGACCCGTGCGTGTGTGGATAGTAATTGGGCTCATCATGGTATGAGCCATAACCTTGAAAAGGCTGATGTTCCCAACCACTATTCACACTATGGTCAAAGTAGTAACGTCCATTTTGAAACTCGTCGGATATTCGTTGTATTGGATATTGTAATACCAGTTCGACATTCTATTGCAGGGGTGTGAGTTGTCACACAAAATAAAACCCACCGAATGGGGATTCGTGGGTGGATAGAGTCTTACCTCCCGTACCCAGACGGGCGATGAACCGTTGAAGTCGACTCGGGCCACCGACTCCGATGTCGGTGTACGAACCCGAGGGGCCGAGACAAAGATCGTAACTGTCGTCCTTCCCTGCAAACAGTTTATATTTAATTTTTAACCCTTCCTTAGGGTTTAAAATAATAAAGTCCAAGTCCAAAAATAAAGTCCAAAAAGTGTCCGGAAATAAAAAGAAAAATTACAAAAATACAACCCTATTTACAGTTTCTAAAACTAAAACAAAATATCTATATACAAAATCTTCTTCTTCACTCATTTTGGATTCCTCTTTTCTTTCCTTCTTTGGCGATGCTTTCCTTTTATAGCACTTTTTCTTTCCTTGTAGCTTCGCTCCAAATCTGAAAAGAATCGAAAAATACCAAAGGCGTAAAAGAGAACAAAAAATATAAAAAATAAAAATAGAAATAACTCTAAAACCTAAAACCTAAATACAAGTCCGCGTCGGCGGCGCCAAAAATTGATGTGATTTTGAAGTTGTTGTAAAATGGTAGTAAAGATTCGTTCAACTCAGACTTGTAAAGGTTTGATTTAAGAAAATACTAAAAACAAAGAAAATATATTCACAAGTTTGTCACAAAAATCGAGAGATACTGAAACTCGGGATTCCACCATAAACTCATTCATGCGATTCATATATTTATTCCAAACAATTATAGCTCAAATAAAATATTGACTCTGTTTCTTCGCCAAGGTAGATTTTTAAAAGATTAATTGTAAATCACAAGCATGACGCATCAAAAGTACTAAAACTAAGTATACGTCATCACACGAAATCACAACTAATTAGTGAAAATCATAAAATAATTAAATCAAGTGCAAAAAGTCATGAAAGAATTAAATATAATTACCACATGCATAAAGAATGGCTTCCTCCGTCGTCCCAGTGTTGGGGTTTAGCTCCTCATATCAAAAACACGATCAAAAGATTTATTCATGGCTCAAACTGTGTTTTTATTGAAGAAATATTGGAAAAAGAATGGAAGCAACTCAACTGCAACGTTTATAACTGTTGCAGATCAACTATTACGAAGATTACAATTAAAATAAGACTGCTCGTTAGCGACTGTCTTCTGTGTCGTAATATTACAGCGTTTTTCTGCGAATGTCCTTAGCAGCACAAAGTTCTTCGTGTTCTTCTTCTTCCTACAACTCTCCTCTTCTTCACTGCAGCTTTTCTAATCCTCCGTATAGACCCCCAATTACTCGACTCCCCCCTGTGAGACTCCCAGACCCTTATATATATAATTCAGGGTCCATATGACTCGATTAAATCCGAGTTTTTCTATATTTTCGTTCTCGCCAAAGTCTCGGTATTTCCTTCATTCTTTAACCCTTTACGCGTATTCTATTTGGTTGTAAACTCTTCCAAATATAGGATAAAGTCGAACAGTGAAGATATTCTTCTTCCAATCCACGTAACTTCCATATATATCTCGGATAAACCCGAGATATTTTGTTTCCCTATTTCGTCTCAAATCAATAATCGGGCCCTGTTTAATCCATTCAAACACCCATACTAACTCTGACAGGCCAAAAGATATCCAACCCAACCAATTTCGGAGATTGAATCTCTCCCAGAACATCTTAAAAGTCGAACCCTAATTTGATAGTCGCTGCCAAAAATCTCCCGCCAATTTCCAAATTCAAATGGTAAGGGATGACCTCCCCTTATCAACTTCCGGTGTGCCAATAGTAGTTGCCCTGTGGGGTTACCCCTTATCATCTGGGTGCCCCTTATCCATTTGAGGGGTGTCTTTAGTAGTTTTCTCCCAAGAGCGCAAAATCCACTTTTCGAGCCAATTTCGCCGCAAAATCTTATTTCTCCAAAAACACCTACAAAAACATAAATGCCAAAATAAATACAAAAATGGGTACTAACAATATAGAAAATCGAGATCAAAATAGACACATAAATGCGTCTATCACATAGTCACACTAGCTTTCCAAAATTCGGTTGACTAGGTACTAGGATCGGGTCCCCACATATATATGGTATCTAACTTATATGTGTTGCACATGTCCATAGGATCGGTTCCCCTTTGCCTAAAAACGTGTTGCACATGTTCATAGGATTGGTTCCCCTATCTACTATAAACCTTGCTGCACCTCATACAAGGATCGGTTCCCCTTTGTGATGTACTACACCTCTTACTAGGATCGGTTCCCCTTTCCCATATTTGGTCAGACAGAAAATCACAAACCCAATCATACCATCTCAGGTGATTACTTAAAACCGGTTTCACTAATAAAAGTCATACCAATACATAAGTCAGGCCTTTGTGAATATTTCTACCAAGGACACAACAAGTTGTGAACGGTTATACTCAATCACACATATTGGTTGTTCATAGATATGCAATGAATAACAAAACCAATAACGCCTGGCGATTTCCTTTTCGATTCACAAACAAGTTTATGAACTTACTTCCTTAGAACACATGTAAAACATTGTTCCCTAGGATGAAATCCTCACCTCATACCCATACATAATCACAATAGCATTCAAATGATTATGGCGATGTCTTATCTACAAAGTTTAATGGTTAAGCAATAAACCTCGTATTGTATTCCTTAATACTATGTCTATCTAGAGTTCAAATATGCTTCGCAGTTTTTTTTTTCAATATGCACGACTTGAAAGATACGTTAGGGAATGAAACAATTCAAGTCAAATATCACTAACCTCAAGTGGAAGGATGATTATTTTCGTTGTAGCTCCTTGCTTCTTCACATCTTCCAGTCTTCGCAATACTTGAAAAATCTCATATCCTAATACTTTCAAGCTAACCTATACGAAGTTGACTCTAGTACATAATCAAGCGACTCTTAACATGAGTTTTGATTCACTAAAATATTACAACCAAACTTGACATACCAACGCTTGGTGGGTTCAACCGAGCTATGCTCTAACAAGCGCCTACAACAAACGACGATCCAAATGATCTAATCGTTCCTTCTCAAGAGAGTCAAGCGAGTACAACACGAGTATCAAGGATACGTGCATGGAAGGGACAAGCAAGACAATTGGGTACTATGGTGACTCTAAGGGCCACTCTTGGTGATGGAAGCATGCCTAGGGATGAACGAGGTAGACCCCATTGAACGTGTTACACCATATTCGAGGAGTATTATTCGAAACTTCCTGAATTCATTAAGCCTTATGTCTTATCTACCGATGATTTGATGCGGATGGGAATTGTGGTTATCACGTTGCGTCGGAATAAATAGGTCATATAAGTTTGGAGGACGATGAGAACCTAACCCAATGCCAATATTTTAGAAAGACGACAGCCTTACGCCTACAAGATGACAAGGATTTTTTACATTTCGATGATGAAGGAAGGATCAAGAAAGGATAAAGAAGTGAGATTTGATGAAATGGTTGCTAGTGTATAAGGGCTAAAGGGGAATGGACCAATTACCCCAGAGTACTGGATGAGCATGCCTATATGTGGTCATCTCCTGGCAGAAATGTGGAGTTGCGTTGTTCATTTATTTGGTCAGGGAACATATCTTACATACGCCCCCAAGTACACCATTTGGAATGAATCGCTTAAGGATCAGAAAATTGTTTTATTCAACCCTAACAACATACAATATATCGGTGTCAGGCTACGTGAAGATTGTCCATTCCCACCGCTGTGTAGGTTTCATTATGACTCAAAGCTCACCAAGAAATGGCTTGAAAAATACGAGCCCAACATGAAGTGTTGGGAAGAGTTAGTCGAGCCGGATCAAGTGACAGGTCTCCAAATGAGTATTTTCCTTTTGTTAAGAACTTGAACTATCAGATGCTTATATTTTGTCGCTTTCATATATTGTATATTGCAAACTGAACCAAGCTTAATAAATGAAAGTGATTTTTCTTTTTTGGGTACGTTGGACTCATGAAATTTGTAACATAATCGGTCCTCTAGTACGTTTTTAAAGTCCGATTTTGGAGGTAGTATGTTGCATCTTTTTTAGAATCGGTTTATACTTGAACTATTATAAACTGATTATGAATTCAAATAAGAATCGGTTTACGCAAGAATTATTATAAACCGATTCTGAACAAAACTTGTCTGGGATTCATTTAGAATCGGTCTATGTGGACGACAATATAATCCGATTTTGGTAAAAAAAAAGTTAGAGAAGAACAGACAATTTTTAACTAAATAATCGGATTACATATAGTATAACATGATCCGATTGTGGACCATTTCCACTTTTCATAAACTCTTAAAATTGGAACTAGTACGGTTCTATTTCATAGTGTGAGCTTTAACTATCAATACCGCTTCAAAATGATAAAACCGCTCTCCTCTACAAGCGGTATATTCATCTTGTGCCGCGAACCTGTCTCTTCTATGTCTAGCAAAAAAATCGTTATAATTGAGGCATAATTTCCTAACATGATTCGTCCTTGAAAAAAAGTGTGCTATTTCATAATTATAGTGTGGTTTCTTGCTCGCCTGTTTAATGAAGGGACCCCAACCAACTTGAGGCCAAAATATACTCTCATCTTGATGTTCTTTGGGAAGATCCTTGAGTATGTAATTATTTTTAACCCATTAGATCTCTTCCTCAACATCCTTCATTCTTTCCCTTAGTTGGAATTGCTCTTGACCTCGTTTCTTTGCCTTGAGTTTCTCTTCATATTTTGTCGCAGCCGATGACAATGATATGGTTTCTTTTGTAGTTATTTGTTTGCTTAACACTTCATCCATTACATTTGTTAGGTGATGAAGGCGAAGTTGCGTTTGTAGTTGTTTGTTCGCTTCTTTTGCGTATCTCTTCTTCCATTGCCGCAATTGATTTGGTTGTTCGCTTGCATCTTCTAAGTATTTGTTCGATTGAATTGGTAGTTGATGATGATGGACTTGACATCTTCAAATGAATAAAATTAACATTGGAGAAAGATTTATTTGAATAAGGTAATGTATGATAGAGAATATTTTATCCTCTTTATATACACAAAGGACCAACGTCTTTAATTTCAAAAAAAAAAAATAAATATCCGTTAACAGTTACAATCGAATTATATAGATGCACGAATAATCCGATTATTGATTTCTCTATAAATCCGAACTTGAACCCAGAATCGGTTGATGTGTATATCAGCGTAAACCGATTATGGTTGATGTTCAACACATCAACCCAGAATCGGTTCATGTAGGTGTACAATATAAACCAGTTGCTTGTAACATCAACTATAATCAGACTAATATAGTGCACACATAAATCGATTCTGGGTGAATTTTCAGAAAATTTGATGAGTGAATTTCAAAGATTTATAGGTAAATCATTGTTGAGTTCCTCTTAGAAGGAATGGATTAAAGGGATTTAACTCAATTACTTGAATTGTTTGTTTTAGAGTTTTTTTTTTCAAAACCCAAAAAGAAATTAGATTTCAATTGTTGTTTGTGATTGATTAGGTTTTAGTTTTGATTTTGATGGAAATTGAAAAAAAATTGAGGTTTGATTAATGATTTTTATATTTGTTAATTAAGTGATTAGGATTTTGTATTTTTATTTGTATTAACATAATTAAGGTTTTTTTTAAGGTTAATTTAGTATTTTTATCATCTTTAGATATCCCATATCATTCTCTTTAGGTTGGTTGAAGAAATTCATACGCTCCAAATAATCACCCTGGGCCCCAAATTAGCCAGGAAAAGAAACCAAATCAGATATTCTTCTTCCTCCAATCCGATTCAAAATAAAAAAATAAAAATCAAATCAGTTTCACTTATTCCCCTTCTCCCCAAACCTTAGATATCATTTTTTCGTATTCTTAATTGACAGTACCCGACTAGTATAAAAATGTCAAGAAAGTATAATGAACTCGATTTTATGGGAACCAATAAGGTCACCATCTTGGCCGTCTTCAGCTCGATGACAATTTAAGTAGTAGCCCCAACAAATAGTTGTTTATTCAGTAAACTCTTGCCAAGTATATTCCTATATTTTTTTTGCGTATAATCTGTGTTTTTTTTTCCTTAAAAGATTTATAGCAAAAATTATGGCCGCGGGAGTTTTATTGAAAATTTTGGTCTCCACCGATAGGTAAGTTGATCTATTCATTTTGTAGGTCTACCGTTTCCAAACTATGTTGAGTAGAGGTTTAATTTAAATTCAATAGTAAAACGGGTGGAGTACGCGAGTAGTTATAACGCTTTTCTGTATTTATAGGTGAACCGTCGAACCTTTTCTTGAGATTTGTGTCCCTAATGGAACGAAAAGTCTATTTAAGGTGCTTCCATGTAATTGTGGAGCAATTTTATTTATGATCAAAGTATTCCTACCTCATCCCAAAACTTCCTACTCTTACTGAAATCTCATATATATAATGATTTTACAACTTGAGCTAGGAGCATTTTTGAAGGACAGTGTGTGTAAGATTGCATGTTTACTTGATTTCAACGATATGAGTTGTGTTAACTTGTTTGACTCTCACATATGTAATCATTCAAGTTATATTGTACTATGTGGAAGTAGTTATTTTTCCCTCAACAAATCTTTGTGATCGATGTATTTTATTTGGGATACAAATACTTTATTGATTATGTGTTAATTAACTTTTTGTTTTCTTAAGAAGGCTAGCGGTAGTTACCAATATATAACCTTTGTTCCAATCTAGATCACAGTTGTTTGAGGCGCAATCATCATTCATCGACGTATGTGTGTGGGCAACATTTTAAACACGTCATTATATCTACTTAGAGCTATATTTTGTCTCAAAAACTTATATAGGGCTGATAGTACACAATTACTTTGGTTTACAATTTGTCTCGAAAAGGTTTACACGTCATTATATCTCCATGCCTAAGTCAGTCTCGAAAAGGTTAAATGGAATCATGAGAAGGTACTTATGGAATAGCACTGAAGCTAATAAGAAATACTCGCTCGTCGTGTGGACCACAATTTATCAAAGCAAAGAGATGGGAGGGCTAGGTATCCGGGATTTGAGCATCACAAATGATGCTCTTTTGTGCAAGTGGTTGTGGAGATATCAAGAAGAAAGGGAGGCAAAGTGGAGATCACTGATTAAAGACAAGTATGGAGAGAGCAAACTGAAGTGGGACACTAAGATTTCAAAGTTAAAGTATGGCAGCGGGATTTGGAGAGGGGTCACCAACAGGATGGACAGTTTTTATAAAGGAGTCGTGCACAAAGTGGGTAAAGGAAACAGAACTAGATTTTGGGAAGACCAGTGGTTGAGTGATACGCCTTTGAAAATAGCATTTCCCAACCTATACAATGTCTCGAGGAAGAAGAACAATGTAGTTAGCCAATTCTATGTCAGAGACAGTGAAGGACATTCAAATTGGAATCTTGACTTGAGGAGGCGACTATCGATATAGAGATTGTAGAAGCCGGGGAGTTATCGAACAAACCGCAACATGTGATATTAATCGAAGAAGAAGATCGAGAGAAGGTGGAAGTGGACGGTTGACGGAACCTTTACAGTACGTTCTCGCTATTCGGCTCTACTTTCTTCCTCCTCTTTTGTTGACTTCCCTCATAAGATTGTTTGGAATAATAATGTACCAACCAAGGTTAGATTCTTTACGTGGTTAGTACATCATAATTCCTTACTAACTCAAGACAATTTAGCAGAGAAAGGAAGAACATTAGTGAACAGATGCTGTATGTGCAAGCTGGAGCTAGAGACTACAAGTCATTTGTTCTTACACTGTTCAGTTGCACACTCAATATGGGATGTCCTCTTGGAGGGTTTTGGGGTGGGAAGACCCCCTGGGGATGACATAAAGGATGCTTTCAAAGATAGAGATTGAACAGATTTCACTATAGGTGGAAACTTTATTTGGAACGTACTACCTTACGCCATTTGTTGGAATATCTGGAAAGAACGTAATCAGAGAATGTTTGTCGCAGAAGCAAAGGAAAAAACTGCTCCAAAGATCATTTTAGATATTAAGGCAAATATTTTGTACTGGTTTAATCCATCCAAGGCACTCAGCGATACAAGATTTGAAATGTTAGTCTTCAAATGGGAAGAGGTAGTTCGGAGATAATGGCACTGTTGATTGAGCTTTAGCTTTAGCTATCACCTCGGACTATTTTGGTTATGAGTCTTGTATACCATGTGATTCTTTATTCTTTTATCTATTAATATATATATATATATATATATATATCGTTTTATTGATCAAAAAAAAAAATTACTTTGGTTTACAATTAGGGGTTCGAATACTATTAGTTGTTGAGGGTTTGGTGATGCAGACATTCATTGTTGCGAATATATTTTGAATGTGTGATGTAGTTCATTAATTTTCATAGCGTCTCAAATATATTATACCTCTTCCAAGAGAGACCCATTCATCAAGTACAAGACAATTGATTGGATTCATGAAATCGAAGTAGGGGATCGATGACAGATCCGAAAAACGCTCACCCGTAAATTTTGCCGATGATATTGAGTATTTTAAAAGGTTTTGAGGCAAGGCTCGAGATCAAGATTATCTGTTTTCAAGAAACTAATCCACTAGGTACTGTTGGACCCTTATATTTGTACAAATTGATTGATGATTGTGGTGAGCCGTTACTCTTTTTCAATGGTGATGTTATTTATGAACACTAAATCAAATTGATGATCAAATTTCGTAGAACACATAATGTAGAGGCCTAAATTCTGGTTATAAAGGTAATAACAATCTATTACAAATACTTACCTTTTCTCGGAGGAGTTAAGATTCATATAATTTGTAACGAGACTAAATTTGTCAAATTTTCTGATGTCGTAGTTGGTCGATGATCCTTTTAAATATGGTGTAGTTGTTACAGAACATGCATCATGAAAGGTTGAGAAAATCAGTAGAAAAAAATAATAATAATTGTAATACCCCGATATTCGATTGTAGTTAGCCGAATGGAATATAAGTAATGGTTTGTCATTTCCTAATATTGAGGTCCTTTCAGCACAATTAGCTCTAGAGTTGGCAAAAAGCTTTACACTTAAGCGTGCTCGGGAGGGAGTAATATAGGAATGGGTGACCTCCAGGGGAAGCTGATGCAAGTGATTGCAGCAGTGCCCTTTGAAAACCTCACATTGTCGGATGACCGCAGTGGCTGAGTGGGGTCAGTATCGGTGGAGGGTCGGGTCATCACAAATAATATTTGAGTCGATATCGGGTCACCTGCCGAGGGTGGGAAGGTACGCTGGACATGGTTAGTCCACGTACTTGTCTTATGAGGGGTACTGAACGTCGGAGATCTGGGCTTGAATATATTCCAGAGCCGAGCACAACTCGAATTTAAGGTGGCGGTATTGTAGTACCCCGATATTCGGCAGTGGTTGGCAGAACGGAATATAAGTAATGATTTGTACTTTCATAAAAATGAGGCCTTTTCAGCATAATTGGCTCCAGAGTTGGCAAAAAGCTCTACATAAGCGTGCTCGAGGAGAGTAATCCAGGGATGAGTGATCTCCCGAGAAACTGTTGTTGATGACTGCAGCTGCGCCCGTTGAAAACCCCACACTGTCCGATGAATGCAGCGGTTAAGTGGGGAGAGTACCATTGGAGTGTCGAGTCATTAAAAAATTTGTAGCAAATAAAGCTAGATTAGAAGCATTACAATGATGTCCAAAGCCATAAACTCTACATCGTAAGCGATTATAGGGCAATGTCATGAATCGAATCAGACGTAGTTTAAGATTTTGTATATGATGTGAATATAGGGCCTGGGAAAAAGTAAAGATATTCAGAGACAAGTGGCAAGTTTGAAATCAAAAACGATACAGTTAAAAACATAAGCAAGTCTATGGTCAGTGTCGAGTGGTATAATACATACTCTATAATTTGATTGCTTGAGGTTTTTTTTTTTTTTTTTTTTTTTTTCTTTGGCTCCTTTATATGATATATATTTAACGTAATACAATTTCCTAGGTAGAGTTTTCATATAATTTAATCAAACATTAATTATCAGCAGAATCCGTAGTTCATAAAATTTCCATTGATGTGTGATCTTAGTGACGTAATGATCCATTGCGACCTTTGACATGCAAACGTTGATATTTTAGTGTCTCTGCCATGTCCTTTTTATATTGTTTCTTAAAGTTACTAGATCATTGTCAAGTGGGAGGTATCAATTGTTTTTCAGGAATGAATTTATTAAATGGAGAAGCACTTTTTTTTCATCTTGAAACCAGGTTTGTATCTCCTCTTTTAGTTACCAAGTGCTCTGATTTGTCCTGTTGTGTTGTTGTTTCTCATGGAAAACCATCTTATGTGTACACACCGATTTGTCTGGCTTCAATATCTTATCATCAACATTATTATATGTCGTGATATATTAGGTATATTGGCGTATGTAAGTCAAGGAATGTTCAACTTTTTTATATCTTTGTCCAAGGTGATAGACACATTTTTGTGACTAAACTGCCTCAATCCCATATAATCGTTGGTGCTCAATTTGTACTTATTATGGTATTTTATGTGTTTGAAGCTGTTTTTGGATAAATAAACTTTGCAGAAAAATTGTCTTGAAAAGTGATATTTGCACCACCCCTGCAAAAAATTACTACTGGCACCCCGAAAAGTATTAAAAGGCACACAGAGGAGTCGATAAAGGCGCCCAGGAAATGTGTTGAAAGCACCCCAAAAAAATTATAAAGGCACCCAACAAATTACTAAAGACACCCTTGAAATTATTAAGGACACCCAAGTGGATAAATGCACTCTCGGATTGGATAGGGGCACCCCCTTCTCCTTCCTCTTTTGAAAAGTAATTTTGCCATGAAAATGAGGTTCTTCGCCTGTGAATTTTCTGGAGAGATTTCTTAGGAGTTTTAGCCGGATATTATCTTGGATGTGGATTATTATGGACCCGTTTTAATGAAATAGGGAGGTTAATTGCAGTCGAAAAAGGAGAAGATTTCGTATATAACTTGATTTAACAAGGAGATGAGAGTATCTTGGGGATATTCTGAATATATATGAAAGTTACGTGGGTTCTAGGAAAGCAGTTGAAGAATATGAGAAGATAATCTCTGTTGGTTTCTTATCTTTCGAGTTTAGAAAGAATCGCGCAGTCGCGTAAAGAAATTGACAGAGATATTGACGTAATTTCCGGTGAAAGACAAAGAGAGATCTGGAAGATATTATTAGGATTTATTTACGCTGAAAAGTATATATATAGGTGGTTGGTGTCACATAGGGATGATCCGGAGTTGGAGAAACCTACGTACAAAGGCTGCAGAATCGAAGAACAAGACTTGCAAAAAAAAAAAAAAATCAGCTGCTATTGTGATGATGAACACGAAGAACGTTTGGCCCAGGGTTTGTCGCAGAGAACCGTGGTTAAAACAATGACACAGAAGACATTCATTGTTCTCGGCAGTCTTATCTTTTTTGTTTCCTTTGTAATAGTCAATCACCAACGCTAAATGTTGCAGTTGAACTTTTTTATTCCTTGTCATATATTTCCATCTTTTAAACACTTTTTGAGTCATGTATTAATATTTTTGAGAGTATTTTGAGAATGATGAGCTAAACCCCAACACTGGGATGATGAAAGAAGCCATATTTCACGCTTGTGGTAATTATAATTAATTCTTTTATGACTTTTTGCATTTACTATTAATAGATTTATGGTTTTTATTGAATGATTGTGATTTTAATTGATGAGTTATGCTTAGTTTAAGACTTTTAATATTCCATCCTTTCGATTTACAGTCATTAACTTTGTAAATCTACCTTTGGCAAAGAAATAGAGTCCACAAAAGAGATATAATTGTTTAGAATTAATATATGAATCGCATGAATGAATTGTATGGTGGAATTCCGAGTCACAGTCTCTCGTAATATTATTGTTATCTTTTGTATATAATTGCTAGCTAAATTAGAATTTAAGTCTTGAATCGAACCTTAATAAGTCTAAGCAACGAACTCTAATTTACCACTGATTATGGGGAAATCTTTTACATCTGCTTCATTTAAAGACTTCTGTGGAATCAAGAAGTATCTAGAAGTATAGTTGGTGGGAAATAAGAATCGTATTATTATTTTAGTTTTCTCTAATTGGTTATTGGTTGACTAACAATGGTTGAATCTTGATATTCACCTAGTTTTTTTTATTTCGTGAGCCTTCTCTTCTGATATAAGGTCACTCGAACTAGATCAAGGATTAACAAAGTTCGTATCCATTTTTAGATTTGAAGATAGGCTTGTGATCACCCATTTTTAATAGACTCCGTTCTGTGCGTGATTGACCATAAAAGAATCAAGTTATTTGTGCAGATACATTGAAGACCGTAGATTTAAAGACAAGAAGATTTCTTATTGGAGAACAATCTAAACAAATCAAAAAAGGGTTTATCTATTTGAGGAATCATAAAGTCTGAGACGAAGAGAACTTTGTGATTTTTATCTATCTTATTTGAAAACGCAGGGGTATAACAACCACACCCAATATTTCGTTCGGCAATCTGTATGGACTAAACTCCAATATATTTCGGAAAGCAGAAGTTTTGTTAACGAGGAAACTACAAATGCAGAAAAACCTCGGGACCTAGTCCAGATTTGAACACCACATTATCTGTATTAAGCCGCTACAGACTCTAGCCTACTACAAGTTAACTTCGGACTGGAATGTATTTGAGCCCTAACCAAGTCTCACACCGATTAAAGTACAGTTGCATTCCTTACGCCTCTTAAATCCCAACAGGACTCTATGCACTTGATTCCCTTAGCTGATCTCTCCCATAGCTAAGATTTGCTACGACCCAAAGTCGAATACTTATAGACAAATTTGTCTCCCACAGATATGTCTATTATGGTTTTGTTTCCGTCTTAAGATAAAGATCAAGGTGAATAGGAAACTCAACTAATACCCCAGAGAGCAGCCTAGAAATATCAGTCACTTCACAATAACCCAACAGATTAACAGAAAAAGTTAAGGAATCACAAGATTCTGAGACGAGAACTGTTGTGATTACTTTTTATATCTTACCGATCGGAGATAAATCTCGAGTAAATATTAGAGAAGATAAAACTCAATATGATAGAAAAAGTAAGATCAGAATACGCAACTACAAAGAAAATAGTTGGATCTGGCTTCACGAATCCCAAATGAAGTCTTCAAGTCGTTAACTACTAATGGTTTTGGAAACCCCTAGGTTAATGGAGTATCGACTCTAGTTTGCAACTAGGACACAAAGAAGTGTCGGGATTAGGTTTCCCAAATGCTAAAGTTCTCCCTTATATAACCTTTCAAATCAGGGTTGCTTACAATCAAATCTAGGTTAGCTTTGTAACAAAGCAATTGATATTCAACGTTAGATGAACTCCTGATTTAAGATTCAAGCTAAGTCTGATTAGAAACTAAGCAATCAATCTCCACCATCAGATGGTATTATTTTGATACACAAATACACCTAAATTTAGATATGGATGAACCGTAACCAAACATGTATGTTAGAGCACTGCTCGCTCGAACTCGCAAGCGTTGCTATCTCAAGCTTGTTTTTCAAGTTTAGTTGCCAAAACTATAAGTCTTGATTTATAGTCTACTTATAGCTAAGTCTCGGACTAGGATAAAAAGTGTAGTTGAGATCTAGACTCCACGGCGTTCATCATGCAAAGACGAAGAACTACTCAAGGAACTGGTGGAACTTAATCGACTAAAAGGTATGTGGAGACTTGAGCTTATCTATCACTCAAAAGTCTATCTACTCTATCTCCTATCTTGAGATAAAAGTCGTATTCCTATATAGACTTCGACTATACACATTTGCTATTTCGAGCCGAGTTTATCTCGCTTATCTATTTCTCGAAATATGTGTTGGTAAGATTTCGCTTTGGCCAAGTTCATCTTTACAAGTGACGAAAGTCATGTTGATTATTTCAATATCTTGAAAATCGCTTTGATGAAAAATAGTGTGTGAATAACCTCTATTTAACATCCTCTAAGAATGTTTCAATGATTGAAATGAGAGTTTAGAATATATAACCTTGAATGGATATAAACATTGTATGTGAACTCATACTTGTGTAAGTCCAAAATCCTTGAACTAAAGTATGCGTACTTTCTCGGTTGAGATGTCAGGAAGCTAAGTCCGCGTGCCCGTATCGCTAGGAAGTTCACATCCCGTGAATTTCTGTTGGAGTTTGTGAACTGAAAACAAACTCAATCCGGGTACTTAAGTATGCGTACCGGTATGCATACTCTAGTGGGTTATTTTCTAAAAACGATTTATTCGTGAACTAAGACAAATATAAACTAAGGAATGCATATTTGCAAACCGTGGCTATAATGTTCATGAATCGATTCGAGTGAATCAAAATCGTTTTTGCTTCGATTGTATCTTATATACTTCTTTGAGATCTAAGCAATTGAACAACTCTCTAACTAGTTCTTTTGAGTCATTTGAACTGGTTATGGTGAAGATGAATAAGGTTGATATGAAAGTGCTCATATGGCTAACTATTTGGTTAACTACTGTTGAACCAACTAGGTGTACACGTTTAGGTACGGTTACACAAACCTAAATGAATGTGCATTTCATTTGTGTATAACAAGCTAAGTTGGATCTAACGGTTGAAAGATATTAGCTTGAATCTAATCAGGTTTTCATCTAACGGTGAATATTGAATTCTTTGTTACCAAGGTAACATAGATTGCAAATCCTGATTTGGAGACTATATAAAGGAGAACTCTAGCAACTGGGAAATCTAATCCCCACACCTCCTGTGTGATACTATTTGTATAAGCTAGAGTCGATTCTCCTTTAACCTTAGGTTTCTACCGAGACCCTGTAGGTTAACGACTTGAAGATTTCGTTGGGTTTGTGAAGCCATACCCAACTATTTTCGTTGAGATTAATTTCTCCAGTAGGCAAGATAGAAAAGTAGTCACAAACATATTCGTCTCATCGTTTGTGATTCCACAATATCTTGTTTCGCTAGTCGATTAAGATTATTGTGAGGTGATTGATATTTCTAGGCTGTTCTTCGGAAATATAAGTCCGGTATATCAATTGGTTCCTGTTCACCTTGATTTATCAAAAGACGGAACACAACTCATAGGCTAGTGTCTGTAGCGGCTTAATACAATGTGTGTTCAATCTGGACTAGGTCCCGGGGTTTTTCTGTATTTGCAGTTTCCTCGTTTACAAAACTTCTGGTGTCTGTGTTGTTTCTTTTTCGCATTATGTTTTGTTATATAATTGAAATATCACAGGTTGTGTGTTGAATCGATCAATTAGTAAATCCAACCTTTGGTTGTTGATTGAAATTGATTGATCCTTGAACATTTGTCTTTGGTATCGTTCAAATTAATTTCTCTTATTTCAATTAGACTCGCAGATTTCTATTTGCTTGAGTAAGTAGTGAATCGAGAAATTGAGATATAACTCTTTGATATACTTTTCATTAAGATTGAGTATGTCTGTCTAGTTGATTCTCTTAAAAGTATATTGGAGTTAGTCCATACAGATTGCTAAGAGAAATATTGGGTGAGGTTGTTGTACCCCTCACTTTTTCAGTGTATACCTTGTTGTCTCAATAATACTTAACCGAAGTTAGCCATATTAACACTTATAACTTATCCATATTCATCCAACACTTCTAGATCAAATATTATGATCAATCAATCATGATAGATAATCAAATGAATCTAATTTGTTTCAAGAGTGTTGTTCAAATATTAATCATCTTATAGGAATATGTATATGAACCATTTTAAGCAAAATCGGTTTGGTTTGTGTAGTTACCTAAAATCTGAGAGATGGTAGAAGTGGGATTCTAGGGTTTCTGAAAGTGAGTTACGGGAGGTTGACCACGAACAATCTTCGCCTAAACCACGCACAGTGGCCCTTCAAAGGCTGCTGCAGTCACAGGGAAGAGATTTAGGGATGATCTTAGGGAGGGAAGAAGATGAAGAGAGAGATCAGAGAATTCTAGAGTTTGAAGAAGAATTACTCTGAGAGGTTATGAGAAAGATCTGTCTTAGCTTGGAGAAATAGATGACCTATTTATAGATGAATTTTCTAATCTCAAGTCGGTGAAGATAGGGATTGATTATCGTACCGTGCGGAGCACTTCTCCCGTCTCTTCAGGAATAGATAGTGATAAACTAGGTTGAGTTTATCTCATTATTCCACCGCCTGTACTCTCTTCTACGGTGAGAAATAATCCGGGTATTTCTCACACGTGTCGTAGACCGCCAGATCAAAACACTAATTGTTATCCCCCCATTTGTGTGAAGATGAGTCAGCCTTTGTGATGATGTGTTGAGAGAGAGAAATATTCTCTTTAGCCGAGTTGGCCAAGATAGAGAGATATTTTCCGATCTGTAAGAATGACTAGGGTGAGTCACGTGAAAATACATGAGATGCCCTAGAATTCGTGTGTCGAGTCTAAAAAGGAAACTCGATTCTTACATGAGGCTCATGCCTATCATGGGGAATATTCAGCTTTGTTTGATATTTCCCGAGAGATTTGAATCTCTCCACAATTTTGCAGAGAGATTTGAAGCTCTCCGAGATTTTGCGAAGAGATTTGAATCCCTCCGAGATTTTGAGAAGAGATGTGAATCTCTCCGAGATTTTGCAAATAGATGTGAATCTCTCTGGGATTTTGAGAAGAGATGTGAATGTCTTTGAAATTTTGTGGAGAGATATGAATCTCTCCGAGATTTTACTGACGGATCGGAATCTCTCTTTGGTCAGCTGGGACTTGTTTTGAAAAGAAAGAAAGGGATTTTTACCCCAATTAATGTCTCTGCGAGAATTTGACTCACTTGTCTTTGACCAGCACATCTTGAAGAGATATGCTAGGAATCAATTGAGTCCGTTTTTATGGGGCCGACATGACCAATGTATCTCAAAAGAATGTTCTAGGAGTCTGTCGAAAGGGCCCAGAGGCAGAATAACAAGCGTATCTCGCGGGGATGTCCTAGGAATTATTCTGCAGCCTCGGTAAGTCGAGTCAGAGCCTAGAGTAGACATGACCAGTGTATCTCACAATGATGTACTATGAATCAGTCTTTGATCTCAAATAGGGTGAGTCATGCTTACAGGAGATATGCATATCTCCGCTCTGGGTCATAAGTCCGACGGGGACGTCTTTACGCGTCTACAGAGCCTACATGACCAGCATCATCTCGTCGAAGATGTATACTAGGAATCATGGCATCCCAATCAGCTGCGTCTCGCGAAGACATGCTGGAATTGTGGCTGTTCATAAGTCTATTGGGAACATTTTACGCTCTACAGAACCTACGTGACCATTAGTATCTCGTCGAGGATGTGCGCTAGGAGTCAGGTCATCACGACATGCAGTGTCTCGCGGGGACGTATACTAGAAATCTTGGCTAAGAATGCCTTGAGGGCCAAGGGCTTAGTCTTTCGTGAGAGTGGAATTTTGTCCATGGTCTTGAAATGACACTATTGCCCCTTATCCAAATTTCACCATCTACATTAAGTCACATACTCAGAGTAGAACCTTGATTGTTCTATGATGAGTGTATAGATGGTTATGAATCGTTCAGGCGCGAAATTACAACTTTTTTGCGGAGTCCCCGATGCTTAGTCTTTGTTTGTTCTGATTTTGAACTTGAAATCGATTTTAGACTTGGAATTTCTCGTGAATATTAATGCTGAGTAGTTTTTATCCGAGTGTTGTAGTGTTGACATTGCGAAATCCATGCCTTAGGCGTATATATTTGCGATTTAGGATGTATCTGATTAAAAACCTAATTTTCAGCATTGCTCTTGAGCGTGTAAATGAATGTTGTGATGCTTCAATATGAGCCGTGAAGCTGGGTTAGGATTGTAGAAAGGAGACAATATCTTGAGCTCATGAAAATTGCAAGTCATGGCATATCTCGTTGTCTAACTGGAAGATCCACCTTGCGTCAAAATGCTTGATAGAGTTGAAACTTGGTCACAAGTTAATGATGACTTGTAGTTATGTTTTGAAATACGCCTGTTGATGGTAGATTTTAGTTTAGGGCTAAAATTGTAAAACCATTATTTTTACGTGTTGTCACCCTGCAAAGGGAAAGCTGATTAAGAAGTGATGAGTACAAAAACCTCTTCACTTTATTTATTTGAAGCTATTCAATAAATAAACAAAATTCACCCAGAATGGTGCGTGCAACATCAATCCCAAATATTCTGTGAATTTTACTAGCATTAACAATTAATACATGATTTGCCTGGTATTTTCCATGCTGTAATCTCAGCCAAACTCTCATCATTGACATGACATGACGATGGAGTGCTCACTCTCAGCAGAGTAGCATGAATCTCCGTGCCAATATTGATACATGCATGAAATACCCACACATGCTACATCACTCTCTGACAGAGATTCTCGCATCGACGCGCTTTGGTTAGCCGATCGAGCATGCTTAATTTCCTTAAGGAAAATCTAGACTATCCAAATCAGTCTCAGAAACGATCACGGCCACACAAGTTGGCCGCGCAATTTAAAAAAGCCAAGCCAAACCCTGGCAAGAGTAGGCCATCATCGTGATGACCACCGGCGGGCCCGTTTATGCCTTAGCCGTTCGAACATCACACGAACCCCTCCAGCGCCGTCAAACGCCATCCCAGAGTAAGGTGGCCGCGCTGCTCGGAGAAGGCTCGAACGAGCAAGACTTCTTAAAGCGGTCTTAAAATCATCATGACCGTCCAACTTCACCGGCATGGTTGGACGGATTAGATCATCCCATGAATGATCAGGGAAGCGCTAACGCACACATTTGCGGGCCCACTTCTCACCTACCCGGTCGGCCTTCTCACAGCAATGCCCTAGAGCAATGAACGTATGCTCGAAACACGGCTGGCGTGTGATAGGGTGTAAAATACATCCTATTTACTATTTATTGTTTATGCTTTCTTTGTTATTTTTCTTGTAAATTATGTATTTTACGCTTGTTTTGAGTTTTATAGCTACTATGGAGTTGCACGAACGAAAAGAAGAAGAAATCACCCAATTTGGGAAAAAAGGGCAAAATTGTCATTTCTGGGCGAACATTATCGGAGTCCAGCCACGGTTAAGGGCTACTCTCTATTGGAGGAGCACTAAAGACAAAGCCAATGAGGTTAAGGGCGTCTACACGTTATTCATTTATGGGATTGCCAACTGGGTATCCCTTATCAGGTGACGGGTGCTGAATACTAACCCTACCCCGATAAACCTAAAACTAGATTTTTATCATTTCAATCATCACTTCTCATTCTTATTCACCTGCATCTGAAATTGAGAGAAACAACGGTAGAGCAGTCATGGCTGCATTTGTGGTTCGATTGAAAGGGAGAACAAACCGAGAATCGAGAGAAGATGAAATGGAGTGCGATGGATGAACTTGCCGCTGTTGTGAAGCTGGGGAGATCTTTGAATCGAGAACAGATCGGGGAATATGAGTTGAAGAGATGGTGGTAGTCTCTGATGTGAAGCTCAGGGAGATGGGGTTTGTGAAGCTAGAAGAAGAACGAGCTGTTAAGAAGATGGGTTTCTGCTGAAACTGAGAGATAGAGAAATCGAGAGATGTAATAGTGATGAGTCTGCTGTTGAATCGGAAATGGTGGAATTGATGGATTCAAGAAGTACGAAGGTCGAGAGATGGGTTCGATTGACTCATGACTGTGAAATAGGTTTTGCGGAGGAATGATTTCGAGAGATGATAGAAGGAGCCGGGTTTCGATAATTGCTTGGATTGTGAGAATTGATGCAATGTGTTGGTGATCTTTGGTGATGGTGTCTTTGGTATAAAGAGCAAATGGGTTTTGTGGCCGGAAAAGCAAGACATAGAGATGAAGAAATCTGGTGGTAATTGAATGGAGAATTGTGATGTTGTTATTATAGAAAAGATGAGATGAAGTTGCAGGGGAACTGAACTTGAATGAATGGATACATGGTGCAGGATTGAGATGGCTACTTTGGCTGTGCCTGTGACAGAATGGCTCAGGCAATGACTAGTTGATGTTGTGCAGTGATGGAGGAGCTGAGATTAGATGAATGTTAGGACAACATGGATTCGATGCATTGTCGGAAGGTTGGCCGGTCTTGAGCTGGAGTTGCCGACATCTTGCCAGGGACCTAATGTGTTGGGGTTGAGCTCTTGAGGTTAGTCCAGGGTGATGGTTTGTGGTTTTTGGCAGGGTATTGCAAGTGAGTCTGCAGCTGAGAGAGGTGATTTCTGGGAACTGAGGTTGCGAAAGCTGCTGCTGTTGCTTGATGGTTACGTGAACGGAATTGTGAGGTTGAAGGCAGAGTTGGAGCGGCAATGTGAAGCTCAAGGTGATTGCAGGTGGAAAAGGAAGTGCAGTTGAGATTAAGAAGTTGCTACAAACATGGAGTTTTGGGTTCTGGTTTGAATGGATGATTTAGGTGAACTGTTGCTGCTTGAATCAGTGACGCAGGAATTGAGTCACTACCGGGTTCACAGGAAGAGATGAGATTTGAAGGCTGCGAGAATGGAATGATGGAGCGGGCACGGAAGTGACAATGGTGTTGAATTAACATGAGTTACAGGGAGAATGTATGATGAAGTTGCAGGCCATTGCTAGTGCAGGTCATGGTGCTGGTGCTGGTAATTAAAGCTTGAGCAGATGGTACAAGAGAGGCAAGTTAGGCGATGGCTGGCTGTTGGTGTTGAAATGGCAGGAATGGCTTTAATGTTGGATTGCAGTTGCAGAATTTAGGAGGTGCAGGCCACTATGGCTGGAAGTAAAGTGGCAATGCAGGGCCATTATGGCTGGGTAGGAGTTAAGCTACAGCACAAGGATTGTGCATCAGAGTTCAGCCTATCTGTGCAATGGACTGGCCTGGCCAAGTTAACTCAGTCAGCTGAATCTGACTCTCCCTAACTCAGACCTGACTCGTCTGATCCGGCTGACTCTCCCTGACTCGGTACTTGACCGACTTGACCCGCCGAGTGACTAGTTGACCGATCCGACCCGTTGACCGGTGGCCAAGGCGACTTTGCCGGTCACCTGAAATAGTTTTCCGGCGATTTTTCCGGCCAAGTTCCGGCCATAATCCCAGTTTTCCGGCGAGCCAAAAATTCCAGAATTTTCTATGGACTTCTCTCATGGGTGTGAAGACTTGGACTAGGAATTGGATGGAGAATTGGACTCAAATTTGGAAAAAGAAGGTGGAAGAGTTGAGAAAGGCTTGGTTTTGGAAATTGAATTGCTAAAGGAAAAGGATTCTAATCCTTGGAAGATTTGGAGAATATTGAAGCCTATAAATAGAGAGTTTTCTACATCTTTTACACACATCTCTACACACACAACACTTTTCTTTTCTTAATCTTTGTGTGAACTCTTTAACATGAGTAGCTAATTTTATTATTGATTGAGGATGAATTCCTAGTTCTTAATATATGTTTTGAGTTTTGTTTCAATTCTATCTTGAAGTTTTTCACATGATTATCGTTTGTTTTTACTAATAGGAATGATCTTAAAGACATTCATGATTGATTGATAGATTGTTTGGGTGGCCAACTAAATTGATTTGTTAATTTGATCTAAAACTAGTGAAAGTTAGGAGATAAGTAATCGTTTCTTGACTCTTTACATAAGTAGCAAACACGAGACCTTGCGGAGGGATTCCGTGGAGCAATTGTGTGTAGAAACAGCGCTAGAAAGTGAACCAAGCGAACCGAGTTTAACTACTAGTACTAAACCTAAATTCATAAATCTTAATGCATTCAGGGAATTACATCTTGTAAGCGAACCTCGGGGTGGTTCTTTTGAATAGAATCGATAACTAAGCGGACTGTTACTCGGTGAAATTAGGGATTTTGGGGCTAGCTAAGCGGACCTGCTATCCTACGGTTGGTGATAATCTGTGACTAATAACAAGTAGAAAAGAACATAATTTGATTCATTGTTTCGTAACGAAGAAGGATTCCTTGATCTTATCTCTCTTATTGCTTTCAACTTTCGATTTTAATTGCTTTGTTTATTTTCTTTTGCTTTTTACACCCCCTTTCGTGACAATTTTTACAACTAGAATCTCTTGCTCCTCGTGGGAACGAACTTGACTTCCATTATATTATTTTTAATTGAGTGGAAATATTAATTAATTTGATTGCACCTACGACACGCATCAGCGTGATGCTTTAAAGGGTCGCGGAAGCTCCACTAGTGTATTAAATCGATCATAACCATCCAACTTAGCCGGCATAATTGGATGGCTTAGATCACTTAGGACCATCGGACAGGTACGCACATGTTCACCATCGGCCCAAAGTGGGCCCCACACGGTCGGTCTCCCCAAAGGAGGAGCATAGCCTGCCAAACCGTTTGGCCAAAGTTGCGCACGCGTGATTGATCCAAAACCCTAATTAGGGTTTGCGGCATTACATATATGGCGCAGTTTGATCATGACAATCCATCTTCGCCAACGTAACGGAAGGTGTAGATATAGACTTAAAAGGTACCAAGATTATCAACATGATCATCGTGGGCCCACCTATGCGTGTGACCGACCGGCCTAGGCCAACCGTGGCCGAGCACCTCGAAACGCGTGCCCACAGGAGTCATGTCACGCGGTTCCCAAATCCTTTGCGGCAAAGGATTTCTATCGCAAATCGATCACGACCACTCACCTTTGCCAGACAAATTGAGTGGCCTAGATCGTTCCTCCGCGAGATAGAATGGTATGGAAATGTACATCGGCAAGCCGTCTACACGCATGCCCGGTCGGTCCCACCAAAAATATCGTTCATGCTTGATTTCGGTCAAGCTGAAGAGTGATGCTTGCACACCTCTTTAAAACCCTAAAAATCATCAATGGTCGCAAATATGTGTCGTAGATCATCTCGTTTGTCCAACATTTCCAGCTTGGTCAGGCAGCCTAGGGTAAGAGTTAAACGGCCGCCTGTCACTCTACCACAATGAGTGATCGGCCAAGGGATGGCCCGCCCATGCGGCCTCCAAAGAATCACTCGAAGATGGTTGGGCATGCAGCTATTTTAAGACGCTTAATCCGCGACTTACTCCGTTAAGCTCTAAAAACAGCAATGCTTCATACATATTGATTGTATTCGATGCATTACATACATAAAGCATACACGATATTTCATGAATATCGACTTCCTAAATAACTCAGTTATTTAATCTAGCACTGTATGCTACTTCTGTGGGTCCCACGATCCACTCATTCGAGATATCAAGCATGTCACAAACTGGGGGATACTTACTGGGGTATTGGTCTGGCGGTTTACAGTGTGCAACGCGCCATCACAAGAACGTGTCAAGAGGTATGGACGGTTAAGATGGTGAGGGAAGTGGGCTAAGATGTGATCATACAATCACCCACACGACCCCACTACTCCATCATTCAACTTCCTCCACTTCCTACGAGATGAGGGTTTGCGCTCAATGACTTGTATAAATAGGTCCTTTGCCTATTTCCAAACAACACAGACGAACACAGAAAAAACTAAGTGTTGTCATCAGTATCCAGAAATCACCATTCTGATACAAGTCATAAACATCCAACACCTTCACAATCTCAACACCTTCTTCGCTTCCCTCCCTAAGATCAACCCCATCTCCTTCACTTTGTGACCGAAGCAAGTCTGGAACTACCATTTCTTGGTTTAGGCCAGAATTGTACAGATAGATCTCTCGAATCAAAAGCACTCCCGTGCAGTGCATTTGTTTAGGGTTTAGATTCGTTTCTCATCCACACACACCCAAATTTACCAAAAACCGCAGAAACAGTTTTCACCCATAAACAATTGGCGACCACAGTGGGAGATTAATCTCTCGGTTGCAATATCAATTTCTAAATTCCCAATTTCATTTTTCGGGCCCGATTTCAAGATGGTGGAACTTAGGTCAGGAGCAGCAATCAATTCCGACGGAACTAGCGTCGACAACACTCTCGGTATCGATGTCTCTGTCAGTGGAGCTGCCGTGCAGAATGTGACCAATACATCTCGTGGAACCGTCTCCTCTACCACCAACACCAGCGGAGCAGGAGATATTCCAGTAGGCATGACACCTCCCATCACCAGAGCCAGAGAAGCCGCAAATCCCGGTAATTCTTCAAGTGTAACGCCTCTAATCGTCACCAGGGAAACCGCTACTCCTCCGTCAGGACGAGGGGCTGGAGGAACAAGGGGAGGACAACCCCCTATTACCATTGTGGATTTTATGGAAAGGCCGGAAGTTCTTGCTAGAGCCCAAACGGATATGGCCGCAACTCAAAAGGAGGTACTTACTTTTCTCAAAACTTTAACCGAACGATTGCCACAAGGGTCACGACAGTCCCTGGAGCCAACAAGGAATGTGTTCAATACACCCGGAGCAGGCACGGCGCGGGCCCACATGGATGAAGAAGCTCGTGACGTTCCTGAACTCCCAAGAGAAAGAGACCAGCCATCCAACTTCATTACACGTGAGGACCTGGAGCAACTCCTCCAAAACCGGGGCGAAGGAAATCCTGCGGACGTGCACCAACATCAACCACCATACCATCAGGATGTACAATGGATTCCCCTGCCAAGAGGATATACCTCTCCTCAGTTTTCCCTTTATGATGGTACTGGTAACGCTCGTGAACACATCTCCCGATTTTTGGAATCTTTAGGGGAACACGAATATAATCATTTTCTCCGCCTAAAATATTTCTCAAAGTCACTTACTGGAAGAGCGTACACCTGGTACAAAAACATCACACCTAACAACATATCCAATTGGAGCGAGATGGTCAGTGGCTTCTACAGAAAGTATTTCTTCGTATCTGAGCAGATCACCTTTTTAGACTTAGGAAGAATGTTTCAACGAAACAACGAACATCCAAACAACTTCGTTAAGAGGTTCAGGATTCAAGCGTTGGATTGTCATGATCCGAATGTCACCGAACGCCAATTGGTGGAGTCATGTATCAATGGAATGGTTCCCATATACCGTGCTTTATTGGAGAATCTGGGCTTTCAAACATTTTCCGAGCTCCATGAAGCCACTAAGCGTTCAACCACAACGGCCCCAACATTGTTGGAAAGAACCGAAATTGTTCAAAATGAAGAACGTGAGAGTCGAGGAAGTAGACGTCTCATTAACAAGCAATATAACACCTATCCTTCTGTGAGTGTGGTGGGCGAATGAGGAAAAAGGAAAGTCTCGACAGCAGAACAACAACCTAAACGTGCAGCACCAGCGCAGACAATTCCGTCCCGAAAGAGGGCGGACAAAACTCATGTGCAAGAAGCTGGAGACGCAATCATAGACTTCCCCTTCCCAATGAATGAAGTCATAGAGCTCTTAGAAGCGTGGATTCAAGATAACGCGATCAAGCTACCTCCTATCAGACGTCCGCCGACCGAGGAAGAGATGGCAAATCCCAAATATTGTCGTTATCATAGATTTGTCCATCACCCGACTAAGGAGTGCAACAAATTGAAACTCATTTTCAGAGAAAAGGTGGAGGCAGGAGAGCTCCAGTTAAGAAACGAAGGTGTTCATAGGGACCCTCTTCCTATTAGGAGCTGCATGATCTCCGGGGATTCTGTCCACAAGACTGTACAGTCTATGATGGAACATTTATGTGAAATCTTGTATTTCTCCAAGGCACAGCGTCAAGACATCTTCGCAGCCCTCAAACGCATTGTGTCAGGCAAGCGCTTATATCCAGAAAGGGAAGCAACGAAAACTCAGTCTTTCTTGGAAAATGCAACTAGCAAGGGGAACTGGGGACTCTTGACCGTCACTCGTTTGAAGGATGCCGAGTTCAACAGCACATTGATTGATGTAGCCTCTGAATTCAACATTGTTACCGTCAAAACTCTAAGAGCCGCAAAGATTTCGAAACAGGAAGCTACTCGCAGCCCAACAGTGATCAGGGGCTCAGAAGGAGAATTTAGAGACGCCTATGGATTCATTGACCTTGAAGTTAAAATCGGTGATGCTCTAACACAGGCTAAATTTTACATAGTAAAAGAGTATCCGAATTACGACATGGTCCTGGGACGCCCGTGGATACACGACAACAAAGCAGCACTGGGAGTGTATCCTTTCCCGATTTCAATACCTGAGAGAATCTCCAATGAACCGTCAAATCCTGAAGATTATTTGTTGCCATGTCGACACCTTGCAAATGTGACGCAACTTCTTGGAGAAAGCCCGAACTCATACCTTAAAAGGTTCCGAGCCCAAGTAAGTCTCATTGAACAACCCTTTTTACAAACAGTAAAACCTCTTCCTGCTGAGGCTCGGGGACTTGTTTCGATCAACAATCTAACCGCCACTAGGAGATGTGAGTGGGGTGCCGGTCCTTTCAAGCATTTTTCCAAGAGCTTGGAAGCAATCAGAGAAAACACGTCACAGAATCAAGGAGTTGTACCAAGTCCAAACCCATTTCTAATTGGATATATGGTAGTGAAGGTGACCACATTTCAACTTGGAAACGTAACAGTGAAGATGACCGCTCAACCTGATTTGCCAACAACAAAGGAGGATGAACCGTACCTGGTGGCAGATGTCGTCCTAGGCGGCTATTGCAAGATCATCAACGCTGACGAGCTCGAGGGCGTGATTATTCACTCACGATGTCTCAAGCCCTATACAACCTAAAAGCACTGTGCTACCCTTTTCCTCCAGTATTCTCCGTAGAAGTTCCTCCAACAATTTCCCTTCAATGCGATGTTTGTAATTCCTCCAAATGATTACACTGTTTGCTTTCATAATTATTAGGGTTTCAATTTTAAATTAATCAAAGTATTATTTCCTTTAGGAATTTCTTCACCCCTAGGCATGACACAAAATTCTGAGTCATCCTAAATCATCATTACCCAGAAAGAAAACCTTAAAAAGAAATCTTTTGTATCTTCTAAAACGATTGGAGGAATAGAATATGTACGGAGAAAAAGGGGAAAACGCCTTGAGCAGTCTACTCCAACAGAATCAGACTTACGCCAGGAGAGCGCAGACAGGTTCGTGGTGTTTTATTATGGCATTACTTCTTTTATCACAAGAATCACATGCAATCATATGAAGGCACACCACTGCGCCTGAGAAGACTTAGATGCAGTCTTAATAAAAGATTTGTCTCAAAAATAACATAAATAAAAACCCTTGTTCAAACGAGCAAGCAGAAAATAAGAAGACCTTGAACTCAGCCGCCACTGAGTACAAGGAGAAAATATTCATAAATTACGAGAAAATACTCAGAAAAGAAGAAAAGAGAAGGAACAGGAAGATTTAGTCATCAAGGAGATCGATTGTGTCTTCCTCACCGCTGAAGTCAGCTTCAACATCATCATCGTGGGTCGTTACTGCTTCTTCCTTTGGATATGCCTCAGCTTCCACTTCGGACCGCTTCCATACCTTCTCCAAGGTTCACCGCAGATATTGTGCTGAAAACCTTTGGGTGCTCGGGTTTATCCATGTCAGAATCGAGGATTATCACACCATCACGGATCGAATAATCACGCATATCTTCCATTGGAGGCCTTTCATGTTCAACCCTTCGCATTTTTAGCCGTGCTGCAAACCTCTCAGCTCTTGCGCTCTCCGGTAGTAGTAGCGACGCTTCATCATGCCGCCACCTCTCTTCACTATCTATTGAAGCTAAGAGAGTTCGAATGCGTTCTCGAGCGATGCGCAAGTGTAGAACAGACATGCCCCGTATAGCACGATCAGCCTCGCGAAGCGGAAGATAAATTCTAGCCATCACCTCCTCGAACGCATCATCGGCCTCAGGTTTATTGACTTCGAAGCTCCTTTCTGGAGAAGTACCAGAGTAGTCCTTGCCAGTTGCCTCCATGATATTCTACAGGAAGAGAGAAGGAGATGTTTCTGCGATGGGAAAAGAGTTTTGGAATATTCTTTATATTTCACAAACCAACAGAACCCTGGGAAGATAAGGAGTCTTTACTTATCATCTATAAAGGCTACAAATGCGGGATAGTGACAATCAATCCTTATCGAATATATTCGAAGGGATCCACCGTGCGGTGAAAGGAAACGCATCTAGTCCAAGAAACGGGCCAGACTCTATCCTGGGTACTTGATTATATCAAT
This sequence comes from Papaver armeniacum, assembly GCA_023531295.1. NCBI lineage: Eukaryota > Viridiplantae > Streptophyta > Magnoliopsida > Ranunculales > Papaveraceae > Papaver > Papaver armeniacum. Next base: position 176,792 of record JAJJWW010003915.1, read on the forward strand.
GTTCGGCCGTGAGAGAATATGAGCACAGCGGGCCCGCGTCCACGTTCGAGCAAAGCAAGCATAGCAAGGCCGACGTTTGATCGTGGCAGACAAACAGTGGACTCATGTTTGACCAAAGCATGCACACGGTGGGAAACACAATTCTTCCAGGGTTGCATGTATGCTACGCAAAAGGCAAGTGGCACGGTTCTTCTATGGGCGGGTCAAGTCACGACCTAAGGCTAGGTTTTGCATGCAATAAAAAAAAAGGGAGGAAATAAGGAAAATATGAGGGTTAGCATCCCTTTTATGCACCAGTAATTGAAGAATTCTAATAGAAGAGGGATTCCCTTCTTGGCTCAAACACTCAAGGAAGGGAACCGGTCCCACCAAGGCCCATGATCACGCCTGGCATACTCGCGCGGATGATTGCTAACGTGACCGGCCTTAGTCCTTCCAGGTAAATCCTTTATCTTGTCTTTTTATTTTTACGTTATATACGTCACCATCTCATGCCTACCCCACAATAATGCAACCATTATGTACTAGGCAGGGGACTTAATGTTGATGGTGGATTTTAGTTCAGGGCTAAAATTGTAAAACCATTATTTTTACGTGTTATTACCCTGCAAAGGGAAAGCTGATTAAGAAGTGATGAGTGCAAAAACCTCTTCACTTTATTTATTTGAAGCAATTCAATAAATACACAAAATTCACCCAGAATGGTGCATGCAACAACAATCCCAAATATTATGTGAATTTTACTAGCATTAACAATTAATGCATGATTTGCCTGGTATTTTCCATGCTGTGTTCTCAGCCGAACTCTCATCATTGACATGACATAACGACTGAGTGCTCACTCTCAGCGTAGCATGAATCTCCGTGCCAATATTGAGACATGCATGAAATACCCACACATGCTACATGACTCTCTGACAGAGAGTCTCGCATCGACGCGCTTTGGTTAGCCGATCGAGCATGCTTAATTTCCTTAAGGAAAATCTAGACTGTCCAAATCAGTCTCAGAAACGATCACGGCCACACAAGTTGGCCGCGCAATTTAACAAGCCTAGCCAAACCCTGGCAAGAGTAGGCCATCATCGTGATGACCACCGGCGGGCCCGTTTATGCCTTAGCCGTTCGAACATCACACGAACCCCTCCAGCGCCGTCAAACGCCATCCCAGAGTAAGGTAGCCGCACTGCTTGGAGAAGGCTCGAACGATCAAGACTGCTTAAATCGGTCTTAAAATCATCATGACCGTCCAACTTCACCGGCATGGTTGGACAGATTAGATCATCCCATGAATGATCAGGGATGCGCAAACGCACACGTTGGCGGGCCCACTTCTCACCTACCCGATCGGCCTTCTCACAGCAATGCGCTAGAGCAATGAACGTTTGCTCGAAACACGGCTGGCGTGATACTTTAAAGGGTCGCGGAAGCTCCACTAGTATCTTAAATCGATCATAACCATCCAACTTAGCCGGCATAATTGGATGGCTTAGATCGCGCCTAGGACCATCGGACAGGTACGCACATGTTCACCAGCGGCCCAATGTGGACCCCACACGGTCGGTCTCCCCAAAGGAGGAGCATAGCCTGCCAAACTGTTTGGCCAAAGTTACGCACGCGTGACTGATCCAAAACCCTAATTAGGGTTTGCGGCATTACATATATGTCGCAGTTTGATCATGACCATCCATCTTCGCCAGCCTAAACGGAAGGTGTAGATATAGACTTAAGAGGTACCAAGAGTATCAACATGATCACTGATGTGTTTTTAAATTGTTGTAGAAGGTGGTAAGAAAGATGTCGTTCCTCTCAGACTTGTGAAGGATTTTTTTAGATTCAAATAAAACTAGAAAACTCAAAGAAAGTTGTTATCAAGATTATAAAAAGCACCGAGACTCAGGATTCCACCATTGACCAATTTTTATGTGATTCAATATTAATAATTATCATGCAATTCATACGTTCAATTGATTCTTAAATATTGCCAATAGTAGATTTTCGAAGTAACAATTGTATACATCAAGCATGAAACATCAAAAGTCTTAAACTAAGCATGCTCCATCAAAACGAATCACAATCATTCAATAAAAATCGATTTTCCAATATTAGATCCATGCAAATAATCATAAAAGAAATTGCAAATAGATAATTAAAATATAAATATACCACTTTTCATGGAACAATGGCTTCCTCCGTCGCCTCGGCTAAGGGGTTTAGCTCCTCATATTAATCATTTGCTCAAAATACATGTTTATAGCCCAAAAGTTGATTAAAAGGATGAAAAATAATAACACAGACTGTTTGCAACGGTGTATCGGCGTTACAAAGCAGCTGTTACAATGGAACTGTTACAGAGACTGTTGTAAACACTGTTGCTTTGTCGCTTATTTTAAGACCCGTAAAACGACTGTCCTCGATGGCCCTTTGTTCTTCGTGTTCTTGAGCTACACCAGCAGCAACAATTTCCCGCAACTCCTCCTGTTGATCTTTGTGGTGTTCTAAACTTCCCCTAACTTCTCCTAAACTTCAATACCCTCCTATGGGACTCGAGCACACCTTTTATACACCTCCAAACCCTCCAAAACCCGATTAAATTTCTTCTTTTCTTTCCGTGGAAGTCACGACAATAATCTTTCCAAAACTTTTCTCTACGCGTTTCTGAGCCGTACAGGTCACTCTAATCCCTTTATTGGATTTATATGAATCTCAGGAAGGATTATCTTGCCTCAAATCTCCCGTAACTGCCAAATATAACCAAAAATCCCGTGAAACTTCACCTCCCTGTTTTGCCTCAACCCGACTTATCCAGCCCAAGTTGATCGATCCAAACACCCATACGAACCCAGTTTTGCTCTAACAGGCCTAGCCCATGAAAATCAGCGATGAATCTCGCTAAAACTGGTCCAAATCATCAACCCTAATTCTGCCATTAAAACACCATTTTTTTCCCGCCAAAACTCGTTTTTTGAATTGTTGAAGATGACCTCCCCCTATCCAGAGTGGGGGTGCGAATAGCAGCTGCCTTGGGGTGTCCAGAGGGTGCCCCTTAGTAATTTGGGTACCCCTTAGTAATTTGGGTACCCCTTATCCATAACGAGAGTCCGAATAGTAGGTGTCCTCCGGGTGCAACTTTTCTAGCCGATTTTTCCAAAAATGTTTATTGGCCAAAAATACCTACACACACATAAAACACCATAATAAGTACAAAAATGAGCACTATCAATATAAGGAATCGAGACAAATTAGACACAAAAATGTGTCTATCAAATACCCCCAAACTTATTATTTGCTAGTCCTCGAGCAAAACTAAAATAAAATCCTAACTCACTGTCGCAGGCATCGTCGATTGCATTTAGCGTATGCAATAAGCCTTTAAACCCCTAGGTGGCCCTAGTGGCCGAGTTATAGTCTCGGGAGGGTTTACAAGAGATATACCCACAAAACCTTTACTCCAGACCCTAACTATTTATGCAGAACTTTGGAAAGCACTAAAGAATCTCCTTGGTTGGCATACTTATTGACTACAGGAGGAAGTACCCTGATGCGAAATTCCAATTGATGTACACGAGTTTGCACTCAAGCATACTAAAATTCATATATAAGTCACGAGCTCTACTCAAATAGTTTACGGACATCATAACCGAGTCAACCAATCACATGGACCAGATTAAGAAATGGATATAGAAAAACATAGATGGTTTTGATGTTGACTAAGGTGAACGGTGTTTCTCATATCTGTCCGAAGGCCACCGCCAAAACGAACCTATCCTAATGGTCGAGATATTGGTTCGGACTAATATCAACACACCGGCATATACAAAGGGAACAAAGTGGTCGATAATCCTAACTCTAGGTCAACACAACTGGCATATACAAGGGTTCCAGTGGTCGACTTTATTAAATTTATTCCGATTGGTCTAATGGTCAGGTCTCAATTTCTCTCTTTTTTTTTTTTTTTTTTTTCATCTTTTTCAACTTTTTCAACTTTTTTTTTTTTTTTTTTTTTTTTTTTTTATAAATAAATCTATTTCACCCTAGCAGTGGTAACAACTTGAATCGTGAGCCTCACCTAATCACTTAGAGAAACATATTTTAAAGTAAACAAAATAAAAATAGAAGTGAAAAGGATTCAACGAGATATGACGAAACTACCATGTTTTTTTCTTTAATTCTAACACCTGAGCTCTGTGCTTTTATGAATAGACTCTTTAAATGTTTCCATCTAATCATATTGGTTCCTCAACTCCTACAACCAAAATGCTTCCATCCACTTAGATTGGTTAGTGCCATCCTTAATAAGCATAAATTTCTAGGCTCTGGAGTTTATCAATGCAACTAAAATGTTTCTCCCATACCCCCAAACTTAAATCTAACATTGTCCTCAATGTTCTAAAGATAAAATTAAAAGCATGAACAAGGAGAAACTGTTACCATTTGAAGTAAAAGAGTTAAGGAAAGATATTACCGTGTCGCATGAATATTGGGTTACCTCCCAAGAAGTGCTAAGCTTAACGTCTTCAGCCAGACATTACGTACCCATAAAATGGCTAATTACCCTTTCAAATCGTATATCAATAATCGAAACAACTGTGGATCATCAAAATCAATTAACACTGCCACAATTATGAGACAAGCGCACCAAATCGGAAAAATGAACAGGACAGAGCACATCCTCATTGATAGGTGTAGAATACACCGTATTTACTATATAGAGTTTATGCTTTCTTTGCTATTTTTTTCTTGTAAATCATGTATTTTACGCTTGTTTTGAGTTTTATAGGTGCAATGGAGTCGCACGGAGGAAAAGAAGAAGAAATTATCCAAATTGAGCCAAAGGGTGAAATTGTCATCTCACAGGCGAGCTATATGTGGAGCAGGCTGAAACGCGGCGAGGGAGCGGAAGAATGAATTGTTAGTTGTCTAAAACTGACAGTTGGATAGAGAATTAGGCTGTCGGTTACCTGGAACCGACAGGCCAAAGTAATTGGAGGTGGCCCTTCTACATGCCCTGGGTACCCCTTATCTACCTCATCAGGGTGGATGTATCCAGTTCACGTCTTATTCCTACACAACCCTAAATTTCAGAGCAATTGATTTGCTTTCAATCATTCACTCATTAACTCAGAGGAGAAGCCATTGCGACTGCTGTAAAAGAGAAGAAATCAGGTTTTCACACAAATTCAATTTCATGAGTAGTTGAAGCCGAGAAAACGATGGAAGAATTGAATGAGTTGTTGGCATTTTGGACCGTAAATGGGGAGGAAATTGAGCTGTTGAATTGAAGATTTCTGGTAGGGAAATGGCTGGAGTTCATGGATTTTTTATTATGGGTTTTCAACAGATTTGAGACACAGAGAAAGAGGAAAAGAATCAAGTGGTTCTTGCCTGATTTTGTGAAAGATTGAGTGGGTTTTGTCAGGATCGATGGGGATTTCGATTAAATCTGGATGTGACAATGGAGTTTGAGCTGATGGGGTCACTGTGGTTGAATGATGATGCAGATCTGGGCTTTGATCTGGTGGTGCTTGAGGTGAGGCTCGAGGTGGTGAGACTCTGTTGATGAAGAACAAATTTCAGAGGATTGATGCAAGGTGAGCAAATGGGTACAAATCGATGAAATTGATCTTTGTTGAGTTGTGTGGCTTTCGATCTTTGGATGAATAGCTTTGAGCCGTTGCTTAAAAACTTGAGCTCAGAGCGAGATGGTGTTAGCTTGATTCGAGAATGGTAAGAAGGCGGGAAGTCGACTCGTGTTGGTGGTCTTTGGGATGGACTTGATGAATGGGGAAGGAACCGAGCTATACGAAGTTGAGCTCATATTGTAGGTGGATGCGGTGGAGCTCGTTGGTGGCTCGGGGCAAGGCTGTGTGGTGTTGAGTTAAGTGGTGCAGAGAAGCACAGTGCAAAGGAGGTGTACTCAGATTGAAGATGGCTCAGGTGGTGTTGATAAGCTGGCTTTGAGATGGAATTGCCAGTAGCTATGGCTGTGAAGCGGTGGTGGCTTGTTTGATGATTTGTATGGAGCCCAAAAGCAATGCAATTTGAGTCATTCAAGGAAATTTTGCACAGGTTGATTTGCCTAGCAGTTTGCATTGCTATGGCAGATATTGCAGGTTCAGGGTTAAGCTGGACTGGATGGCAATGGTTATTCAGGGGGAAAGATCTGTGTGAACTGTGGTTGATGTTTATGCAATTCTGGCAAGAATTGGAGTTGAACTAGAAGAGCAGGTGGAATGGTGATGGTCCATAGAGTTGCAGGATGAGCTAGAGCGTGTGAAGGCGGGTCTTTGTGAGTTTGTTGGGGTTGCGGTGGCTCGAGTGGGAGTTTATTGCGGTGGCTCGGTGGTGGCTTGGTGCAAGAGCAAGCAATGAGGGCTTGTGTGAGCTTGGTGAGGCTAGTGGTTGTGAAGGTCAAGGCAAGGCCTGGAGTGATGCTGCAATGCAAAGGCATGAGATGATTTGAGCTAATAGAGAACTTGACAAGATGAAGCTGTTCACTGAACTTGAGTTGTTGAAGTGCAGGGATGAGTTATGGAGTTGCAAGACACAGCCATCATGGCTGGGAATTAAGTCAGAGCAAATGGTAATGGGTGCAGGCCATCATGGCAGCCTATCTGACTTTACTCGGCTGTGCAAAGCGTGGCACAGCAAAGCGACCCGAGTTAGATCACCAACATTAATGCGACTCATGAACCCGACTCGGTGATCCGATTCGACCCGATCCAACCCGGTTTGACCAGCCCGATCCGACTCAGCGTTGACCGGCCGTTCCGACTCGTTGACCCGGTGGCCGGGCGGACTTTGCCGGTCACCGGAGCCGATTTCCGGCGACTTTCCGGCCGATTTCCGGCCACAATCCCAGACTTCCGGCGACCGATTTTGGGGCGTATTTTCTACACGGGTTTCTCATCCTTGTGGGCTTGGTGGACTCTCACCTAATGGACTTTGAAGACTAAACCTAATTTTAGAAGTTGGAGAAAAGCTATAAAAGGGAGGTTTTCTACAACACATGAGATATCTTTTTGCTTGGAATTCTTTTGGAGAGCCACTTTTGTTTACGCTTCTAGGGTTTGGTTTTGTTCTTCTTCTTCCTTGTTTTATTATTGAATATTGATGATGATGAACTCCATAGCTATGAGTAGCTAAACATATTATTGGTTATGGGATAAAAGTTGATTTCTCAACATGCTTTTGATTCAATGAATTAGTTTTGTCTCAAGTAATTATTGTTTGTGATTCACAATTAATAGTGTTATAAGATTTGAAAACTTGTTAGGTTGAGTCAGGAATCAATCCGATTTGTGTTCATCTCTAGAGCTATATTAGGGTTTTCAATACGAAAAAGTTGTTTATCCCCGATTCTAAGTAGCATAATTGTGGTTAGTGCTTGTAGTGATACATCCTATTAGTCACAAGTGAATCATAACTTTTGTTAAAACGTCTAGTGCTTTTACACATTCGTTTGCATTGATGAGTCTTATTCCATAAAACTTAATGCTCTTAGGGAGTTAAACTTAATTGTGCTTTTACACTTTAGGTTGCTTTCGACGAAGAATTCACATATGCATCTTTTAATGTGGTTGTGATGAAAACAGGGAATTAACGGGTTATACTTGCGATCAAGGTATCCTAGGACTTTTAATAAATACGAGATTAAAATACCAATTCTAATCATTGATGAAAATACATGTTTGTGAATGATACTATCCCTTGACCAATATCTTCTCCTTATTGATTTCTCAAACTATTTACTTTGCTTTCAACTACTTTTATTTTCTTAAACAACAAACATACCTTGGGTTACTTTAGAAACTGAAATTTACATAACAACAAACGCCTCTCTGTGGATACGAACTCTTCCTTACCTTGTACTTCATTTAAATTTAGTGCGTAAGAAAGTGAAATTATTTTTGACGGATTGACACACGATCAAATTTTGGCGCCGCTGCCGGGGAGGCATACGGCTTGTTATTAAGTTTTTAGTTTCTTTTTACAATTTCTGCTTTTATCTTTGCTTTTCGGTTCTTGTCTTGTTTCTCACTTGGATTGCGAGAATTGTTTGCAGGTGCATAATCTCTGGCTTCTAAGGATTGGAATTATCCAAGGTGCGGGATAGCTACTAGACGCGGCACAATACTCCAACCAAGTAAAGACACAACGGACGAGCACGAGGAGGAAGTAGGAGAAGAGATTTTCCGACAACGAGAAGAAGAAGAAGAGATGGGTGATGCAAATCGTTCACTCAAGGACTTAGCTTCTCATAGGCTTGATACACAATGGGGTGTATTCAAACGAACTCTACTTTTGAGATAAAGCCAGGGGTTGCTTAGAGAATTACCAAAATTCCATGGCATGGTGAATGAAGATCCTAACAAACATCTTTTGGACTTCCACACCATTGTCACGGCTATGCTTCAAAGCAAATGTTGAGGCGGATGGTGCAATGTTGAAGGTCTTCCGTTTCTCTTTAATGGATAGTGCTAAGGATTGGTTGTACTATTTACCTCCCGGAAGTGTCACAACATGGAATGGGTTGAAGAAACTCTTTTGGGAGAGATATTTTCCTGCATCCAAGGCTACTCAAATTCGCAAAGAAATTTGTGGGATGAAGCAAAACGTGGGAGAATCCTTATATGAATGTTGGGAAAGGTACAAGAGATTGGTTGCAAGCTGCCCTCACCACCAATTTAGTGACGCTATGATCATCCAATACTTCTATGAAGGACTCCAATCAAGTGATAGGAATCTTATTGATGCTGCGGGTGGTGGTGCACTAGTTAGCAAGACGGTGGCACAAGCTAGGGAGTTGATTGAAAACATGGCAGCGAACTCACAACAATTCTTGAGTCGTGGTTCGGATGTGATTCTAAGAAGGGTGAGTGAAGTAAGCGAGGTGGAGGAACTTCGTCAACAAATGGGTAACATGACAGCAATGTTGCAACAAGTTGCATCCGCGGCTATACCAACTTCTCCTCAATCTTATGAAGACGAGCAAGCTAATGCGATCTTTCCGAATCAACCAAGACGGTATGATCCCTACTCCAACACTTACAATCCGGGATGGAGAGATCACCCCAATTTTAGCTATGCTAACAAGCAAGGAGCCGTTCAACAACCTACTTTCAACTGTCCTAGTGGATTTCAACCACAACAACAACAATTTCAGCAACCTCAAGCACAACAATCAATGCAAACTCAAGGTGCTGATATTGATGCAAAGCTTCAAACTTTTATGCAAGGTATTTCCACCATGTTCAAGGAAAGTCAACAAGAGACTAAGAGTGCTATTAAGGAGTTGCAAACACAAATGGGCTCCATGGCGGTTGATATCAACAATTTGAAGGCACAAAATAGTGGGAGACTTCCTTCTCAACCTATTAACCCAAAAGAGGGTGTCAATGCCATTACGTTGAGAAGCGGTACACAACTTGTGCAACCCGAAGTTGCTGATTCGGGCAAGGTGGAGACACCCAAGGAACCTGTTTTGGAGGAGAAAGCCGAGGATTCTCCCCAAACTTCTGAGGTATCTATTTCTAACTCTAAAACTCCGGTTTCTACTTATGTTCCTCCTCTACCTTTTCCTCGCAGATTTGCAAGTTCTAAGAAGGCGGAACTAGAAAAGGAGATTTTAGACGTTCTTAAAAAGATCCATGTGAACATACCACTCATTGATGCTATCAAGCAAGTACCAAAGTATGCAAAGGTGTTAAAGGACTTGTGCACCAACAAACAAAGGCTCAAAGGTAATGAAGTGCTTAGTGTGGGGGAGAATGCTTCGGCGATCTTACAACACAAACTCCCACTTAAGTGCAAGGATCCGGGTAGTTTTGACATTCCCGTAAAAATTGGTAACACAACTTTTAACAAAGCTATGTTGGACTTAGGTGCTTCCGTTAATGTTATGCCTGCGTCAATGTATAATTCACTTGATCTTGGTCCTCTTAAAAAGGCTGAAATTGTATTGCAATTAGCCGATCGCTCTAATGTTTACCCAATGGGTATTGTTGAGGATGTTCTTGTGCAGGTTAATCAACTAGTATTTCCTGCGGACTTTTGTGTGTTAGAGATGGATGAAGGTTCTCCGGACTCGTCTCTTCCATTGCTTCTTGGGCGTCCTTTCATGAAAACGGCGAAAACCATAATTGATGTGGATAAGGGAACGCTAACTATGGAGTTCGATGGAGAAACAATACGTTTCAACATTTTCGAGACGATGAGATATCCTAGCGATGTCCACTCTTGTTTCTCTATTGATGTGATGGATACATTGGCACAACAAATGTTTGAATTAAACGGTGATGATGCTTTGGAAACCGTGTTAACTACATCCATAGATAATGGTGTAGAGTGTGGTAATGAAGTCAAGGAAGCTCTTGGTGATCTTAATTCACTCCAAGGATGCCCGGAAACTCATAATATCTCTTTTATTTCTTTACCATGCAGTGATGAAAAGCTTGTACCTTCAATTGTTAAATCTCCAAAGTTAGAATTGAAACCTCTTCCCGACCACCTTAAGTACTTGTACTTGGGTGATAATGAAGAGTTACCTGTGATTGTTTCTAATAAGCTTAATGATTTACAGGAGCAAAAACTTCTAAGGGTGCTAAGGAAGTACAAGACGGCCATAGGATGGACAATTGCCGATATCAAGGGTATTAGCCCTGCCGTTTGTATGCACAAAATTCGTTTGGAGGATGATGCAAAGCCTACTAGGGAAGCGCAACGTCGTTTGAATCCTCCCATGATGGAAGTTGTGAAAAAGAGATACTCAAGCTTTTGGAAGTGGGTGTTATCTACCCCATATCCGATAGCAAGTGGGTAAGCCCGGTACAAGTAGTACCAAAGAAATCGGGTGTGACAAGGTGGTGGAGAATGATAAGAATGAACTTGTCCCAACTCGTGTGCAAACCGGTTGGAGGGTTTGTATTGATTATAGAAAATTGAATGCCACCACTAGAAAAGATCACTTTCCTTTACCTTTTATTGATCAAATGCTTGAACGTTTAGCGGGACACTCATACTATTGCTTTCTTGATGGCTATTCGGGTTATAATCAGATTGTGATAGCACCGGAGGACCAAGAGAAAACCACTTTCACTTGTCCTTTCGGTACTTTTGCTTATAGAAGGATGCCTTTTGGCTTATGTAATGCTCCAGCTACTTTTCAAAGGTGTATGGTGAGTATCTTTTCAGAATATGTTGAAAACATAATCGAAGTGTTCATGGATGACTTTAGTGTCTTTGGTGATTCATTTGACCTTTGCTTGAACAATTTGTCTCTAATCCTTGAACGATGTGTTGAAACAAATCTTGTGCTAAATTGGGAGAAGTGCCATTTCATGGTAACTCATGGCATAGTTTTAGGCCATATAATATCTTCTAAAGGTTTGGAAGTCGATAAATCTAAGATAGACCTTATTCGTGCTCTAACCCCTCCCACTACGGTGAGGGAGATACGCTCTTTTCTTGGTCATGGAGGTTTCTATCGTAGGTTCATCAAGGACTTTTCAAAGATAGCGTCACCACTTTGTAACTTATTGCAAAAAGATGTGGTTTTTAACTTTGATGAGAAATGTATGGCGGCATTCAATCGTTTGAAAGAACTTTTGATTTCAGCCCCTATCATTAAACCACCGGATTGGAGTAAGCCGTTTGAACTCATGTGTGATGCTAGTGATTATGCGGTTGGTGCGGTGCTTGGGCAACGTGTGGGAGGCTTCCTCATGCTATCTATTATGCTTCTAGAACGTTAAATGAGGCTCAACAAAACTACACAACCACTGAAAAGGAGTTATTAGCCATTGTTTTTGCTTTAGAAAAGTTTCGCTCTTATCTAATTGGTACAAAAGTTGTTGTTTTTTTTCGATCATGCGCGCGCTTAAGTACTTGCTTACAAAGAAAGAGGCGAAACCGAGGCTCATACGGTGGATTTTACTCTTGCAAGAGTTTGATATTGAAATCAAAGACAAGAAAGGGATTGAGAACACCGTTGCGGATCACTTGAGCCGACTTGCTTTGTGGACAAGGAGACTATCCCGTTGCGTGAAAGTTTCCGGATGAGCAACTTTTCTCGATTGCCTTTGGAGAACCATGGTATGCCGATATTGTTAATTACTTAGTTTCTAAACAAATCCCTGAGAACTTGTCTCGTGTTGAGAGGGACAAACTTAAGAGGTTAGGGAACCAATACATATGGGATGATCCTTACTTATGGAAACATGGTAGTGACCAAGTAATACGAAGGTGCGTGCCGAATCGAATTTAACTCTATCTTGTCTTTTTGTCACTCATATGCTTGCGGAGGACATTTTGGGAGTAAGAGAACCGCGCACAAGGTACTTGAAAGTGGTTTTTATTGGCCAACTTTGTTTAAGGATGCACATATATTTTGTACAACTTGTGATAGGTGTCAAAGAACCGGCAATCTAGGTGCCCGAAATCAAATGCCACAAACTTTTATTCAATTTATTGAAGTTTTTGATGTATGGGGTATTGATTTTATGGGGCCTTTTGTCAACTCCCATGGGAATTTTTATATCTTACTTGCGGTTGATTATGTCTCGAAATGGGTGGAAGCTAAAGCCACCCCAACTAATGATTCTAAAGTTGTTTCAGATTTCGTGCAAGCTAATATTTTTGCGAGGTTTGGAATTCCAAGGGCGATAATTAGCGATGGGGGTTCTCACTTCAAAAACAGGTTCTTGCAAAGCTTGTTAAGGAAGTACAATGTGTCGCATAAGATTGCAACACCTTATCATCCACAAACCAATGGACAAGCCGAGGTGTCTAATCGAGAGGTGAAATCAATTCTAGAAAAGACGGTGAACCCGACAAGGAAGGATTGGAGCATGCGACTCAATGATGCTTTGTGGGCGTATAGAACCGCATACAAAACACCTATAGGAATGTCTCCTTTTAGGCTTGTGTATGGAAAACCTTGTCACTTACCCGTGGAAATTGAGCATAAGGCGTTTTGGGCTATTAAACAATGCAACATGGAGATGGATGGGGCTGGAAAGCAAAGGAAGTTACAACTCCAAGAGCTAGAGGAGCTTCGCAATGATGCATTTGAAAGTTCACGGATTTACAAAGAAAAGACGAAAGCATTCCATGATAACATGATTTCTAGAAAACAATTTTGCATAGGGCAGAAAGTGCTTTTGTTTAATTCTCGCTTGCATTTATTTCCGGGTAAATTAAGGTCACGATGGATCGGACCTTTTATTGTTACTAATGTGTTTTCTCATGGTGCAGTGGAAATTCGTAGCATAGCTACAGGGAAGGAACTTAAAGTGAATGGGCACCGGTTGAAACCATATTATGAAAACTTCACTTCCGAAGTGGTGGAAGGAGTTAACTTTGTGGATGTGCTCCCTCTGGAGGAGTCATAGAAAGCAAGGAGATAGTCGGGTGACGACTTTAAACCAAGCGCTAATTGGGAGGCAACCCAAAGGATGAGTATTTCTTGTCTTGTATTTATTTCTTTTCTTGTTTTGAGTTTTTCTTGTTTTGTTTTTACTTTGTTTTTGCTGATTTCTTGCTAGGATTTCCCACCTTGACTTACTTTGGACGATTCAATTTACATTGAGGACAATGTAAAGTTTAAGTGTGGGGGAGTGGTTTATGTTGTAAGTTTTTGAAATTTTTCAATTTTTCAATTTTTTTTTGTGAACTAGTGAATAAGAAAACCCCAACTTGTAGTTCTTTAGAATCACATAGTATACATGTCGCTAAGATTACATCGAGAATCTCACAATAGTGGTGAACTTAGAGATGACAGAGAACATGATCGGGTTTCTTAATTGTATGAGAGTTAAAGTTGGATTTAACCATGCCCGGTGGCAAATAAGGTGCAGGCTGAATTCGGTATTAGAACAGTGATCCCCTATAGTGGAGACTACCCAAGTTACATAATGTGAGGCACCGACCTTCAATTCTTTGTACCTGTCTAAATTTGTGCTTTTTGAGTGTGTGTCACCGTACGTAAATTCCGGGCAGAATGGTGAGCTGTCCAATTTCCCACCATAGAAGCATTATTTTGATCTCTTGAGTGCTAATTTTATCAACCATGTTGGTGACATCGAATTGCTAACTTACATTCCACTTGTGATCTTGTTCGCAGTTAGCACCATCCACCTTATCTCTCTCTACACCAACAGGTCCATAGAAACACCATCATCATCAACAAGAGGAGCATCACAAATTCGAAGGAAAGTTGAACACGTTCGAGGTTTACAAACAATGGTATAAAATGGGCAGATTTCAGATTTGAGTAAAGCAACAAAACAGGGGCAGAATTTTTATAAGTTGGAGACTAATATACAAGAGCGGAAATTATTAAGGATGAGAGTTCGAGAAGTTATGATATCAAGACATATAAGTTGTGAAGATTCAAGCGGTAAAGTACTTACACCATGGCATTGTACTTACATTTTTATTTTATTTTTATTTTACTTTCTCTTGTCTCAAAAAAAAAAAAAAAAAAAAAAAAAAAAAAAAAAAAAAAAAAAAAAAAAAAAAAAAAAAAGAATTATAAAAAAAAAAAAAAAAAAAAAAAAAAAAAAAAAAAAAAAAAAAAAAAAAAAAAAAAAAGAAAAAAAGAATTTGGGTTTGTATAGTTTGTTTTTATTTTTGTATTCTTTCAATAAAGCCTATGGAAAGAAGGAATATCTATAATGAAGTTTCAAGCGACAAGAAATTAGAGGAAATAATCATATTGTCGAGATTCTACGAAGTTCGAGAGTTATCATCAAGAGTTGAAGACCGAAGACGAAGATGAAGACACCGATAGAAGACCGAAGACGTTTCTATGGATCTTCTGTGAGAGTGGTGCTAGCTGCACGCCGAACGGATAACGAGGTAAGTAAGCATATTCCCACCTTCGTTAAATGGTTGATTTCCTTTCGAAGAGATCGTCAGAAAATGGGTTTTCAAAAATATATAAAAGATGTGGGTTTTCAAAACTTTCGGAGGGTTAAGCCTTCCTACCATTCAACGTGTCGCAGGATTCTCTCTTCATTCCTACCTGGACACATGTGTGACCCATAAAGAGCTGTTTATTATTGAGAGCAATATCATAAAACCCTTTCTTGTGAGGCAGAGTCGAGACTTTTGATCACTCCGAACCCGAATTTTAGTCGAGAAGGGATGGTTACTTCTCTCTCAACTTTTAAGAATGAGATTGTGTTCATTTATGTGTCTAACTTCTTATGACTAGTGTGCGGAATCTCTATGTCTTCTTAGCGCGTTGGATACTATCATTACGGAGAACTAGTAAGTTGGAAAAACGAGGTTTTGTGGGTATATCTCTAGTAAACCCTCACGAGACTATAACTCGTCCACTAGGGACACCTAGGGGTTTAAAGGCTTGTTATTTATGCTAAAAGTGACCGTAGCCTCGACGACACGGAGTTGTTGTATTTTAATGTTTTGTTTGATTTGCTCGAGGACTAGCAAAGTCTAAGTGTGAGGAATCGATAGGTGTAGAATACACCGTATTTACTATATAGAGTTTATGCTTTCTTTGCTATTTTTTTCTTGTAAATCATGTATTTTACGCTTGTTTTGAGTTTTATAGGTGCAATGGAGTCGCACGGAGGAAAAGAAGAAGAAATTATCCAAATTGAGCCAAAGGGTGAAATTGTCATCTCATAAAGCGAGCTATATGTGGAGCGGTGAAACGCGGCGAGGAGCGGAAGAATGAATTGTTAGTTGTCTAAAGCGACGGTTGGATAGAGAATTAGGTTGTCGGTTACAGGCGGAACCGACAGGCCAAAAGTAATTGGAGGTGGCCCTTCTACATGCCACAGGTACCCCTTATCTACCTCATCGGGGTGGATGTATCCAGTTCACGTCTTATTCCTACACAACCCTAAATTTGAGCAATTGACTGCTTTCAATCATTCACTCATTAACTCGGAGGAGAAGCCATTATTTCTTTGTAAAGAGAAGAAATCAGGTTTTCACACAAATTCAATTTCATGAGTAGTTGAAGCCGAGAAAACGATGGAAGAATTGAATGAGTTGTTGGCATTTTGGACCGTAAATGGGGAGGAAATTGAGCTGTTGAATTGAAGATTTCTGGTAGGGAAATGGCTGGAGTTCATGGATTTTTTATTATGGGTTTTCAACAGATTTGAGACACAGAGAAAGAGGAAAATAATCAAGTGGTTCTTGCCTGATTTTGTGAAAGATTGAGTGGGTTTTGTCAGGATCGATGGGGATTTCGATTAAATCTGGATGTGACAATGGAGTTTGAGCTGATGGGGTCACTGTGGTTGAATGATGATGCGAGATCTGGGCTTTGATCACGGTGGTGCTTGAGGTGAGGCTCGAGGTGGTGAGACTCTGTTGATGAAGAACAAATTTCGGAGGATTGATGCACGGTGAGCAAATGGGTACAAATCGATGAAATTGATCTTTGTTGAGTTGTGTGGCTTTTCGATCTTTGGATGAATAGCTTTGAGCTGTTGCTTAAAAACTTGAGCTCTGTAGCGAGATGGTGTTAGCTTGATTCTGCGCGAGAATGGTAAGAAGGCGGAAGGCGATGTGTTGGTGGTCCTGGGATGGACTTGATGAATGGGGGAAGGAACTGAGCTATCTGAAGTTGAGCTCATATTGTAGGTGGATGCAGTGGAGCCTGTTGGTGGCTCAGGGCAAGCTGTGTGGTGTTGAGTTAAGTGGTGCAGAGAAGCACAGTGCAAAGGAGGTGTACTCAGATTGAAGATGGCTCAGGTGGTGTTGATAAGCTGGCTTTGAGATGGAATTGCCCGGTAGCTATGGTCTGTGAAGCGGTGGTGGCTTGTTTGACAGATTTGTATGGAGCCCAAAAGCAATGCAGCTGGAGCTGTATAAGGAAATTGTGCACAGGTTGATTTGCCTAGCAGTTTGCATTGCTATAGCAGATATTGCAGGTTCAGGGATAAGCTGGATTGGATGGCAATGGTTATTCAGGGGGAAAGATCTGTGTGAACTGTGGTTGATGTTTATGCAATTCTGGCAAGAATTGGAGTTGAACTAGAAGAGCAGGTGGAATGGTGATGGTCCATAGAGTTGCAGGATGAGCTAGAGCAGTGAAGCTGGTGCTGTGAGTTTGTTGGGGTTGCAGTGGCTCAGAGTGGGAGTTTATTGCAGTGGCTCAGTGGTGGCTTGGTGCAAGAGCAAGCAATGAGGGCTGTGAGCTTGGTGAGGCTAGTGGTTGTGAAGGTCAAGGCAAGGCCTGGAGTGATGCTGCAATGCAAAGGCATGAGATGATTTGAGCTAATGGAGAACTTGACAAGATGAAGCTGTTCACTGAACTTGAGTTGTTGAAGTGCAGGGATGAGTTATGGAGTTGCAAGACACAGCCATCATGGCTGGGAATTAAGTCAGAGCAAATGGTAATGGGTGCAGGCCATCATGGCAGGCCTATACAGCTTTACTCAGCCTGTGCAAACTGTGGCCTGGCAAAGCCAGCTCAGTTAGATCACCAACACTGCTGACTCATGAACCTGACTCAGCTGATCCAGTTCTGACCCGATCCAACCCGGTTTGACCAGCCCGATCCGACTCAGCGTTGACCCGGCCGATCCGACTCGTTGACCCGGTGACCGGGCGGACTTTGCCGGTCACCGGAGCCGATTTCCGGCGACTTTCCGGACGATTTCCGGCCACAATCCCAGACTTCCGACGACCGATTTTGGGGCGTATTTTCTACACGGGTTTCTCATCCTTGTGGGCTTGGTGGACTCTCACCTAATGGACTTTGAAGACTAAACCTAATTTTAGAAGTTGGAGAAAAGCTATAAAAGGGAGGTTTTCTACAACACATGAGATATCTTTTTGCTTGGAATTCTTTTGGAGAGCCACTTTTGTTTACGCTTCTAGGGTTTGGTTTTGTTCTTCTTCTTCCTTGTTTTATTATTGAATATTGATGATGATGAACTCCATAGCTATGAGTAGCTAAACATATTATTGGTTATGGGATAAAAGTTGATTTCTCAACATGCTTTTGATTCAATGAATTAGTTTTGTCTCAAGTAATTATTGTTTGTGATTCACAATTAATAGTGTTATAAGATTTGAAAACTTGTTAGGTTGAGTCAGGAATCAATCCGATTTGTGTTCATCTCTAGAGCTATATTAGGGTTTTCAATACGAAAAAGTTGTTTATCCACGATTCTAAGTAGCATAATTGTGGTTAGTGCTTGTAGTGATACATCCTATTAGTCACAAGTGAATCATAACTTTTGTTAAAACGTCTAGTGCTTTTACACATTCGTTTGCATTGATGAGTCTTATTCCATAAAACTTAATGCTCTTAGGGAGTTAAACTTAGTTGTGCTTTTACACTTTAGGTTGCTTTCGACGAAGAATTCACATATGCATCTTTTAATGTGGTTGTGATGAAAACAGGGAATTAACGGGTTATACTTGCGATCAAGGTATCCTAGGACTTTTAATAAATACGAGATTAAAATACCAATTCTAATCATTGATGAAAATACATGTTTGTGAATGATACTATCCCTTGACCAATATCTTCTCCTTATTGATTTCTCAAACTATTTACTTTGCTTTCAACTACTTTTATTTTCTTAAACAACAAACATACCTTGGGTTACTTTAGAAACTGAAATTTACATAACAACAAACGCCTCTCTGTGGATACGAACTCTTCCTTACCTTGTACTTCATTTAAATTTAGTGCGTAAGAAAGTGAAATTATTTTTGACGGATTGACACACGATCACTCATCCAAGGTTTCCTGCAAGACAACTGGATTTTTCTGTGGTGCCCACTTGGGCTTCATATGAGTGTCTTGATAAACGGATTTACCCAAATAACGAGTCTCAAATAGTGGATTTCCTCTGGATAGTATCGGGAGGATCGGGTTGTGGAGTCGGAAGAGACTCAGGTAATACCTCAGACACACTAGGCTCGAGTCCCAAGTTAGGGACTTCAAATAGGGATACTTGACGATTACTACCCCCAAACTTAGAATTTTCGGTGTCTCTAGATAGACTAGTTACAATATTCATAATTTCTAGACCATTAGGTTCCTGAAAAAGGTCAATTGCTTTCTCTAATTTATAATCAGGTGGTTCATCCTCTAAATGCATCCGAGGCACACAAACTGTAGGACTTATATGTTTCATATCCTCTATGGGCAACCCTAAAGTTTCCTTATTGTCTTGAAGTACGGTCACTGGCCTACTCTCATGATCACTATCCCAATCGGAAGCTATAGGCAAAATCTCAGATGGGCCTAAAAATGCATAATTAGGGTCCAACTTAGGAGGATCTCTTGGCTCTTCGAAACAAGGGCTTAAGGTAGATTCAGTAGCTAGTAATGGTTCGAACCTAGCTTTCCATTTATTGGTATCTAACATAGGAATAGAATCCAACAGAGCATTTACTTGTTCAATGTTGCTATCGTCATCAAAATCCATGCTAAAATGGGCTAGACAACTCTCTAATGGATCTTCCAATATGATGTTTGGTAATGACTCCTGAACTAAGATTCCTATCATGTTCACCTCTTCAATGCACGTGTCATCTAGCTCAGAATGCAGCTTATTGACATTAAAAATATTCAACTCAATAGTCATATTACCAAAAGATAGATTCATAATACCATTTCGACAGTTTATGATCGCATTAGACGTAGCTAAAAATGGGCGACCTAAAATCACAGGTATCTGGTTCTCTGGGTCGGGGACAGGTTGGGTATCTAGGACTACGAAATCCACTGGATAAATAAACTTGTCGACCTCAATAAGAACATCCTCAATAACACCTCGAGGAATTTTAACGAGACCTATCGGTTAAGCGCAATGTCATCTGAGTAGGTTTCATTTCACCAAGTCCTAGCTGTAAGTACACATGGTACGGCAGTAAGTTCACACTGGCTCCTAAGTCAAGTAAAGCTTTCTCTACCCGGTGTTTACCTATTGTACAAGCAATGGTAGGGGAACCCGGTGATCGCGGTCGTAAGCGTCAAAAATAATTTACACTTTCTTACTACTCAAAATATAAATATAGCAAGGGCAAGAAAGGATCGATCCCACAGAGAGGTCTAGGTTGTCAAATTGTTTCGGTTCCCTATAAATAACACCGGCATTTTTGTGATTTTTATGTAATAAACTAAATAAAACAAATATAGAAAAGTAAACAAATCTAATCAAGAATAAGAAGGTATTGGTTAAGGATTTCGTTTTCATTCACAAACATGTTTTCAACACAATAACTAGAATTGATATTTTAATCTCAACTTTTATCAAAGACCCTAGACTACCTTGATCGCAAGAATATCCCGCTAATCTCCTCATGTCATCAACAAACACATTAAAAGATGCGAATATGAATTCTACCTAAAGGAACAACCTAACGTGTAAAAGCACTAATCAAGTTTAATTCCCTAGATGCATTAGGTTCTATGAAATCAGGCCAATCAAAGCAATCGAACGTGGAAAGCGCACTAATTCAATTTAACAAAGGTTACGATTCACATATGATCATAAGAATATATCACTACAAACTATAATCATATTATGCTACTTGTATTCAAGGAATATCACTTTTACGTATAATAAACCCTAAACTAGCAATAGATGTGATTAGAAGTTCTACCAATTTGCAACTTGACAAAACAATCAATCAATCATAAAACAATATTTTTAGAGAATTGTAAACGATAAATATGAGACAAAACTAATATATTGAATCAAAGAATCATGCTTTGTGAAATCCAACTATTCCATAACCAATAATAAACTTAGGTACTCATATTCAAGGAGTTCATAACAAGAAGAAAGAGAAAAGACTTCATGGTGTAAACCCTAGAACAAAAGTAGAGGAAAAAGAATAATAAAAGAATAGATATGTGTTTTGAGAAAAGTCTTCTCTTTTATAGCTCCACTCCTTCCAAAATTAGGTTTTGTCTTCAAAGTCCATTAGCTAGAAGTCCACCAAGCCCACAAGTGAGAGAAACCCGTGTAGAAATTCTGTCCCAAAAACGCTCGCCGGAAATCTGGGATTACGGCCGGAAATCGGCCGGAAAATGTCGCCGCCGACCACCTGAAAATACCTCTGTTGATGGAATATTCCGTCAAGATTCCGTTATACTTAACTGTTGACTAACGGTCGTTAATTGTTGACCGGGTCAAGGTCTAAGTCACTGAGTCAGAACCGAGTCAGTTGCTAACTCGACTGACTGGTCCTAGCCTGAGCCACTTTGTACGGGCGAGTTTCTTTGCACCAAGATGGTCATGCCTTCCCTGTATCTCTCCCAGCCATGATGGCTATGCATCCTGAAATTCCTGCCATACTTCAACTTCTTTCCTCCACCTATAACTTCACAGTGTACTCATCATTTCCTGTTGCTCACAGCCTACTGCGATTAACAATCTTCTATGACTTTAGCTTCTTGACTTCATTCTTTGAACGACCGAAACACCACCAAGTCCATGGCAGCACCAGCAACTCCAAGTCACCAGTTCCAGCTGCACATAACTTCCCTGTAATTCCATTTGTTCTCTCGAACTCAACACTAATACCAGTTCAAATCTACGATGTGTGTGTTTCTCGGCTTCGGTTCACAGTAGCAGCACTGCGTCTTGTTCTCATAATTGCCACCACCAGTTCCACACAATTACTGCCACTCTGCAACTTCATAGTACCATTGGCTCAAACCACCTCAAACTGCAACTCTAGCCTGCCAGTTGCAACTCAACACATTAGCAGCTACTCAGCTTACAAACACTCCACCTGCAACTGCTCACCAGATTTTCTGTAGCTCCACCAGAAGAACAAACCCATCCTGCAATTCAGCTCACTCCACCAGACTCAAGTCACCAATTGCAGCTCAGTAAACCATCACTCCATTTATGATTCCAATTTCTTCTTTTCAACCACCAGCTGCAACAATCAATTCTATCGCCACTTTCCATGACTTCTGTTCACCTGCAATTCTCTACAGCTCCATATGCAGCTTAGCTCATGCCATAACTCCATTCACAACTTCATAATACCCAGGAACCGCACTATCTCTCAAGCTGCGCACTACCTGAATTGCAGCTTCAAATCTGTCAGAACCCATTCCTACTCAGTATCATCTCAACAATTCAGACTTGCAACCTTCCATAGCCTCTGTATCATATCATCTCAAACCATTCTGCTTTATCTCGGCTTCATTGCAGCTCCAACTGAACCACTTCATAGCTCAACCAACTTCAATTTCATCTCCAACGGCTCCAAAATCAACTCCGTTCAGAACCCCAAATCATAATTCCCCTCACAGATTTATTCTCGAGTTCACCCACATTTAATCAACCCTTGAGCCAACAATCACCAGATTCTTCAATCGATTATATTTAGCAAAACCCTAATTTCTCTTGACTAACATCGAGCCCTAATTCTTCATCACTTCAATCCTGAAATCAATTGCAAACCCGTCTCTGGCTGTATTCAGTATCAGAATCCAGATGAAACCCATTTCAATTTGAGTCAGTATCATCTTCAATTTCTTGATCTTCTCTGTCTTCTCCATTAATTCTTTTCCTTCAGCCCTAAACAACATCACTCACCATTTTCTGTTCTTCAAATCCCCTTCTAAATCTCGACATCCACAAGACTCAATTTCTCCATTTTCTTTCTCTTGAATTCGATCTACAAATGCAATCCCTAATTTCCTCTCGAGTTTCAATCTCTCGGTCTCATGGTGGCGACCATCCTATCTCGGATCGAAGAAGAATAGTGAGAAATTTACTTCTCAACGATTTCCAAGGTTTGTGTAAGAGAATGAGAGTGGATATAGCCACTCGGGTAGGGCTGATAAGGGATAACCACAGTGATTCTAGGCACCACTCATCAGATAAGGGCCATCTTGATTTGCACCCCTTAACCATCAGCTGGCTTGTCTTTAGTGTTCTTTCACATAGAAGTGCCCCTTAACCATGGCTCAGCTCCAGATAGTATTCGCTATTGCTTTGAAGTGACAATTTTGCCCTTTTGCTCAATTTGGGTAATTTCCGCTTCTTTTCCTCCGTGCGACTCCAGAGTACCTAATAACTCAAAAACACGCGTAAAGTACATAATTCACAAGAAAAATAGCAAAGACAGCATAAACTCTAGATAGTAAATACGGTATATTCTACACCTATCAGATTCCCCCACACTTAGACTTTGCTAGTCCTCGAGAAAATCAAACAAAACAAAAACATACATACAACTCCGTGACGTCGAGGCTACGGTTAATTTTAGCATAAATAACAAGCCTTTAAACCCCTAGGTGTCCCTAGTGGACGAGTTATAGTCTCGTGAAGGTTTACTAGAGATATACCTACAAAACCTATATTTCAAACTCCGTCTATTTGTGACAAATCAATGAACGAATCCAAAATGACTACAGGAGGAGGTACCTTGCAAATTCAATTCATATATTAGTAAATAAACTCTAATTAGATAGTCGAACAAGCCACAATACTCGGAAACTAACAAACCACAATCACAATGAAAAGATTAAGAAGATGGATATAGATGTAGATGTTGGCGAATGTTCACAAGTGTTCGATGTTTCCCATATCTGTCTGAAGGTCACTGCTAAGATGAACCTGATCCTATTGGATTGAGCTACTTGGTTTGAATCCTACATCAACTCACTGGCATATACAAGGGAACCAAAAGTGACTTTATTCAACCAATATAAAACTTTATTTTCTTTTTTCTTTTCTTAAATGATTGGATCAAACTGGATCCAATTTCTATTTTTTTTTTAGACGGCATGATTAGATCTTTTGGATCCAAGCGCATGCTTCCTTGTCAACACGTATATGATAGTTGCCTTGGATCCTGCATTCCACGCTTGTTTAGGCGACGGAGACAGGGACTACGTTTCACACATACTGCTATTCCCAAGTGTCTTTTTATTCCGTTTTGGTCTAATTGGTCGGTCTCTTTTTTTTTTTTTTTTTTTTTTTTTCATATATATTTTTTCATCATTTTTTTTTCTTTTTCTAGTAACTCAATCACTCTATTTCATCCTAGCAGTAATAACACGTCGATGTTTAGTGACCCACCAAAGCACTTAGAGAACAATAGATAAATATGGAAAAAATAAAAATAGAATGTGATATGGTGATATTCCGAGATATGGTAATAACTATCATGGTAATTGTGATTTCTGAGCTATGTTCGTCCCCTTTAGTTAATCGGTTCCTCAACTCCTGCATTCAAAATGGTTCCATCCACTAATGGTGTCATCCTAAAGGCACAAGTTTCTAGATTTCGGAGTTCGAAAAGCACAAATTTTTTCTGATTTTTCTATTTTTTTTTTTTTAAGGGCATTAAGCAAACTAAAACATATAAATGCTCCCCCACACTTAAACTTTACATTGTCCTCAATGTAAAATTGAATCGTCCAAAGAAAGTCCAAGGTGGGAAATTCCGCAAATAATATGCAAAAACAAAGAAAATAAAGATAAAAGCAAATGCATAAAAGTAAAAAGATAAGGATAAAGATACAAAACTTGTGGGTTGCCTCCCACTTAGCGCTTGTTTTAAAGTCGACGGCCCGACTTAGCTTCTTGTAAGATTCATTCCCCATACACCAATAATCGGAAAAGTTGGGGATCCACCCATAGCTTTTTGTTTTGCAAACACTAGCTTCACACAAATATTAGTAATATAAAGCAAAAGTGAAGCTATGACCCGATAAAAGCTTCCCCACACTTATTCTTGTCCACACTTGGAAGTGTATAAAGAATATAGAGGTCGGGTACTTCCACGGTTTCTTGTTCCATAACCTGCATAGTATGAGAATCAAGTATCTCTAATGGAGGATATCGAGAAACAAAGTCATTCAACAATATTCTCGAAGCACATACATTCAAACCAATAAGAGGTAAAGGAGAAGAAACAATAGGCAACGGGTTAGACAAACCTTGCACAATCTCTTTTATCACGGAATCCTCTTCATCCTTGAAAAACTCAAGTGAATAATTCACCTCTTTTATATCATGGTCCTCTATTAAACCTTGCAACTATTCTTCGTCCGTTTCTGCCGTAACCAAAGTCTCGACATAAACATCATTATTACATTCATATGCAAGCTCAATTGGGTCTTCCACAATATTGGTCATACCGGTTTCATTCTCAACATATTCCTCCTTGTTGTAAGGCACATACTCTTTTGCGGATCCAAATTTTATTATAAGAAACTTTTTTAGAACACTCGAAAATATATTATCCTCAAGCTCCACCCTTTGAATAGGCTCGTGATCATTATTAAGATCAATGCTCGAGTAATCTACACAAGTGTCATCATATTCCTCTTCGTCTTCATCTTGATCCCAAAAAGACTCCTCGGAGATGTCACCATGAGTTGTTTCAAGCAATGTATCATAATCACCGTCACTATCATAGTCAACATAAGATTGGTCCTCGCTGAATTTAGTGTCGCTTATCTCTAACTCATCCTTTTGAATAGGTGAATGATCATTATTAAGATCAAGAGTTGAGTTAACTACACAATTATCCACGAAAGTGCCCAAGGATTGGCCTTTTTCAACATTAGCATCAATCAAATATTCATCACAAACCATATGCACATTAGAATTATCCATATCTTCCTTGTATTGATCAATGCCTCTTCGCAAGATAGTCATACCTTCACGAAGTTCTTGGAGTTGCTCGTTTGTAGTCTCTTTAGCTTTTTGAAATTCCTCTTGTAAAAAGTTGGAAACTTGATCTATAAAGTTAGAGACTTTTTGTTCACAAGCATAAGAATCCTCCCATCCTTGTGGTTGTTCACACACATACCCGCCATAAGGTTGTTGAGGAAAACCATAAGGTTCCATGGAATATTGGTCATAACCAATGAATTGGTTTTGATTATACCCATGGAATTCGTAGTTATCATATTGTTGAGGTTGTTGAAAACCGCATCCATCCATGTAGTATGCTCCTTCCATGAGAAACAAGCACCTGAAATAAAAATTCTCAAACCAAGGTTAAAACCCAGAAAATAAGAAAAAGTAAAATAAAATTAAAAAAAAAAAACAAAAATAAGAAACCAAAAACAATTGACAACCGCTGCCTCCCCGGCAACGGCGCCAAAATTTGACCGCTGTCGTAAGCGTCAAAAATAATTTACACTTTCTTACTACTCAAAATATAAATATAGCAAGGGCAAGAAAGGATCGATCCCACAGAGAGGTCTAGGTTGTCAAATTGTTATGGTTTCCTAAAAATAACACCGGGGTTTTGTGATTTTATAAACTAAAATAAAATAAAAGCAAATAAACAAATAAGCAAACAAATTCAAGGATAAGAAATATTGGTTAATTAAGGATTTCGTTTTCATTCACTAACATGCTTTTCACAATAACTAGAATTGATATTTTAATCTCAACTTTTATCAAAGACCCTAGAATACCTTGATCGCAAGAATATCCAGCTAATCTCCTCATGTCATCAACAAACACATTAAAAGATGCGAATATGAATTCTACCTAAAGGAACAACCTAACGTGTAAAAGCACTAATCAAGTTTAATTCCCTAGATGCATTAGGTTCTATGAAATCAGGCCAATCAAAGCAATCGAACGTGGAAAGCGCACTAATTCAATTTAACAAAGGTTACGATTCACATATGATCATAAGAATATATCACTACAAACTATAATCATATTATGCTACTTGTATTCAAGGAATATCACTTTTACGTATAATAAACCCTAAACTAGCAATAGATGTGATTAGAAGTTCTACCAATTTGCAACTTGACAAAACAATCAATCAATCATAAAACAATATTTTGAGAGAATTGTAAGCGATAAATATGAGACAAAACTAATATATTGAATCAAAGAATCATGCTTTGTGAAATCCAACTATTCCATAACCAATAATAAACTTAGGTACTCATATTCAAGGAGTTCATAACAAGAAGAAAGAGAAAAGACTTCATGGTGTAAACCCTAGAACAAAAGTAGAGGCAAAAAGATAAAAGAATAGATATGTGTTTTGAGAAAAGTCTTCTCTTTTATAGCTCCACTCCTTCCAAAATTAGGTTTTGTCTTCAAAGTCCATTAGCTAGAAGTCCACCAAGCCCACAAGTGAGAGAAACCCGTGTAGAAATTCTGTCCCAAAAACGCTCGCCGGAAATCTGGGATTACGGCCGGAAATCGGCCGGAAAATGTCGCCGCCGACCACCTGAAAATACCTCTGTTGATGGAATATTCCGTCAAGATTCCGTTATACTTAACTGTTGACTAACGGTCGTTAACTGTTGACCGGGTCAAGGTCTAAGTCACTGAGTCAGAACCGAGTCAGTTGCTAACTCGACTGACTGGTCCTAGCCAGGCCACTTTGTACAGGCCAGAGTTTGCTGCACCAAGATGGTCATGCCTTCCCTGTATCTCTCCCAGCCATGATGGCTATGCATCCTGAAATTCCTGCCATACTTCAACTTCTTTCCTCCACCTACAACTTCACAGTGTACTCATCATTTCCTGTTGCTCACAGCCTACTGCGATTAACAATCTTCTATGACTTTAGCTTCTTGACTTCATTCTTTGAACGACCGAAACCCCACCAAGTCCATGGAAGCACCAAGCAACTCCAAGTCACCAGTTCAGTGCGCACATAACTTCCTTGTAATTCCATTTGTTCTCTCGAACTCAACACTAATACCAGTTCAAATATACGATGTGTGTGTTTCTCGGCTTCGGTTCACGATAAAGACCTTGCGTCTTGTTCTCATAATTGCCACCACCAGTTCCACACAATTACTGCCACTCTGCAACTTCATAGTACCATTGGCTCAAACCACCTCAAACTGCAACTCTAGCCTGCCAGTTGCAACTCAACACATTAGCAGCTACTCAGCTTACAAACACTCCACCTGCAACTGCTCACCAGATTTTCTGTAGCTCCACCAGAAGAACAAACCCATCCTGCAATTCAGCTCACTCTACCAGACTCAAGTCACCAATTGCAGCTCAGTAAACCATCACTCCATTTATGATTCCAATTTCTTCTTTTCAACCACCAGCTGCAACAATCAATTCTATCGCCACTTTCCGCAGCTTCCTGTTCACCTGCAATTCTCTACAGCTCCATATGCAGCTTAGCTCATGCCATAACTCCATTCACAGCTTCATAATACCCAGGAACCGCACTATCTCTCAAGCTGCGCACTACCTGAATTGCAGCTTCAAATCTGTCAGAACCCATTCCTACTCAGTATCATCTCAACAATTCAGACTTGCAACCTTCCATAGCCTCTGTATCATATCATCTCAAACCATTCTGCTTTATCTCGGCTTCATTGCAGCTCCAACTGAACCACTTCATAGCTCAACCAACTTCAATTTCATCTCCAACGGCTCCAAAATCAACTCCGTTCGAACCCCAAATCATAATTCCCCTCATGATTTATTCTCGAGTTCACCCACATTTAATCAACCCTTGAGCCAACAATCACCAGATTCTTCAATCGATTATATTTAGCAAAACCCTAATTTCTCTTGACTAACATCGAGCCCTAATTCTTCATCACTTCAATCCTGAAATCAATTGCAAACCCGTCTCTGGCTGTATTCAGTATCAGAATCCAGATGAAACCCATTTCAATTTGAGTCAGTATCATCTTCAATTTCTTGATCTTCTCTGTCTTCTCCATTAATTCTTTTCCTTCAGCCATAAACAACATCACTCACCATTTTCTGTTCTTCAAATCCCCTTCTAAATCTCGACACCCACAGCACTCAATTTCTCCATTTTCTTTCTCTTCGAATTCGATCTACAAATGCAATCCCTAATTTCCTCTCTGAGTTTCAATCTCTCAGTCTCATGGTGGCGACCATCCTATCTCAGATCGAAGAAGAATAGTGAGAAATTTACTTCTCACTGAATTCCAAGGCTGTGTAAGAGAATGAGAGTGGATATAGCCACTCGGGTAGGGCTGATAAGGGATAACCACAGTGATTCTAGGCACCACTCATCAGATAAGGGCCATCTTGATTTGCACCCCTTAACCATCAGCTGGCTTGTCTTTAGTGTTCTTTCACATAGAAGTGCCCCTTAACCATGGCTCAGCTCCAGATAGTATTCGCTATTGCTTTGAAGTGACAATTTTGCCCTTTTGCTCAATTTGGGTAATTTCCGCTTCTTTTCCTCCGTGCGACTCCAGAGTACCTAATAACTCAAAAACACGCGTAAAGTACATAATTCACAAGAAAAATAGCAAAGAAAGCATAAACTCTAGATAGTAAATACGGTATATTCTACACCTATCACCCGGGTCTTTGTACTTTGGAGTTGTGGTGTTCTGAATGATGGAACTTACATGACTAGCTAAAAAGGCTTTCTTATGGACGCTAAGTTTTCGCTTTCGCGTACACATATCCTTAAGGAACTTGGCATAAGCAGGAATTTGCCTAATTGCATCTAATAAGGGAAGGTTTATGGTGACTTGCTTAAAAACCTCTAATATGTCATTAAAGTTCGATTGATTCTTTGTTGGTACTAATAGCTGGGGAAATGGGGCTCTAGGCATAAAATAGGGCCTCTCAGGAACCGAATCGGCATCATCAGAGATTTTATCAGTCCCCTCAGCTATGGATGGTCCTGAGGGGGTGAACTACAGTATGCTCACTATCGGGTATGGTTACCTGATTGTCTACTACTCTGCCACTCCTAAGGGTTCTAACTGAATTCAACTGATGTGATGGTTTTTCACCTACTTCATGAACTCCTCTAGGGTTGGGTTGTGTTTGACTAGGAAACCTACCTTTTTCTCTCAAAAATTCATTTATCATACCAACCTGGGTTTTTAACTCGGAAATAGCCTGACTATTTTCTTTTCCTATCCTGTTACTAGCTTGTAGACTTTGTTCTACCGATACATTTGAAATTTTGTAGTTTCTTTGAGTTAACAAGTTGAGAGACTCCTCTAAGCTTAGAATTTTCTTATCGACTGATTCGAACCGAGTTGGTCCTGAAGGATTCTTAGTATAGCCAAAACCACAGGGGAGCATTCGAATTACTAAACTGACTTTGATTCTGGTCCTTAGACCATGAGAGGTTCGGATGGTTTCTCCAACCAGGATTATAGGTTTCTGAATATGGGTCAAATTTCTAACGGTTATCAAATCTAGTGTTATTATTATAAAGAGCATTGGCTCTCTCTTTAATAGTTTGGCCTTCCCAAAAAGGCTCTACTCTACCACTAGTGTGACCCAATTCTAAAGCTTCTAACCTTTTAGCTATTGCTGCAATTTTGGCATCTGATTCATAGCCTCCTTCTATCCTATTAACGTTTCCTCTTCCTAGAAGAATTGTTTTCTTGGGTTCCCTACTATTTTCCCATTGTTGGGTCTTTTCGGCGATTTCATGCAAATATGTCATTGCCTCATCAATTTTTTGGTTTTCAAACCCACCTGTACACATAGATTCTACTGTGGTTGTAGTGGAATAATCTAAACCCTCATAAAGGATCTGAACTAACCTAACCTTTTCGAGACCATGATGAGGACATTGGGCTAATAGATCATTGAACCTTTCCAAATACCTATACAAAGATTCTCCCTCCTGTTGAGAAAACGTGCAGATTTGCGTCCTAATAGACGATGTTTTGTGCCTAGGGAAAAACTTGTTCAAAAAGGCAGATGTAAGTTGTTCATATGTTTCGATTGAACCAGAAGCCAAACTATATAGCCACGATTTGGCTTTATCTTTCAAGGAAAAAGGGAATAACCTGAGTTTCAAAGCATCACCATCAAGGATTCTAATCTTTAAGGTACTACAAATTTCCTCAAAGTCCCTAACATGGAAATAGGGGTTTTCATTTTCTTTCCCTAAGAATATTGGGAGCAGCTGTAAGGTCCCAGGTTTAAGTTTATAAGTTGCTTCCGTTTCAGCTAACCTGATACACGAGGGACGAGTAGCCCTAGTCGGGTTCAACAAGGCTTTCAAAGTTGCCATTTCTGGCACTATCGGAATATCAGGGATTGTCTCCTCAGTAAAAGATGGACGTTCAAAATTGGACTCTTCAAAAATTGGACTTTCTAAATTGAGGTAATCGAGACGCTTAGAGCTACTAGGTTTCTCTTTAACAAATCTACCTAGGGCGCCTCTTTTATGTTCCGGCATGCAAACGAATAAGGAAGGGGATTCTATGCAATCACAAAACAAGGCTGACTCAACCAAATCAAACCTATTGATTTCTAGCAAACAAAAATCATGATGGCTCCACTTAGATTGTTTCTAGACCAGCTTCTAATCCTTCGAAAGGGAATTCGTTACAATTTAAGCAAACCCCTCTGGAATCAATACGAGTCAAAGTAAGTTGAATAGAGGCGAGGGAAGCTCGGTGGAGCTTTGATACCCAAGGCCTCACCGGAATTACAAGGCGGCGCAGTCACGCATTCAACTTACAGAAACCTTCATGAACTTTGAAGTGTGCTTAAAAGAGTAACCAATATTTTTCGAATGACTTTCCTATTAAGCTCGTTACCCTATCGGTCTTGTTCTAGTCAAAATTTTAAGGCTTAGGTTCGCGTAGGTTACGTTTTCCCTAAGGCGGGCAAGAAGAGAACGGTGATGAAATCCGAACCCTTATCTTGTATGGCCAGGCCTTGCCCTTTACTAGAAAATTAAAACAGCCGTATTCAAGTCCTCAGCATATATGCAAAAGAAGGAGTCCAGTAACTCGCTGACAGGGGATTCGCGAGTGTTCAGAATCTTACCTCCCGTTCCAGACGGGGGATGAATCGGTTGTAGTCGACTCGGGCTACCGACTCTTATGTCAGTGTACGAACCCAAGGTGCAGAGACAATATCGTAATTGTCCTCCTTCTCTTCAAACAGTTTATATTTAAAGTACCCTTCCGTAGGGTAAAAATAAAAATAATGTCCAAAGTCCAAAAGTCCAAAGTCCAAAAAGAAAAGAAAAATTACAAAAATAATAAACCCTAATACAATTTTTTTCTTTTTCTTTTTTCTAAAAATAAACAAACCCTAAAAACAAAATAACTAAAATAAAATCGTCTTCTTTTCCGTTCTTTTTGCTTTAATCTTTCGCTCCAAGCCTTTACGAAATCACCAGACCCCTTGGCTCAATTTTCTTTATGATCCAGAACCTGTAGACAAAAGATAAATACCCAAAAACGTAAAAAAAAACAAAAATAATAAAAAAAAACTAAAAAATAAAAGAAAAAGAAAAACAAATCTAAAACCCTAAAAACAAGTCACCGGCAGCGGCGCCAAAAATTGATGTGTTTTTAAATTGTTGTAGAAAGTGGTAAGAAAGATGTCGTTCCTCTCAGACTTGTGAAGGATTTTTTTAGATTCAAATAAAACTAGAAAACTCAAAGAAAGTTGTTATCAAGATTATAAAAAGCACCGAGACTCAGGATTCCACCATTGACCAATTTTTATGTGATTCAATATTAATAATTATCATGCAATTCATACGTTCAATTGATTCTTAAATATTGCCAATAGTAGATTTTCGAAGTAATAATTGTATACATCAAGCATGAAACATCAAAAGTCTTAAACTAAGCATGCTCCATCAAAACGAATCACAATCATTCAATAAAAATCGATTTTCCAATATTAGATCCATGCAAATAATCATAAAAGAAATTGCAAATAGATAATTAAAATAGAAATATACCACTTTTCATGGAACAATGGCTTCCTCCGTCGCCTCGGCTAAGGGGTTTAGCTCCTCATATTAATCACTTGCTCAAATTACATGTTTATATCCCAAAAGTTGATTAAAAGGATGAAAAATAATAACACAGACTGTTTGCAACGGTGTATCGGCGTTACAAAGCAGCTGTTACAATGGAACTGTTACAGAGACTGTTGTAAACACTGTTGCTTTGTCGCTTATTTTAAGACCCGTAAAACGACTGTCCTCGGTGGCCCTTTGTTCTTCGTGTTCTTGAGCTACACCAGCAGCAACAATTTCCCGCAACTCCTCCTGTTGATCTTTGTGGTGTTCTAAACTTCCCCTAACTTCTCCTAAACTTCAATACCCCCCTCTGGGACTCGAGCACACCTTTTATACACCTCCAAACCCTCCAAAACCCGATTAAATTTCTTCTTTTCTTTCCGTGGAAGTCACGGCAATAATCTTTCCAAAACTTTTCTCTACGCGTTTCTGAGCCGTACAGGTCACTCTAATCCCTTTATTGGATTTATATGAATCTCAGGAAGGATTATCTTGCCTCAAATCTCCCGTAACTGCCAAATATAACCAAAAATCCCGTGAAACTTCACCTCCCTGTTTTGCCTCAACCCGACTTATCCAGCCCAAGTTGATCGATCCAAACACCCATACGAACCCTGTTTTGCTCTAACAGGCCTAGCCCATGAAAATCAGCGATTGAATCTCGCTAAAACTGGTCCAAATCATCAACCCTAATTCTGCCATTAAAACACCATTTTTTTCCCGCCAAAACTCGTTTTTTGAATTGTTGAAGATGACCTCCCCCTATCCAGAGTGGGGGTGCGAATAGCAGCTGCCTTGGGGTGTCCAGAGGGTGCCCCTAAGTAATTTGGGTACTCCTTATCCATAGCGAGAGTCCGAATAGTAGGTGTCCACCGGGTGCAACTTTTCGAGCCGATTTTTCCAAAAATGTTTATTGGCCAAAAATACCTACACACACATAAAACACCATAATAAGTACAAAAATGAGCACTATCAATATAAGGAATCGAGACAAATTAGATACAAAAATGTGTCTATCAATCACCGTGGGCGCACCTATGCGTGTGACCGACCGGCCTAAGCCAACCATGGCCGAGCACCTCGAAACGCGTGCCCAAAGGAGGCATGTCACGCGGTTCCCAAATTCTTTGCGACAAAGGATTTCTATCGCAAATCGATCACATCCACTCACCTTTACTAGACAAATTGAGTGGCCTAGATCGTACCTCCGCGAGACAGAATGGTATGGCCATGTACACCGGCAAGCCGTCTACACGCATGCCCGGACGGTCCCACCAAAAACATCGTTCATGCTTGATTTCGGTCAATCAGAAGAGTGATGCTTGCGCGCCTCTTTAAAACCCTAAAAATCATCAACGGTCGCAAATATGTGCCGTAGATCATCTCGTCTGTCCAACTTTGCCAGCTTGGTCAGGCAGCCTAGGCTAAGAGTTAAACGGCCGCCTGTCACTCTACCACAATGAGTGATCGGCCAAGGGATGGCCCGCCCATGCAGCCTCCAAACAATCACTCGAAGATGGTTGGGCATGCAGCTATTTTAAGACGCTTAATCTGCGACTTACTCCGTTAAGCTCTAAAAACACCAATGCTTCATACATATTGATTGTATTCGATGCATTACATGCATAAAGTATACACGATATTTCATGAATATAGACTTCCTAAATAACTCAGTTATTTAATCTAGCACCGTATGCTACTTCCTGTGGGTCCCATGACCCACTCATTCGAGACATCAAGCATGTCACAAACTGGGGGATACTTACTGGGGTATTGTTCTGGCGGTTTACAGCGTGCAACGCGCCATCACAATAACGTGTCAGGAGGTATGGACGGTTAAGATGGTTAGGTAAGTGGGCTAAGACGTGATCATGCAATCACCCACACGACCCCACTACTCCATCAGTCAACTTCCTCCACTTCCTACGAGATGAGGGTTTGCGCTCAATGACTTGTATAAATAGGTCCTTTGCCTATTTCTAAACAACACAGACGAACACAGAAAAAACTAAGTGTTGTCATCAGTATCCAGAAATCACCATTCTGATACAAGTCATAAACAGCCAACACCTTCACAATCTCAACACCTTCTTCGCTTCCTCCCTAAGATCAACCCCATCTACTTCACTTTCTAACCGAAGCAAGTCTGGAACGGCCATTTCTTGGTTTAGGCCAGAATTGTACAGATTGATCTCTCGAATCAAAAGCACTCACGTGCAGTGCATTTGTTTAGGGTTTAGATTCGTTTCTCATCCACACACACCCAAATTTACCAAAAACCGCAAAAATAGTTTTCACCCATAAACAACGCCAACACTTTGAATTAGGATTTGATGAACCAGTTTTTCCTGATTGCGTCTGGGCATAACTTGCATAATTGTTCAAAACCCTAATTGTTTTCTGGCTAAATATTGAGCTTTGACTCTCTATATGAATAAGAGACCTGAACGAATCCTTGGATAGCCGTGACATTGGTGAGACATGATGAGAAAATCTGGACCCGATTATCGGAAATGTAGAATCTTTGTCCAAGAGAAGTTCTGAATTCAGACTTGTATTTTGCCTAAACCCTAATTACTTTCTTCTTTTTTTTGACTCCATCAGACACTCTGGATAGGCTTGACGAGGCTTGGAATGTGTGTATATATGTTGTGGAGTCGGCACCTTGTGTGATGAGAGCTTGTTTAATTCCTTGTACCAATCAGACACTTCTTATTAGAGAAAATACATACTTTTGAAACTTAAGGGTATTTTCGTTAAAAACCACTATGAGCTTGATTTTTATTTGGCATGAGAGAATCATGGAGCCTCCCTAGGCATACTCACGTCTTTAAAGAGGGATTGACGCGTCTCTGGTCCTGGTTTTGGAAATCATGAATCCGAACTCCCTGTTTCGAGCCAGATTCCCTTTATTTTCTCTGAAATTCTGCCTTCCTGGATACCGTTTCAATTCCATTCTTCTTCGAATACTTATAGAACTCAATATTCACGTGTATAAGGCCTTTGGAATGATTAGATGAGAGCTTGGTCGGTCTCTTGCTGTATTAAGGCTTTCTTCTTTGAAAACACTCAAAATTGCAATATAAAGGGTATTTTGGTCAAAATCCCTTATGAGCTCGTTTTTGTTAAAGAGTAATGAGGTAAAAGAGATTGAAAAAAGCTTATATAACCTTCCAAGAGAATGGGAGAGGCTCGGTCCCCTCTCTTTACAAAAAAATCCTTTTTTTCATCAAATTCTTGAAATTAGGGTTATTTTCGTCAAAACCTTAATTCTCTTCGACTTTGATCCCTCTGAAAAAATTCCGAGAGAATAATTTATGTCTTACTGGCCTAGGAGAGTATCCTCATGCATGAAAAGGGCTTGTCCACGGTTTGGAGGAATTTTTTAGAAGAAAGAAAATCCTCAGTTTCCTTATTTGATCCAAATTACTCTAATTTCCTATTTTAACTCCAAATGTTTCTCCTTTTGCTTCAGGGCTTCTATTTGAAATCAAATTGAAAAGCGAAGTATTTTGGACGTGTACTAGGTTTAGAAACTGGTCCAGTATGTGCCACGAATTTTATTCACAGTAGAATTCCTTTGCCTTCTCTTAAAACTCCTTTCCTTGCTTGGCTTGAACTCTAGTTAGACGCATTGGAGGCTGAGGTAACTTGAAAACCGTGTATATGGGTCTAGTTCCATGATTGGATAAGAACTTGATCACTTCTCTTAGCCAAATCCCCTTTTCTTCAAAATAGCCAAAATATCGAACTATGGGAACTTCTGTGTTTACTTCTGCCTTTTTTTCTTGATAAGTATGCGTTCAAGGAGGTGGAGAAACTCCGGAATGAATTGTGATTTACTTAGGTAAGGATGGAAACAAGTATGAGGCGTCCTGGACTCTTTTTGAAAGTTGGTTTCCTTGTTCAAGTGAGATTCATCCTTTTATTTGAAGTAGGATTTATATTGCACTCTGAAGGAAATTCGCGTGCTAACTTTTAATGCTTGGTGTAATTGAATTGAGTTCTTGATAATGGCGTGCTGAGTGATAGCATCGTTCTTTTGCATAGATGGTAACCTTGTTCTTCTTTCAAAACGATACTAATCTTCAAACTGATGACATAAAAGTTAACAAAAGTACTTATCATCTTGAGTTTGCTGATGTGGATACCCATCCTTCGTTCTCCATAGAGTCATCTTCTGTAAGTCTTAATATTTATCCCTCCTTGATCATATATTCATATTCCTTCTACCATTGAATTAATATAAGTAGTCGTATTTCACTTTGTTGAGGTGTTCGTCAAAAAACTTCAGATTTGAGACACTTAGGAAGAATGGCTGTAAACTCTTCATACGGACTCTGATTTGAGTCCCCGGCCCCAAATTTGAAAGAAAATAGAATAGGCTTTCTAATTCAAGAGGAATGACTTGATTCCGAGTTCGTTTGGCCAATCAAATCCGTGTATACTTTTGACTTCAAAAATCCCGTATAAAATTTCAGGAGTTTTTTCAGATTGCACTTACTTCGGTGTTGGGACCACATCTCCTAGCTCGTTTGTCCGTTTGAGGCGCTCTTTTGATATGTTTTTGAGAATACATATGGTAAAATATTTTCTTTAGGAAGCACCCTGAAATTCCTTATGCATTGTCATCAGTTTTTGAGTCTTTACGCTGGAATGTACGGATATCTCCTTTCCAAAGGAGTCTTTGTTGCGTTTGAACCCTTGATGCATTGAGACT
The DNA here is from genome assembly GCA_023531295.1 of Papaver armeniacum. Lineage (NCBI taxonomy): Eukaryota > Viridiplantae > Streptophyta > Magnoliopsida > Ranunculales > Papaveraceae > Papaver > Papaver armeniacum. The sequence continues at coordinate 214,233 of JAJJWW010003915.1, forward strand.
CTTAGGAAACTACCCCTTGGAGTGTTATGACCTAATAAACCTTCCTTATATTTTTTCATAGGTAGTGAATTTGATCCCCTTGAGACAAAAAGTGTCTGTGGCGTGCTTATACATTTTACCTATTGTTATACAAAACGTATTTTCTGTGGCTCTTTGAGGAATATGGGTTTGAATAAAACCTATGAGTATCCTTGGGGACATGTATAAGCTTTATTAGGATTGAAATAAGGGTAGGATCTCTAAGTATGGGGATATATTTCATTTTTTTTTTGCTTCTGAGGCTTGATATATATATTCGTAAAAAACCCTAATTTGCTTCGTATATATATGTGCGTGTTTTGGGGTAAAAGTTGATTCTGCTGGTTTTGGTAAATTTGGGTGTGTTTATGAGAAACGAATCCAAACCCCCAAAAAAATGCACTGCACGGGAGTACTTTAGATTCGAGAGATCAGTCTATGCAATCGTGGCCTAAACCAAGAAATGGTCGTTCCAGTCTTGCTTCGGTCACAAAGTAAAGGAGAATGGTTGATCTTAGGGAGGGAAGCGAAGAAGGTGATGAGATCAGAGTGGTTAACTCAGAAGGTGTGGCTATTTTATGACTTGTATCAGAATATGGAAATGGCTTGCGGAATGTAAGCTATCAGTTCTTTGGTTTTCTGGATACTGTGTTGATAACACTTCTTGTGTTGTTGTTTTTAAAATCGGTTGGAAACCCATTTTATACAAGCCATAATTGAGCGCCCCTGATCTCATAGGAAGTGGAGACAGTTGAGCAGTGGAGAAGTGGAGTCGTGTGAAAGTGGTGATCGTCATGTTTCCATTGTGAGGAAAGAGTGAGTCGACCTTTCATCCCTACTCGCATCTTTGCTTGTTAACCTTCCGCCCTTTCCTAACACTTTCTTGTAATGGGCGTATTGCACGCCGCACGCTGTAAACCGCCAGACTAATACCCCAGTTTGTGACACGTTTGATGTTCGAGTATTTGTTGATTGGGTCTTGTGTGTAAGACCTAATTATTCGGACCAATCACGTGCAAGCTAAGTGGCGGGTGGTCATGTTGTGACGATCCAAATCATGAGACTGGCTGTAAGAAATAGCGTGTGACGCCATTAAGCTAGTCTTGGTTGGTTATTTAAGATTTAACCTAGGCTAGTCAATTCTGCTGGCGAAGTTGGACGGACGAGATTGCACCTAATGGAAGGGATGGTCGTTGATTATGGCTACATGTTGTTGGCGTCTGTTAATGGTATAGTGGCATAGCCGCGACGTAGTGTCATAGCCGCTCCTATGGCATGGTGGCATAGCCACGCCTGTGACGTGGTGGCATAGCCGCGCCCGTGGCATGGTGGCATGGCCAAAGCTAGAATTTGGCGCCGTGGCCAAAGTTAGGGCTTGACAGCATGGCCAAGGCTAGGATTTGGCGTCGTGGCCAAAGTTAGGGCTTGGCAGCATGTCCAAGGCTAGGATTTGGCTCCATGGCCAAAGTTAGGTCTTGGCGGCATGGCCAAGGATAGGATTTGGCATCGTGGCCAAAGTTAAGGCTTGGCGGCGTGTCCAAGGCTAGGATTTGGCGACGTGGCCAAAGTTAGGGCTTGGCGGCATGGCCAAGGCTAAGATTTGGCTCCGTGGCCAAAGTTAGGGCTTGGCGGCATGGACAAGGCTAGGATTTGGCGTCGTGGCCAAAGTTAGGGCTTGGCGGCATGGACAAGGCTAAGATTTGGCGCCATGGCCAAAGTTAGGACTTGGCGTCGTGGCCAAGCTAGATTTTGGCGACGTGGCCAAGCTAGGTTTTAGCGTCGTGGCGAGTTTGAAACAACCCGATTGGTCGATAGGAAAGAGGGCCAGCAAGTATGGGTCTTGCCACATTCCATGTGCATGTGGCGCATTTATAGCGACGTGATTGGTCGATTGGAAAGAGGAGGGCCGGAAAGCAACATGGGGCGTGGCCATCTGCCGGTGGCGCCTGCTAGGGCGGACTGGCCGTCCTATGGCATGGCCACACCTTCTTTGTTGCTGCTCCTACTTCCCGCGGCTCCTATTTCAATTATTGTTTTCTGTTTTTGGGTAGGATTTTGCTCCCACTAGTCCATGGCGGATCAATTGCCTAGCTTACCTAGGTTTGATTTCGACCAGCAGGGTCTGAGATACTGTGCAGGGCGCAAAAAACCTAATTCTTGCAAATTAATTAAGTTGATATTTGAATCTTGTGAATTATCACAAAATTGATTAAATTTGGTGAGTTCTGCGTGTTGACACAGAGTTCTTTTATTTTCAGAGAGCCGTTAGCGCGTCTTCTGACTGAATACTTTTATGCAGACCTTAATCTTGATACTTCGGGAAATTCATGCTACTCAGCTGCGAGTGAACACTAATTGTCATGTCATATCAATATTAGGGGTTCAGCCGGGGAACATAGCACAGAAGTATTCAATGAGCCTTATATTAATGAATAATACAGGCGGGATGTTGAAATTTACACAATATTTGGGATTGTTTCCACATGCACCATTCTGGATAAATTTCATGTAAATATACTGAATTTCTCAATAAATGTGTAAGTAAAGAGGTTGGGCACTCATTACTTCAAATGGCTTTGTCTCTTTGCAGAATGATGGTACATTAAATACAGGTTTTCACAATTTTAGCCCTGAACTAAAAACCACCATCAACATTAAGTCCCCTCCTTAGAACGTAACAGTGACATTGTTGCGGGGTAAGCACTAGATGGTGACAGACGAAGATAATATCGAAAAGGCGAGACATGTAGAGGTTACCAGGAAAAGTCTGACCGCCATTTGGCAATAGGTACGAGCGGCCGGTGATCTTCGTACTGGCGCGCTGCTAGTTAGGCCATGGAGCGTTGCAGATCTGAGTGGCTGGTGATATTGGCACACTGCTAGTTAGGTCGTGGAGCGGTGATCTTGGCGCCCTGCTTTTTCGGCTATGGGGTATGAGTGCGGTGCGCCCAGCCATCTATTCTCGTTCATGGATCAAGAAGGAATCATTATTCTGTTCAAACTATAGAAACTTCATTCATATGAAAAGGGGTATCGACCCTCTTCTATTTTTGTTGCTCATTTGGCTCCGTGCTTTCATCCGCAGTGGCCGGCTCCTCTTTGTTACTATCAGCAGCTCGATCATAAGCGTGCCAATTGTCGGCGGCAAGGTAAGTACATGTTGTTCTCGTATTTTAGCTGTGAGTGTAATATACATGAGTAGTTGATCAAACTTGGATTTTTATCTCGGTGTGAATGACGTTCTTTGTTAGCAGCAGTAGACCGAGCATCAACGGCAACAAAGCAATCTCCAATAGTTATAATCAGCAGCAAGGGGATCCAGGAGAACTCAAGGTAGGTGCTCTTTTGCGCATGTAGACAACAATACCATCGATCTTCTCCAGAATGTGTAATAAGGTTCTGTCTCCAGAAGAACGAGTATCTAACCTCTCCGGTGGGTTTCAAAATTTACCAAACTCTACTGCACTCCTGGGATAGATGGATGAAATATATGTTCGGAAATGATCATGTCAGGACTAATCTTGGAGAGTGTAGCTGCGTTGTTGATCCGTCCTTAACTTTAAGTTATTTGGTGTCTGGACTGCTGAGCAGGTGTCTGGATTGCTGAGCCGCAATTAAAATGTTCTTTAAACTCCTGAGCATTGACTCTAATTAAATTGTGTTTATTCTGGCTCTTTAGCTTACAGGCTTATGCTTGCCTTTCTCATTGTGATGATGATATGTTGTGGATGCTTTTATGGTCGAAATCTTCCGGAGTCGTTGGGTGAAGTAGACGAGCTGAGAGGCGTTTTGTTGCCGACGTGCTGCTATCAAGTCTTCAAGGATTTCATTCCAAGCGACATCCTTTGAACCATCTTCTGAATCTTGGACTATTGTATGGAATGGGATGCGATGAGCAGTCCCCAGTTACACTTATGTATGGTCATTAGAGTAGATCCGATGGCGTGGCAGGATATGTGAATATCTCTGCGGCGTGCTTTTGGAGTCTTTGATGCACGTGTACGGCTTCATGTTGATAAATTCTTGCGGCTCGTAAAGCATCGACAGTGATGATGTTGACATCAGAAATAACCTGGTTGAGGGAAGTGAAGGCATCCCATGCTGGTAGTCCCATGTGTAATTATCTTGAGCCTATTTTCTCGTGGAAGATGTGCTTCTACTGCATTCGCTGGTAAGGTGGTGACTGCGTTTAAACTTTTAAACCTGAAGGAGGCTTCACTCCCCAAGTGTAGCCTACTTTGATTGTATCACCTTGAGTCCACGTCTCTGGGATTTGATACAAGCTTATTGTACTCTCATGGATGCGATGCTGGGATGCTTGGAACATCACATGGACGAAATATTCTGGATAACGAAGAGGTATAAGTGAAAGAGTTATGTTGTTAATCGTGGCTCCCCCTGTTTCTTTAAGAAAAGCGTTTCAGCCGCGTCTCTGGAGTTATCTCATGAATCTTTGATTGTTGTCGGGGATGGACTGCGATGAGCAGTCTCCAGTCTCACTTCTCTTTAGTTACTGAAGTTGTTTTCTCTGAGTAGGCTTGGGATCCGTCGCGGCCTCGTAAAGTGTTGCAGGTGGCTTCTAGACAGAGATGTGATGATATTCTTACGCTACACCTTTGAAGAGTAGATGACCTTGTCGTGGCTATGACTTTTTGGTTGACCGTGTTTTCTTTGTAGTGGTTGTTGCTATGGTGAAGCTCTGGCTGGTATCAACAAATGAGCAGCAACGGTTCTTGATAGCAGATGTGATCAGAAGAGACTACATTGTCGTGGGAACAAAATAGGTTGGCTGGAATTGCATGGGCGTCCATGGAAGCAAAGGGATTGGCTGGAATTGCATATGTGTCCATGGAAGCAAAGGGATTGGCTAGACGTGTAAGCGAGTAAAACTGTCCACAACCACGAGTTTTGGAGGGATGGGGCAAAAAGTGGCCACAACTACGAATCTTGGATGGTTGCGATCATAATTCTTGACAGGGAGGAGTGTGGCGGCTACGAGACGATCCTTGGCAGGAAGGAGTGGTGGCTATGGGCATGAACCTTGGCAGGAAGGAGGCGTGGTGGCTACGGACACGATCCTCGGCAGGAAGGAGTGTGGTGTCTACGGACACGATCCTCGGCAGGAAAGAGTGGCGGCTACGGCACTATCCTTGGCAGGAAGGAGTGGCGGATACGGCACGATCCTTGGCAGGAAGGAGTGATGGATACGGCACGATCCTTGGCAATAAGGAGTGGCGGCTACGACACGATCCTTGGAAGGAAGGAGTGGCGGCTAGGCACGATCCTTGGCAGGAAGGAGTGACGGCTACGGCACGATCCTTGGCAGGAAGGAGTGGCGTCTACGGCATGATCCTTGGAAGGAAGGAGTGGCGGATAGCCTTGGAAGGAAAGAGTGGCGTGGCGGCCATGGCCACAGACTCTAGTAACACGCAAGGATTTGTTCAGATATTATGGCCCAAAAGAAGGATTTCTCATTTTAATATAACTCATCTCCGTGAGGCTATTTCTTCTTGTCCTTCTCTTTTCTTATTTCGGAGAAGTAACTCTTCCATGATTCTCTATGTGCGGCAGCTTGCCTATTGTTGCTTGCCTGCGACCTTGGTGTATTGACTTGATGAAAATTTCAGATTCGTGTCTTCTTGCCAAAACGACCGCAAAATCTTCGTCCGATATCAGAATGAGGTGATTGACCTCTCATTGTTTTGCTAAGAGGAAAATCTAAATTTTTCAAAAAGAATTTATTCATTCAGAGTCCGTTTGGTAGGTGAAAAGGGCATGACACCGAGAATTCATAACTTTCCAGGAAGAATTCTGCAGGTTTCAGCTGTCACGTAGTCGAGATTTTAGGCTTATATTTATAGCTCATTCATAGGATTGACGTGCCCTTTTAGTATGTTGTATAAGACTTCTATACGAATCGTTTGGTATATGTATCACTCCAATATTCTTCACCAATTAGCACCAGTTTCAATTCTTAGGAGGATAAGTGTAAAACGTTTCGACAAAGTTCTTGCAAAACGACCCGTAACCTTTCTAGACCACATGACATGTCCGTGGGTGACGCTACGATGAGGTGTATCTCTTTGTGAGTTATTTGTTAATGTGTTAGCACCATCCAGTGTACTTGGAAATCGAGGACTTCAGTGCGGATCTCTTGGCGTAGTCATCGAGATGCTGTTATTTTGGTGGAACATCTCGGTGTAGGTTCTTTCGGTAGGCAATTTGGAGAACTCTTCAAAGATTACCCGCTTCCCCCCAGGCAAAGGAAATATGGGAAACGTGGGTCCTTTTGGTGCAGCAACTTCTCGGATCTTCCTCTGCGTGAAGTTATCTCGGATGCAGATTCTTTCCTGACATGATGGTGCGGGCACCGTTATCTTCTTGAGGCTTCTCTCTTGACGTGTCGGCTCCAGTAGATCTGAAGATGTCCCGGGCTTTCTCTTGCTTGGGTTAGCATAACAGGCGAACCCATATGAATGATTTGAAGATGTGTCAAGCCTCATTTGTTATTGCAGATGTATGAATTCCCAGAATTGCGCCATGGTCTGGATCTACACATTTTGCAGATGAAGTGATAACGGATACTCTTGACCATAAAATGGTAATAGTGGTGGAATGGAGATAGCCCCTCGCTTTCGTGGTATCTGTTGGTGCCTTTCTAGGGCTCCACCGGTATTGAGATTTGTTATCGACTATCTCCATACTGGAACAACGGCTATGTGAATCTTCCTAGTGGTGAAATGGAGATAAACCCTCGCTTTCGTGATCTCTGCAGGTGCCTTTCTAGGGCTCCATCGGTATTGAGATTTGTTGTCGACTATCTCCATACTGGAACAACGGCTATGCAAATCCTCCTTTTATCTCCCTGAATGTGGACCCGGGAGACATTAATATTGGTGATAACTTTGAGGCGTTTCCGGCTTGCTCCATATAAAACTTATGGTGTTGCAGATGTGGATGCTCCATTCGGACCTCGAGAGAAGCCATTGTGCCCTCATAAGTAGTAATCACGTCTTCATGTGTCTTCACGAGGCTTTCTGGTCCTTTCATCTGAGAGATTTACTGGTGCTCATCAATCCAAGGCATTTCCAGTAGCATTGCTTGAAATAGCATTTTTGTGAAGCTTCTTAGCGAACGGAACACCGGAATTGAAATTGGTTGTTGAACCTAAATTGAGTTTAATGATTGAATTGGATATAAGATCCACCCTTTTGAAATTGAGAAAAATGGAATGAATCCTGAGAAACTGATTTTGCAACTGAGAGATTAATCTCTCACTTTGTGGTCTTGATTGTTTTGGGGTAAAAACAGGTTCTACTGGTTTTGGTAAATTTGGGTGTGTTGAAGAGAAAAGAATTCAAACCCACAAACAAATGCACTGCACGGGAGTACTTTAGATTCGAGAGATCAATCTGTACAATCCTGGCCTAAACCAAGAAATGGTCGTTCCAGTCTTGCTTCGGTCACAAAGTGAATGAGAAGGGTTTGATCTTAGGGAGGGAAGTGAAAAAGGTGTTGAGATCAGAGTGGTTAACTCTGAAGGTGTGGCTATTTTATGACTTGTATCAGAATATGGAACTGGCTTGCGGAATGTAAGCTATTAGTTCTTTGGTTTTCTAGATACTGTGTTGATAACACTTCTTGTGTTGTTGTTTTTAAAATAGGTTGGAAACCCATTTTATACAAGCCATAATTGAGCGCCCCTGATCTCATAGGAAGTGGAGACAATTGAGCAGGAGAAGTGGTGTCGTGTGAAAGTGGTGATCGTCGTGTTTCCGTTGTGACGAAAGACTAGTCAGCCTTTCATCCACTACTCGCTTACTGCTTGTTAACCGTCCGCCCTTTCCCAACACTTTCTTGTAATGGGCGTGTTGCACGACGCACGTTGTAAATCGCCAGACCAATACCCCAGTGAGCATCCCCCAGTTTGTGACACGTTTGATGTCTCGAGTATTTGCTGATTGGGTCTTGTGTGTAAGACCTAATTATTCAGACCAATCATGCGCAAGCTAAGTGGCGGGTGGTCATGTTGTGATGAGCCAAATCATGAGACTGGCTGTAAGAAATAGCTTGTGACGCCATTAAGCTAGTCTTGGTTGGTTATTTAAGATTTAACCTAGGCAGTCAATTCTGCTGGCGAAGTTGGACGGCCGAGATTGCACCTAATAGAAGGGATGGCCGTTGATTATGGCTACATGTTGTTGGCGCCTGTTAATGGTATAGTGGCATAGCCACGCCTGTGGCGTGGTGGCATAGCCGCGCCTGTGGCATGGTGGCATGGCCAAAGTTAGGGCTTAGCGGCATTTCCAAGGCTGGGATTTGGCATCGTGGCCAAAGTTAGGGCTTGGCGACATGGCCAAGGATAAGATTTGGCGTCGTGGCCAAAGTTAGGGCTTGGCAGCATGGCCAAGGCTAGGATTTGGCGTCGTGGCCAAAGTTAGGGCTTGGCGACATGACCAAGGCTAGGATTTGGCACCGTGGGCAAAGTTAGGGTTTGGCGGTATGGCCAAGGCTAGGATTTGGCTCTGTGGCCAAAGTTAGGGCTTGGCGGCATGGCCAAGGCTAAGATTTGGCTCCGTGGCCAAAGTTAGGGCTTGGCGGCATGGCCAAGGCTAGGATTTGGCACCGTGGCCAAGCTAGGTTTTGGCGCCGTGGCGAGTTTGAAACAACCTGATTGGTCGATATGAAAGAGGGTTGGCAAGCATGGGCATGTCCACTTTCCATGTGCATGTGGCGCATTTAGTGCGACGTGATTGGTCGATGGTTAAGAGGAGGGCCGACAAGCAACATGGGGCGTGGCCATTTGTAGGTGGCGCCTGCTAGGGCAGACTGGCCGGCCTATGGCATGGCCATACCTCCTTTGTTGCTGCTCCTACTTCCCGCGACTCCTCTTTCAATTCTTGCTTTCTGATTTTGGGTAGGATTTTGCTCCCACTAGTCCATGGAGGATCAATTGCGTAGCTTGCTGTAGTTGCAGGAAATCCTACACTACACCCCTCACAAGAATCCACACAACTAAGACATTTGAAGATGAACAATTATGATTTTCTATTTATTAATTCTTTAATCGTTTACAAAATAAGATGGAAAAGAGCTAAAGAAATTACAATCACTACAAACTTTCTCTCTCCTAATAACTTGCCTAACACTCGTAAAGAACCTCCCCACAATAGTCCTGCTCAACTCCTTATATAGGGTATTACACAATGGATGACAGCTAAGTTGTCCTTTATTTTCGGGAATGACTTGCGAAATATCGTGACGTTCAAATATATTCTCGCAAGTTTCCTAAATCTCGCTAAGTATTCACATCTTTTTCGTGTTTTGGCTGTTCGTCATTCATTGCGTCATTTATATTACTCATTTGCGACACTCTCGCAATATCGTCATTTATTGATCTCGTGAGGTGTTGTTATTGCGATATCCTGATCCTACATCTTGCCTCTTTGATAGGTGTCTAAAACACCTAATTTACTATCTAGTAGTTACGCTTTCTTTGCTATTTTTCTTGTGAATTATGTATCTTATGTGTGCTTTTGAGTTATTAGGTACTCTGGAGTCGCACGGAGGAAAAGAAGAAATACCACCCAATTGGAGCGTAAAGGGCAAGAAAAGTCAATTCACAGGCTAGCGATCCTAGGAGCCGGCGAAGGTTACTTAGCAAATGAAGTGAAGAATGAAGCTGTCGAGTTCCTTATGGCGACAGTTGAGATGAACAGAGAATTAGGCTGTCGGTTACTCGGAACCGACAAGCCATATGTGAGTTGTGGCTGCCTGTATCCATCTTAACGGATGCCAATATCACTTGACAGGGAAACTCAAATAGGCCGAGCTGCATCTCAGGGAAACTCAAGTCTTTCTTTCTTGTTTTTTTCATCTCACTTGACACAAGGGGAAATGGAGGGAGGCGACGATGTTGTCTGATTTTGAGATGGGATTTGGTCGAATTAAAGATGTGCTTGAAGATTGGAGTTCTATGAATTGTGAAATCAAGAGAAGAAATTAGGGCTTGCTGTCGATTTAGGGTTGTTGATGTTCATGGGGATGAGGTCGAATTCGATTGAGAAGAGAGGTTTGAGAATTTAGATCATGACAATGATGATGGTGGTCTCTGAGTGTGGAACTGTGCCTCCATGGTGAATCTGGTGGTCTCTGAGTCGATTGAAGTTGCAGGTGAACTCAACAAGAAATGGATAGCACGGGGAACATGAGTAGCAGTGGAGTGAAGCTTAGTTAGTGTGGAATGAACCGGGTGCGGGACTGGCTGGGTTGTGAGGCAGAATTGGCAGAAAGCTGGTTGTTGTTGTGGCTAATGAAGCTGAGATGCAAGTTGCTGAGAATGGAGATGGAGATGCTACTATGACAGATACCTGAGATAGAATGGGTTTGAGATGAGAAAGCAGCTGGTGGTATTGATTGTGACAAGATTAGGCAATCTTGCAGTCTGGTGCTGGTGGATTGCAGTGAGGGATGTAGACTGATGTGAGCTGGTATTCAAGTGTCAGGTGGTGGATAGAGAAAGGGTATTGCAGCTGTGGGTGAGGAAGTGCCTGGGATGGAGCTGAGCTACAGGGAAGATAGACATTTTGCAGGGCTTTTCCAGGTGGACTGATGTTGTAGCTAGAATTGCAGAAGTAGAGGCGAGGTTGTTGTCATTTGGCAGGCCGAGAAGGGGCAATGGTTGTGTTACTGTGGATGCAGTGGAGGTGAGTGCAATGGAGCAGTGGCCTGAGATGGAATTGGAGGTGAAATCAGGGTCTGAGGTATGAAGTTGTAGGCCGGAGTTTGTTGCTCTTTAGCTCAAGACATGAATCACGGTGATTGATCGGGGAGATCTTTGAATTGAATGCTTGAAAATGTTGTGCCACTATGAATGAGTTGGTGCTGCTTCAATGGCCTTTGCATTTGAGTTTCACCTGGAGCTGCTGGAGGAGGTAAGGAGAACTAAATGGTGATGAATAGCATGGCAACAGCTGTTGGTGGTGCTGTGAAGCTACGGATAATGGTGTTGTTGTGTTGGTGGTCTTTGTGATGGTACTGAAATTGCAGCTGGAGGAATGGCAGTAGATGGCTTAGTGGGAAGATGTGACATGAGATATTGGTGCTGCAGTGATTTGGTGGCTTAGAATTGAGGTTGCAGGACTGGCATTTGTGTTTGTTTGTGCTGCAAATGGATTGAGGCAGAGAATTGCAGGGTATAGCCATCATGGCTGGAAGAAGCACAATGATTGTGCTACACAGCATCTGGCCTGTGCAATGGCCTGAGCCAAAGCTAGTCAGCTCACTCAGCCAAGGCGATGGATCGACTCGGGGCGACTCGGTGACTGACTCATCGACCCGATCTGACTTCGGTGATTGACCGAGCCCTGACCCGTTTTGACCCGAGTTGACTCGACCGTTTTGACCCGTTGACCGGTGACCGGTTTGACTTTGCCGGTCACCTGAGATAGTTTTCCGGCGACTTTCCGGCCAAGTTCCGGCCATAATCCCAGTTTTTCGGCGAGCGTTTTTGGGACATATTTTCTGCACGGGTTTCTCTCCATGGTGGGCCGGGTGAATTTCCAACTAATGGACTTTGAAGACAAAACCTAGTTTTGGAAGGAGAAAAAGAATATAAAAGGGAAGACTTCTACAATGTTTGTTTTGGTGATCACGTTTTATTATTATCTCTTCTACTTTATTCTAGGGTTGAGAACCATGAAGTTTCTTCTCTTTCTTCTTGTGATGAACTCCTTGAATATGAGTACCTAAGTTTATTATTGGTTATGGAATAGTTGGATTTCACAAAGCATGATTCTTTGATTCAATATATTAGTTTTGTCTCATAAATATCGTTTGCAATTCTCTGGAAATATTGTTTTATGATTGATTGATTGTTTTGTCAAGTTGCAAATTGGTAGAACTTCTAATCACATCTATTGCTAGTTTAGGGTTTATTATACGCAAAAGTGATATTCCTTGGATACAAGTAGCATAATATGATTATAGTTTGTAGTGATATATTCTTATGATCATATGTGAATCGTAACCTTTGTTAAATTGAATTAGTGCGCTTTCCACGTTCAATTGCTTTGATTGACCTGATTTCATAGAACTTAATGCATCTAGGGAATTAAAATTGATTAGTGCTTTTACACGTTAGGTTGTTCCTTTAGGTAGAATTCATATTCGCATCTTTTAATGTGTTTGTTGATGACATGAGGAGATTAGCGGGATATTCTTGCGATCAAGGTATTCTAGGGTCTTTGATAAAAGTTGAGATTAAAATATCAATTCTAGTTATTGTGGTGAAACCATGTTTGTGAATGAAAACGAAATCCTTAACCAATACTTTCTCATCCGTGACTTGATTACTTGTTTGCTTATTTCTTTATTTGTTTTATTTAGTTTATTTTAATCACAAAACTACCGGTGTTATTTATAGGGAACCGAAACAATTTGACAACCTAGACCTCTCTGTGGGATCGATCCTTTCTTGCCCTTGCTATATTTATATTTTGAGTAGTAAGAAAGTGTAAATTTATTTTTGACGCTTACGACAGGTCACAAATTTTAGGCATTGCTACGGGAGGTTGACGGTTGTTAATTGTTTTTGGTTTCTTATTTTTGTATTTAGTTTTTGTTTTATTTATTCTTATTTTCTGGTTCCTAATATAGTTTTGAGAACTCTTATTTCAGGTGCTAATTTCTATGGAAGGAGCATATTGGAACAATGGATACGGGTTTCAACCTCAACAATATGATAACTACCAATTCCATGGGTATAATCAAAACCAATTCATTGGTTATGACCAATATTCCATGGAACCTTATGGTTTTCCTCAACAACCTTATGTGTGTGAACAACAACAAGGATGGGAGGATTCTTATGCTTGTGAACAAAAGGTCTCTAATTTTATAGATACAGTTTCCACCTTTTTACAAGAGGAATTTCAAAAAAGCTAAAGAGACTACAAACGAGCAACTCCAAGAACTTCGTGAAGGTATGATTAGCTTGCGAAGAGACATTGATCAATACAAGGAAGATATGGATAATTCTTATGTGCATATGGTTTGTGATGAATATTTGATTGATGCTAATGTTGAAAAAGGGCAATCCTTGGGCACTTTCGTGGATAATTGTGTAGTTAACTCAACTCTTGATCGTAATAATGATCATTCACCTATTCAAAAGGATGAGTTAGAGATAAACAACACTAAATTCAGCGAGGAACAATCTTATGATGACTATGATAGTGACGGTGATTATGATACATTGCTTGAAACAACTCATGGTGACAGCTCCGAGGAGTCTTTTGGGATCAAGATGAAGATGGAGAGGAATATGATGACACTTGTGTAGATTACTCAAGCATTGATCTTAATAATGATCAAGAGCCTATTCAAAGGGTGGAGCTTGAGGATGATGCATTTTTGAGTGTTCTAAAAAAGTTTCTTATGATAAAATTTGGATCCACAAAAGAGTATGTGCCTTACAATAAAAAGGAGGAATATGTTGAGAATGAGACCGTTATAACCAATATTGTGGAAGACCCAATTGAGCTTGCAAATGATTGTAATGATGATGTTTATGTCGAGACTATGGTTACGGCAGAAACGGACGAAGAATGGTTGCAAGGTTTGATAGAGGACCATGATATAAAAGAGGTGAATAATTCACTTGAATTTTTCAAGGATGAAGAGGATTCCGTGATACAAGAGATTGTGCAAGGTTTATCTAACCCTTTGCCTATTATTTCTTCTCCTTTACCTCTTATTGGTTTGAATGTATGTGCTTCGAGAATATTATTGAATGATTTTGTTTCTCGATTTCCGCCATTAGAGATACTTGATTCTCATACTATGCAGGTTATGGAACAAGAAACCGTGGAAGTGCCCGACTTCTATATTCTTTATACACTTCCAAGTGTGGCCAAGAATAAGTGTGGGGGGAAGCTTTTATCGGTTCATAGCTTCACTTTTGCTTTGTATTACTAATATTTTTGTGAAGTTAGTGTTTCCAAAACAGGTGCTATGGGTGGATCCCCAACTTTTCCGATTATTGGTGTATGGGGAATGAATCTTGCAAGGATATAGTGGGCCGACGACTATAAAACAAGCGCTAAGTGGGGAGGCAACCCACCGGTTTGTATCTCTTATCCTTTTGCATTTTATTTTTGTTTTGTTTCTTTATTTTTTTACTGTTTTCATATCATATTTGCATCCCTATGTTTAATTTCATTGAGTCCGTAATCTATCTTAGAAGAGAATTATGACGAATACCTTTTTTCGTCGAAAATTTCAGACTGCGCGTAGTTCATTCCAGAGACCATAACTGTCAGACCGTTTATCAAAACACTGTGAAATTTTGAAACTGTGTAGAAAACACGTAGGTGAACAACTTTTGTGAAATGGAGTTTTTCCGAATTCCTTACCAATTTGCACAGTTTTTGCGTTTTATCCGCTGTTACGTCTAATTCAGAACTTTCGGTTTTACACATTGAGGACAATGTGAAGTTTAAGTGTGGGGGAGCATTTATATGTTTGTATAGTTTGTTTTTGACACCATTAGTGGATGGAACCATTTTGAATGCAGGAGTTGAGGAACCAATTAACTAAAAGGGAAGAATATAGCTCGAAATCACAAATTAACATGATAGTTGTTACCATATCTCGGAATATCACCATATCGCATTCTATTTTTATTTTTCCATATTTATCTATTGTTCTCTAAGTGCTTTGGTGGGTCACTAAAAATCAACGTGTTATTACTGCTAGGATGAAATAGAGTGGTTGAGTTACTAAAAAAAGAAAAAAAAAAAAAAAAAAAATGAAAAAAAAAAAAAAAAAAAAAAAAAAGAGACCGACCAATTAGACCAAAACGGAATAAAAGACACTTGGGAATAGCAGTATGTGTGAAACGTAGTCCCCTGTCTCGTCGCCTAATCAAGCGTGGAATGCAGGATCCAAGGTAACTATCATGTACTTGCTGACAAGAAGCATGCGCTTGGATCCAAAAGATCTAATCATGCCGTCTAAAAAAAAAAAAAAGAGAAATTGGATCCAGTTTGATCCAATCATATAAGTAAAAAAAAAAAGAAGAAATTATTATTGTGTTGAATAAAGTCACTCTTGGTTCCCTTGTATATGCCAATTGATTTGATGTAGCATTCAAAGACCAAGTAGCTCAATCCGATAGGATTAGGTTCATCTTAGCGGTGACCTTGACAGATATGGGAAACATCGAACACTTGTGAATATTCGCCAATATCTACATCTTTATCCATCTTCTTAATCTTTTCATTGTGATTGTGGTTTGTTAGTTTCCGAGTATTGTGGCTTGTTCGACTATCTAATTAGAGTTTATTTACTAATATATGAATTGAATTTGCAAAGGTACCTCCTCCTGTAGTCATTTTGGATTCGTTCATTGATTTGTCACGAATAGACGGAGTTTGAAATATAGGTTTTGTAGGTAGACCTCTTGTAAACCTTCACGAGACTATAACTTTCATCCACTAGGGACACCTAGGGGTTTAAAGGCTTGTTATTTATGCTAAAATTAACCGTAGCCTCGACGTCGAGTTGTTGTATTTTATTGTTTTGTTTGATTTGCTCGAGGACAAGCAAAGTCTAAGTGTGGGGAATCGACAGTGTCTAAAACACCTAATTTACTATCTAGTAGTTACGCTTTCTTTGCTATTTTTCTTGTGAATTATGTATCTTATATGTGCTTTTGAGTTATTAGGTACTCTGGAGTCGCACGGAGGAAAAGAAGAAATACCACCCAATTGGAGCGTAAAAGGCAAGAAAAGTCAATTCACAAGGCTAAGCGATCCTTGGAGCCGGCGAAGGTTACTTAGCAAAGGAAGTGAAGAATGAACCATCGGTTTCCTTAGAATCGACAGTTGAGATGAACAGTCTTAAGAATTAGGTTGTCGGTTATCGGGCCGAGCAAGCCATATGTGATTGTGGCCGCTGTATCCATCTCAGCGGCCACGAGGGATGCAATATCACTTGAGCGGGAAGGAAACTCAAATAGATTCATTAGCCGCATCTGAGAGTATGAATTTGAAACTCAAGTCTTTCTTTCTTGTTTTTTTCATCTCACTTGACACAAGGGGAAATGGAGGGAGGCGACGATGTTGTCTGATTTTGAGATGGGATTTGGTCGAATTAAAGATGTGCTTGAAGATTGGAGTTCTATGAATTGTGAAATCAAGAGAAGAAATTAGGGCTTGCTGTCGATTTAGGGTTGTTGATGTTCATGGGGATGAGGTTTGGTCGATTGAGAAGAGGGGTTTGAGAATTTAGATCATGACAATGATGATGGTGGTCTCTGAGTGTGGAACCGTGCCTCCATGGTGAATCCGGTGGTCTCCCGAGTCGATTGAAGTTCAGGTGAACTCAAGCAAGAAATGGATAGCACCGGGAACATGAGTAGCGGTGGAGTGAAGCTTAGTTAGGCGTGGAATGAACTAGTGCGGGGCCGGCGGGTTGTGAGTGCGTAATTGCGAGAAAAGTTTGGTTGTTGTTGTGGCTAATGAAGCTGAGATGCAAGTTGCTGAGAATGGAGATGGAGATGCTACTATGACAGATACCTGAGATAGAATGGGTTTGAGATGAGAAAGCAGCTGGTGGTATTGATTGTGACAAGATTAGGCAATCTTGCGATGCAGTCTTTGAGTGGATTGCGGTGAGGGATATGCAAGATCGATGTGAGTTGGTATTCAAGTGTCGGTGGTGGATAGAGAAAGGGTATTGCATTTGTGGGTGAGGAAGTGCAGGATGGAGCTGAGCTACAGGGAAGATAGACATTTTGCAGGGCTTTTCCAGGTGGACTGATGTTGTAGCTAGAATGCAGTAGAACTGAGGTTGTTGTCCTTTGCGGCCGAGAAGGGGCAATGGTTGTGTTACCGTGGATGCGGTGGAGGTGAGTGCAATGGAGCGGTGGCACGAGATGGAATTGGAGGTGAAATCGAGTCCGAGGTATGAAGTTGTAGCATTTGGAGTTTGTTGCTCTTTAGCTCAAGACATGAATCTGGTGATTGGTGGGAGATCTTTGAATTGAATGCTTGAAAATGTTGTGCCACTATGAATGAGTTGGTGCTTTGTTCAATGGCCTTTGCATTTGAGTTTCACCCGGAGCTCTTTGGAGGAGGTAAGGAGAACTAAATGGTGATGAATAGCATGGCAGCATTTGTTGGTGGTCTTTGTGAAGCTCTGAGATAATGGTGTTGTTGTGTTGGTGGTCTTTGTGATGGTACTGAAATTGCAGCTGGAGGAATGGCAGGAGATGGCTTAGTGGGAAGATGTGACATGATATATTGGTCTGGGCAGTTGATTTGGTGGCTTAGAATTGAGGTTACGGAGGTCGGCATTTGTGTTTGTTTGTCTGCTGCCAAATGGATTGAGCGAAGAATTACGGTATAGCCATCATGGCTGGAAGAAAGCACAATGATTGTGCTCACGCATCGGCTGTGCAATGGCTCGAGCAAAGCTAGTCGACTCACTCGGCCAAAAGCGATGGCGACTCGGGGCGACTCAGACACCGACTCATCCGACCCAATCTTGACTCGGTGATTAACCGAGCCACGACCCGTTTTGACCCGAGTCGACTCGACCGTTTTGACCACGTTGACTTGGACCGGTTTGACTTTGCAGTCACACTCGAGATAGTTTTCAGCGACTTTCCGTAGGTTCCGGCCATAATCCCGAAAGCGGCGTTTTTGGGACATATTTTACGCACGGTTTCTCCATGGTGGGCGGTGAATTTCAACTAATGGACTTTGAAGACAAAACCTAGTTTTGGAAGGAGAAAAGAATATAAAGGGAAGACTTCTACAATGTTTGTTTTGGTGATCACGTTTTATTATTATCTCTTCTACTTTATTCTAGGGTGGAGAACCATGAAGTTTCTTCTCTTTCTTCTTGTGATGAACTCCTTGAATATGAGTACCTAAGTTTATTATTGGTTATGGAATAGTTGGATTTCCAAAAGCATGATTCTTTGATTCAATATATTAGTTTTGTCTCATAAATATCGTTTGCAATTCTCTCGGAAATATTGTTTTATGATTGATTGATTGTTTGTCAAGTTGCAAATTGGTAGAACTTCTAATCACATCTATTGCTAGTTTAGGGTTTATTATATAAAAGTGATATTCCTTGGATACAAGTAGCATAATATGATTATAGTTTGTAGTGATATATTCTTATGATCATATGTGAATCGTAACCTTTGTTAAATTGAATTAGTGCGCTTTCCACGTTCAATTGCTTTGATTGGCTTTGATTTCATAGAACTTAATGCATCTAGGGAATTAAACTTGATTAGTGCTTTTACACGTTAGGTTGTTCCTTTAGGTAGAATTCATATTCGCATCTTTTAATGTGTTTGTTGATGACATGAGGAGATTAGCGGGATATTCTTGCGATCAAGGTATTCTAGGGTCTTTGATAAAAGTTGAGATTAAAATATCAATTCTAGTTATTGTGGTGAAACCATGTTTGTGAATGAAAACGAAATCCTTAACCAATACTTTCTCATCCGTGACTTGATTACTTGTTTGCTTATTTCTTTATTTGTTTTATTTAGTTTATTATAATCACAAAACTACCGGTGTTATTTATAGGGGAACCGAAACAATTTGA
>JAJJWW010003916.1:0-42599 GCA_023531295.1 Papaver armeniacum
AATATTAGACTTGTCATTTTAAACAATATTGTTGCCTATATTTCTTATCTTCATTCGTGTGCTGTGTTGGTGTCGAAATCATCGAGGGAGAAGAATCTCGAAATTGCGAAGGCCAAAGGAAAAGGAAAAGGTCCTCTTCGCAAGGGGAAATCCACTGCCCCACCTTCCAAAAAACGAAAAGTTCAATCTTCTTCTCATTCAAGTCCTTCATCTAGTGAAACATCTAATGAAAATGATAACGATTTAAGCACTTCTTTCGCAAAGGGGGGTCAATCAACTGAATCCCCTATGGAGCAATTGTCCAACATCTTCTCAGACTCCTCGCAATGAATGGGAGACAGTCATCTTTCTAGTACTTGCGAGGCTCTCGCAAATGTGTGTAATGCTTATTTGCTAGAAGGCAATGATTCCTTTAAAGGGGTTTCCAGATTTGTATCTCCCAGCTTCTTGAATGCACTTAATGCCTTGGTATGTTTGAATTTCTATTTTTCCTCATGATTTTAATTTTATACTATATCTTGACAACTTCTTTATCTTTCTTTATAAATTTTTGGAAGAACTTCTTTTGTTGTTGCCTCAGATTTTGAAAGGAGATACAACATTCAATTGAAAAAGAATGCTCAATTTCGCAACAAGAGCGAAGAATTAGAAGTTGAGATTGCTGCTCTTCACAAAAGAACCCAACAATTGGAAACTGAGTCGTCTACTCGCGAGAACAAAATTTCTACTCTTCAAAGTGCTAATCAACAACTTTATGGTATAAAACTCTTCTTTTTCCCATATTTTTGTTTTGTCATTTATGTTTCTTTGCCTGACTTATCATTTTCGCAGACATATATAATATTTCTGACGAAGCCATCCTTCTTCATTCATTTCCCGAGCCTATGGATAATGATGTTCTTCTCACCCATCTCAACGAATCTTTAAGTAGTTCGCCAAACAAAATTAATTCTCTTCCCTTAAATGAGCTTCAAACCAAATATCGCCTCTTAGAAATTGAACATAGATCTAGTTTAGGTTTAGCCAACCAATTTAAACGTCTATATCTTGATTCTCATGAGAAAACCAAAATTTTAAAAAAGAAAATTAGTAGTCTTATAGACGACAAAGATCGCATTGCTAATCAAGGTGCACATGCATTAGCAAAATTTCAAAAAACTCTTCTTGAAGTTCAAATTGAACGAGATGAGTCTCTTCGTCAAAATACCATGCTTAACCAGCGAGAAAATCAAATTCGATTCTCTTCTTGTTATAAATGATGATGATGAATTCGCTTGGGCTGCGAAAGTTCTAGATAATGCCGAAATAACTTAGGTGTTGATGTTAGTCTTCATGCCGAGCATCTTTGCCTTGGTCAAAGATATGATTTCCGACGTGAGAAGGTTGTTTATTATTCTTTTACTGCCTCTTTTTTCTATACTATTACTATTAAATTATTAACTTATTGTCACATGTTCGCAGAAGCCGAGAAGAGATTTCAAACAAGAATTAAAGAACTTGAATATGAGAAAGCACAACTCGCTAAGGACTTCTCTTCGCAACAACAAGTATTCCAAGTTGAAGAAACAATTGCAAGCTACAAAGTGGCGAATTTCGATGAACGATCTTTTTGTTCGTTTTCGCAATCAAACTATTGAGACAGTTTGCAATGAACACCACATTCTTCTCAGTTCTTATCCTTGTCTTCTTGATGATATTCCTGAAGATATGCCTTTCTCAGACGTTTCTGATAGTAAAGCTAGCGAAGAAGAAGAATCTGCAAAAAGAATGACGGAATCGAAGAATCGACAAAGAAGAAGAATCAATAGAGAAATAACTTCTTTTTCTTCTTTTTGCTTCTTGTAATACCGCATATATACCCTTTTAATCTTCCATTTCGTAACCCTTTATCATAAACTTCTTGGATTGCTAAATATGAATTCAATCTTTGTTTTCTCTATTTGCACATATTAATCAAGCACTTCTTCCTTGTAATACAATTGACCAAACATTATGAATGCATAAGTCTATCATATGAAAATGAATAACAAAATTTTATCTTATTCATTCCCATACTTGCCTTTGTTATTTATTTTCAAATGAGAGATTTGATCAACTTCTGAATAATGAAACTTCCGAAGCTGTACCACAAATAAATGAAGAAATATAATCATTTTCGCGAGCTTACTTGCTTCCTCAATTCTTTGTGTGGCGATATCTTTATTTATGTTGAAGTTCATCATTGCGACAAGATCGCATGACGTCTTCACGAATGAAGAAATCTATTGATCATGCCTTATCATTGCTTGTGTGGTCTTATTTTACCTTCCTAATTAAAGGTCTTATTTCGCCACCCCTCGTTGCGACAGGATCCTCTTTATTTAGGATCCTGCATTTATCTCAAATAACATTAATAATTATAAATAAATAATTATTCAAGACTCTTGGGCTTCAATAATAAGCCTAGTGGGTTTCCATAATAAACCCACTGGTTTCCCTAACAACCCAAATCCAGGCTTCCATAATAAACCATGCGGGTTTCCACAATAAACCTACCGGTTTCCACGATAAACCGGATTAGGCTTCCATAATAAGCCATGTGGGTTTCTACAATAAACCCACCGGTTTCCACAATAAACCGGATTAGGCTTCCATAATAAGCCATGCGGATTTCCACAATAAACCCACCGGTTTCCACAATAAACCGGATTAGGCTTCCATAATAAGCCATGCGGGTTTCCACAATAAACCCACCGGTTTCCTCAATAAACCGTATTGTACCGACATCAAATAGCTTGTGCGGTACGCACACACACTATTTTAATAGGGTACAAACAATTACAAATCTGAATTACTGAATGTTCAACTGACCTTGGAAATCACTCTTACGATGAGGAGTATAGGAGGAAAAAGAAAAATATAAACTGTTGATGATGATTTTAAATCTGAAATTAATTTACGACCAAGAAAATATTTTTCTCTGAAATTTTAAAATGTAGTTGATGAAGGAGATAAAGATGGTTGTGGTGGTTGCGGTGGTCGGGATAAAGATGGTGGTGGTGTTAGCAAAGATGGGGATGGTGGCGACGGTAAGGTGATGGTAATGGAAGAGGGGGTGGTGGTGATGCCCGAAAAAGAAAAAAGAAGAGAGGGATCGTTTGATTCGTTTCGTTCGGATACGGAAAACAAAAGCAAACACTAAATTATGAGAGGGGCATTAAAGGAAATATAATTATCTGAATTTACTTGTTTTTGGATCAGGGGTATTAATATAATGGATAAGGGAATTTTTGAAGACCCATAAATAGTAGGGTTATTTATGGATTCCCGAAAATCTTTGCGGTTATTGCTTTTGTTTTGTTAGTTGATACTTAAAACCAAACAAAAAAATAATTAGGACTCAAGTCACATGCTGCACCAGTGGAGTAGGCTGTTGCTGCTGTTAGAAATTGCACATAATGAAGATAAACTTGTAGTTGTTATAACTTGTAGCTGTAGCAGTTACTCGAACACTCGGGGAATGATCCTAATGAAGTTGAGCGATTGTGGTACATATGCTCCACCATCAGACTGCTAGATTCAGTCATGGATGATGGAGGTTGTCCCTCCTGCCTAGGGCTGCACATGGGAGGGTATGGGCGGGTATAAGCTAAAACCAACCTCGCACCCACGTTACGCGGGTTTTTTTTCATAACCAACGCAGCACCCACAAACAGCGGGCGGTTTTTTTTACCCGTCCGCTACGGGTTGGGCGGGTATGGGTTTAAACCCGCTTTATATTCTATAATAAAGAAAAGGGGGAGTTTTCAACCGGAGCATTTTCCTTACATGGGCCCTGAAATGACTTGAATGTCCCCGTCATATATTTTAGTTTATGAGAAACATTCTAGGTCCTTTACGACATTTGTTCTATTCCAATCTAAGCCGTAATGCCGAATAAATTGGGTTCATCTCCATTTCGATTTCTTCACATATTTACTTAAACCTAATACTCGGGAATGATCCTAATGAAGTTGAGCGATTGTGGTACATATGCTCCACCATCAGTTGCTAGATTGGTCATGGATGATGGAGGTTGTCCCTCCCGCCTAGGGCTGCACATGGGAGGGTATGGGCGGGTATAAGCTAAAACCAACCTCGCACCCACAGACTGCGGGTTTTTTTTTCATAACCAACGCCGCACCCACAAACAGCGGGCGGTTTTTTTTACCCGCCCGCTACGAGTTGGGCGGGTATGGGTTTAAACCCGCTTTATATTCTATAATAAAGAAAAGGGGGAGTTTTCGACCGGAGCATTTTCCTTACATGGGCCCTGAAATGACTTGAATGTCCCCGTCATATATTTTAGTTTATGAGAAACATTCCGGTCCTTTACGACATTTGTTCTATTCCAATCTAACTGTAATGCCGAATAAATTGGGTTCATCTCCATTTTCGATTTCTTCACATATTTACTTAAACCTAATACTCAAATTAATCTCAAAGTTGCTTCATCAATCGTCGATGATTGAATTGTTTATTGATCACAGTAAACTATTTTTAAGATGATTCATGATAATCCATTAGCTTCAATTTAAATTTCTAATAAATTCGGTGAGAGGCGACATGATCTTCGTATACCTAATTGAATAACTCTCTTGCTGTTTAAGAAAGGTAATCTGAAATAAAAATAAAATTGATTTCAAAATCTTGATGGTTGCAGTGTTAGCATAAAATAAATTTTCAAATTTGATTATCGAAACCTCCATTAATAGCAAACGAGAGAAGCAGATTTGGAACCATGACCAGCTGCTTGAATCACGTCCAGCAAAAGGGAACCATGATTTAACGAAGAAAAAGATGATCTTACGGATGGATTTTATTGTCCTTAGTTTTTTTTTAGATTGGCTTTGAGATTGGGGACATGAACCAAGCTTAGGGGGAAAATGTACCGACTGTGCACACTATTTCATCTGCAGCTTCATAAGAGCAACTCATGGAAGTGTAGAATACAAACGCAGGTGTGTCGCACTTGCATATTTGCTAGTATTAGGGTTATCAGTTATCATATCTACTAGTATTAGGGTTTCATAATGAACGACTAAGATTAGTTTTATCTAATGGTATATAATCTGCGGGTTTTTTGGGCGGGTATGGGCGGGTATTAGCTTAAACCAACCTCGCACCCACATACATCGGTTTTTTTTTTCTTTCTCATAACCAACCCCGCACCCACAACGGACGGGTATGGACTAAAAACCCATGGGTTAGCGGGTAACGGACGGGTTTGGGTATGGTGGGCGGGTCTTGTGCAGCCCTACTCCTGCCTTTGATTTTTTTCCATCCCAACCCAAACATTGGAAACGGTCTAAAGCATACGCGATGCACGTGCGTATAGTCTTCCTAGGGATACGAGCGTGCATCCTAGTAGGTTGTATTGATAATGCTAAAAGCTGCGTCTCTGAGGCTTAGTTTGGTATTCTTTGCAGCTTTTGTAAAAGCACTTTTCTGTTGTGCGTTCTTTGTCTTTGTCTTTGTGAGAAAAAGCGATTAGACGTTTGGTAAAATATTAATTAAAGTTGAAGCTTATTAAAAAAGCAATCAAAATGTGTTTGGTAAAATTTGATTCAACCATTGTTGTTGTAACAAATGACAAAAACAGACATATCACTCATGGTAGTTTTATTCAATTTTATTGGGTTTAAAAATAATTAATTTTTTTACTATATAATATTAATGTTCATACTAATTACCACTATCATTATGATTGTTAAGAAATTATTTTACTTAAAAATTAAGTAATTATTTAATATTTGTTTTTATTTTTTACTGTTGACAAATTAAGTAATTATTCAAGCAAAAAATGAAACTAAAATTAAGTAATTATTTAATATTTGTTTTTATTTCTACTGTTGACAAATTAAATAAATGGTATATAAAATAGTTCGAAATAATAATAATAAAAAAATAATAATAAAAAATAATAATAATATTTAAAGAATGCAATATAAGAAATAGTAAAAAATTGATTGTATATAAATTTAAGGGTAACTTTTGTCATTTATAAAATAAAGTAGGGATAAAAAAGATAAATCAAACATTAAATTTATGTGGGACCACAACTTATGTTTTTGTAGCTTTTAAAAGCTCCTCCTAAGAAGACCTTTTAAAAATTGAGGAATTTGGAAAGTCTTTGGATAAAAAGACTTTAGTTTTTTTTTACCAAACACCAACTTCAAAATTTATTGACATATATAGGTTTTAAAAGTGCTTTTGAAAAAAAATAAGCATTACCAAACTCAGCCTGAGTCTTATTATTTATTTCCTCACTTGGCAGAGTTGTTTATTGGGGTTTTTTCTGAGATCTTCTTCTGTGAAAAACACGTTTTTGGCCATGAAATTGAGACCAAAAATGGATTCGTTAGGCAACATCATGTCAGATGACGAAAGGTGATACACAAAACCTAACTCAATCCCATCTTTTTGATCCCATGTTTGTAATGCTTTACAATTATTTTAGGTTTTCTTCATTCTAGGGTTTCCAATTCTTCAATAATCATGGCCATGTTTGATCTCAATTTCATGTTCAGATTCCGTCTTCTTTTCATTCTAGGGTTTTGAATTGTTCAATAATCCATGGTTTTTGTTTCAATTTCATCTCTCAAAATGTTTCATACTATAATATTATGCTGATAATTGATTCTCGTGATGATTTTATATGTTTGCTTCCCTGATAGTCTCATCTCTTTTTGTTATGGGATGCTATTTACTCGTCTTTGACCATTTGTTAATTTTAACTGTTTTTTTCCCCTTTAACAGTTCTCTTCCTGCAGAGGACAATTAGGAGGAGGACGACGATAGATATGAATTATTGGGAGAAAACTTTGAAACTTTCCGCAAGCGTTTGAAATTTTTGAATCGGTACCGCCCAGGCCTCCTGTACCAGGAGATTTCCAGGTCTAAGAACCCTGGCAAGTATACCAAGGAGTTGAGGAAGCAGCATCAGGCTAAACTTTCACGCACATTACACAGACGCACTTACGAGAGGTTGGGTGTCAAAGAGCGTTTATACGACGTTAAGATGTACGAAGAACTCTCCCGAGAAGGACCTGAAACCACTTCGGATTCGCTTGAGCTGCTAAAAGGAAAACTCTCCCGTGTAAGGTTATCTAATTTGTCAATCTTTCCAGAAGTGGTGACAGGAACCCGTAGAGAGATGATCGGAACACTTGAAGCGTATTTGAATGGTTTCCGTTATTCAGCTTTCGGTACACCTTTCCACATTGATGTCATGTACAGTAATGTAAAGCATGCTTTCTTTCAAGACAAAGAGGAAAATAAAGCTGGAGATGAGATCATCTTCCCGCTCTTGCACTTGCATAATCCAATCAAGGTGGGGACCAAGATGAAAAACGATATCCAGTTCCGTATGATGTATATTTCAAGGGGAAGGAAGAGATCTGCTCATCATTCATGTAAGTTTGAGGATCTTAATCAAGTTATGCGCAACTTTCTCGCCGAAGTTGGTTGTATTTGGAGACAGTTTCCTAACCTTACATGGAGAAACGTACAAAGGGTGCATGGATTCAAGGGGGAACATCCCTAATGGCACCACGTGTATTTTTCCTGACTGAACCTTGCATAGTTGATCTCGTAGCAGCACCTTTCTTTGTTCTCACACTAAAAGAGGTCGAGATTGCTAGTTTGGTGCTAGTTAAACCTGAGATGACAGCGTTTAACATGACATTCGTGTTCAAGGACTTCAATCTCAATGTCCTTCAGATATACTCAATTCCTCGAATGAAACTCGATAGCATCAAAGAGTCGCTTGATATCGGAAGAGTCAAGTACTAAGAGAACGATGATCTAGATTTGGATGTTAAAGGGTGGAGGTCCATGTTGGATGAAATATTACTTGACCCACAGAGGTTCATGATGGAGGGTGGATGGGATAAGTTCAACTCGGAGGAGACTGCTGCTGATTACTCTGACAGCTCCGCGACAAGTATTGAAAATTACTCCTCAGGGCTGGATTACGACTCTGACAAACAATCATCTCATAGAGATCAGGAGTTGGAGCCACCTGCAGAATTGAAAGAGCAGAATACTTACTACGCCAATGACAAACCTGGTCAAGTGTCTAGTTCTGGCCGTAAGAAGAAAGAAAAGAATATAATGCCTTCAACTCGGGCATTACGACGCAGACAGCGGGGTGGTGGTGTCGGGATAGTAAAGAGTAGAGTTTGATAGTGAAGTTGGTGAGTTAATATCTTTATCAACACTGTTACTTAGTTTCTTAAATTTCTTTATGTTTTATAAAATTGACACTTAAAAAAGTAATTCTTTGAGAGAAAAAAATTTGATTTCAAAAATTTAAGCTGTGTAGGTTGTTTTTAATTCGAAGGAGTGGGATTTCTTAGTGGAAATGCTATGTCTCCTCATCAGCTATGAGGATATATCTGCACTGGTTTCTTATGAGAATTTGATGTAAAGTCCACGATAAAGTCCGTCGATTTTCCTTATCAGTCGAAATTTCTCATGACAAAGAGTGTCAGCAACTTTTACCCAGTTCGTGTAAAAGTTGTCTGAAAGAGTTTCAAGATCACAATTAGATTCTGTACGCGAACTTTTCTTATCATTGCAAGGGATCATCATGAAGGAAATAGATGCTCTTTAGTGTACACTATCAGTATGTTGATTGATATCCCTGTGAGGTATGTTGATTAGTAGCTCCGTGGTGTACATCATCAGTTAGTATGATGCTACAAGTGAAAGGGACAATGATTCGGGTAAAAGTCTCATGTCAATTGATTATGATGGAAGCTGTTTAATTTATAGTATGTAACTATGTATTAGTGATTCTTGATGTTCAGTTTTTATGGTGGTTCTTTTTGGCTGCAAGGTCAAGCTGTTTGTACCTTCTATTGTCTCTATGAAATCTGTAAGTGCAGATTATGATGCAAATACAATCAATATAATATGGAGAAACTTTTCTCAACTTTCGGGTACAAAAATCACACTACAAAAAAACCGACCAAAGGCTACTTGACCAATGGTAGTGGCCTATTCAAATCTTTAGTTGCCTATCACTTTATGCAATTAAGGTTAGTTGCCCAGCCGTAGTGGCGTAAGAGGGTGTTGTTTTATGTTTAAAGCAACAAGTTCGCAATGGTTAGTTGGTCGTTATGTCTAAAGCTACTAGTTTGGCTAGTTGACCAACAGTTGTCACCTAATAGGTAAAGTCACTAATTTGTGTGGTCGTCAGGTTATTAGCGAAGACATTAAGGCAACAACTATCTTTTAATTGTTTAATAGATTTTGCATTTAGAAATTCATCTAGTGGCCAACAACATAAAACCACTGGCTTTTGTAGTAGTTGTTTCATATGCGTAATCGTTTAAGACACTAGTTCTTGTCTAGTTGTTCAATAGGTTACGAATATATTATTTCATGCATTTGCAAAAATATATATGCAACTAAGTTTTAGTATCCAATCGTTTAGGCTACAAGTATCTCTAATAGTCTCTAGTAGCCAAATGGCTAAAAGCTGCTACCATCGCAGCAACATCAGTAGCTAAATCATACATGAAACCAACTTCGGAGTGCCTAAACTTAAAGAGCCACTAGTTCTCTAGTATTTAAATAGGTAATGCTACTAACATCTTAGATGGACTGGGAGGGCTGATCTGGGCTTGACAGGTGCTACGGACCGAGGGCCTCGAAAAAAAGTCCATCCGTAAATAACTTCCCAAATTTAATGCCAAATACGTTAATTGAATTTTCATTAGTATTAATAAATATTAAAAAAATGATATACCAAAAATAAATTTTTATTTAATAGCATTCTTTAAAACAAAGAAGTTTCCAAACAAAAAAATCAAGAATATCATAATCCCACCCGAGATATCAGGACCACAAGACCAAAAGAAGAGAAAGTTCTTCTAAGAGATAAGCTAGATCGTTCTACAAAGGGACTCTAAAATAACAGAATAATAAATGCATCTACACCTCAACCTATTCTTCTTCATCAGCCTCTTCGAGTTCCCTGTCTGGATTCTCCTCGTCACATTCTTCTTTATCATATCCAAAGGCCTCTACATCCTCCTCTTCAGCTTCCCTATCACTACCTTCAAAGGCATCTCGATGTTCATGAATTTGACTCCCATGCATATCAACATCTTCATCATCATCATCTTCCGCATCATCTTCAGATGATAATTCCATAGCCGGCATGCCATTTTTAACAAGATATTCATTCAACCACTTCTTTGTCGCGTTCGGACCTGTTTCTTTCTTAAGCCTTTTGTTTTCCTGTTCCAAGGATGCCATTCTTACTTTTAATTCGGCCATTTCTTCTTCTTTTCTTCTCCGGTATAAAGCGTAGTTAGTTGGATGAGCCTTGCGACGGTTTACCAGAACATCCAAAGCATTACGAACTTTGTTAAATATCTCTTACGGAGTGTCATTAGTTTCTCCTCGATCTGCAGACTTCCTTCATGGCCTTCATTTTTTCCTGCACATTAATTCAAAACACAAATTAATCACAAAGTCAGCAACGAGATTCGAATGTGTTTGGGAAGGCAATAACAGGTTTAAGGAAAAAAAGAATACTGACTACAAAAATTAGAATTCCAAAATAAAGAACCGTACATAATGTGGCCACTATTCACAAAAATACCCAGAATAAAGAACGGTACCTATTCACATAAATTCTACCAGGAGCAGTTTTCACTTAACCGATGATACAAAACTCAAAACTCTGATATAAATTCTGCATAATTTTTTTCTTCATATTTAGGTTCTTGGCAGTATGAGCACAACAGTGCATAGCATAATTTTGTAAGTCTATCTGTGCAAATCATGACTGTGTAAACAATAATCTATAAATAGATACATATCAAACATGTTTCATTAATAAAAGATTATTACTTACACTCATATCTTTGCATTTGGCGTTGATTTTCATTTCGGGATCATGGGTTCGTCGGAAGAAAGTCACCTGGATCACAAGGTCGTCCCGGCTTACGACTTTGAAATGGAAAACATCATCACATAAACAACTAAGATATCATGTAATCAACACATCCGACTTGTATATAAACAATATCATTAAACAAAACAATTGAAGAAAGCATAATATATACCAACTCGTATTCGATACTAGTGAAACTTTTGTTGCCATTATTACTGTGGTTGATACCGTTGAGTTGCTTCGCAGCCGCAGCAAGACGTCCTCTTTCAGAATTTTTCTATCGCATGAGGTAAAATGCAAGTTAATATGAAGTGAAGTATAAGAATGCAGACATATATAAGACTACATGTTAATCAGAAATCACCCACCCCAAATCTTCCAGTTCAATCTATATATATATATATAACCTTATGGAAAATATGCCATAACCAAAACCAAATTCTTGTATATGATGTAAGCTACTGAACGCAAAAGACAATAAGAAATGATAGCAAGGGTTTGTAAAAAAATGAGTTCAACTGTACCAAGAATGCACTTGGCACGACATTCTTGTTTTCAAACCAATAATGAAGTGCAATTTTAAGACAAACAAGAAAACAAATTAAAAAAGAAAAAGAAAAGATAACTTGTGTAGTGTTTTTCAGTTCCACATATCATACCTAAATGTCCACTTCGATGACTTTAAAAGAACATCATATGTAAACAGTAAGCAAATAGATATACCTTGAAATCATCGGTGGTGAAGTGCTCACACATGTGAGCCCAATCACGTTTGTTGGGGCAATCTTCGGGAGGGTGTGCCAAAGCCTCCCGGTGGCCATCTCGATCTAGCGAACCCATCACCCCCTGACTTCTTTGTATGCTAGATGAAGTTTGTGCCTATATGCCTTATAAGCATTCCTCATCACGTCCTTGATCACTTTCACAGCCACATCATCATCAGGATCGAGGATAAAGTGGTCCTATATGGCCGAAAACAACTTATTAGAGATAGTAAATAAAACCAATGGCAATTCCAGACTAAGAATAAAAGAAGTAACATTAAATTATATATACCCGGACATTCTGGATCACTCGGGCAATCTTCTGCTCAGGCATATCATCAAATTTATCATATGTTACTGGGCAATTGTCCCTTTGCCTTACCCACGACCCAATAGAGTTTATAAGCTCATGTCTATAATAACCACAAAATTTTTCTTTAAAAACTGGCACGGTTACTTTTTCCTTCCCCCTCTTGGCAACCGCAAGATTAGTCGTTTTCTTTCTTGTGGTGCGTTGTGGTTGACCTGTTTAAGAAACCAAAGATAGCACACAGGAAAATTATTAGCTAGCCAGAAAAAAAAACATTAAAATAAAAAATGCCTCTCACATAAATATACCTCCTTGCAGTGAATTTCCAACTTCTTCATTATTTGCTACAGGAGAATTAGACGCTCGATCGTGATCGGTTGGGTTGCGAAAAATTATGGTTTTCATTTGGAGAATCACGTAGATTGTTACGCTGTTGTGTTCGGTGAGATTTGCGAATTTGAACTTCGAAGAGCATTATCTTTGTGATTGATGAGATGCTGAACTTTGAATAACTTTTTGTCTTGATCGATGAGATGGTTGAAGAGATGCTTCTGTTCGATTATTATGCAATTGATTTGAACGTTGTTGTATTTCATTCTCTGCGGGAGGTGGAATAGAACGGCGACCTTGAGTTATAATAGGGCTATGTAAACCATTGTATTCCTTCTCCAGATTTCTGTGTACTCCTGTGCGCTGTCCTCTAGAGGATCTCCTAGGAGTTGACAGAAAATCATTGTTCAGAGGTGATTCGATTGGCTGCTCCGCACATGATATTCCAACAGCCCTTCCCTCATGCACATGAGGCTCAATTGGTGAACGACTTGACAGCACAGGACGTGTTCTTCCACCTCCCCTTCCCTCATGCACTGGTGACTCGCTTTGTGCATGGCTTGGCAGCACCCGACCTGTTTTTCCAACTCCACTTCCGTCATGCGCCGTTGACTGAGCTGCTTGCAGGTGACTGCTAAGATCATTCATTTGGTGTTCTTGTCCTTCCCTGTTTTTGTCTCCTGCAATATGACACTCAAGTAAGGCATAAATATTAATTGCTAAAATTGCCTGAAAATACACAAACATCGGTTATTGGTCATATAAGGCAGAATTCAAGAGACATTTGAAAAATTCCGAGCACTCTATTGGGCATCAATCATCAAACAACTGCATTGTGTACTATTACTTGTCATTGAAAATTATGCAGAAAATGGCATGTAAATTCTAACTCAGTTCAATACCAAAGAAACATATGTCTATTCAAAATTAAAAATGTTATTAAGAAAAGGAGATTTAGATACAAAAAAAAAAGGTTATTGGTTACCAATAAATTGAGATTGCTTGACACTTCTCGGATTTCCTCCCTGTCGTGTGAACATGGGATTGACAAGTGCAGCTGAGGGCGCTTTAGCTCCTCGCTTCTGTACTTTTTCGTTTTTCGAAGTCGATTCTGGAAAACAACCATGCATGTTAATCAACACACGGCACAAACGGAAAGTTAATGCCTTCAATAAATAATAAAGTTTATTCTTCATTTACCGTATTTTCGGCGCAAAGCGGAATCACCAAAAAATAGGTCTCGAGCCATATCTGATGAAATCAAAACACCTAAAATTATTGAGTTCGATCTGAATTCTTTAGTGAATAAACATATAAACAACTCAATTTCTGCTGCAACCTAAACTTAATTTGTGAGTATAACAAATCCACAGATATATACATTTAAGTACACGATTCAACACCATTTGATCAGTAAGATAAAGCCTCAAAATGTTGAAAAAATCAATTTAACCACTAAAATACATCAGATTGAAATCGATTATACGGTCATTTTTTAATACCCAACCTTTCACAAAACTCAATTCATGAAAGGAGCATGTTATAACACTGAAGCGTAAAACCAACAGTATCAAAAAAAAAAAAAATTTAACCCAAAACATGAAGAAAAAAAAAACGAAGATATTCCTTCTAAGATTAATATTCAAAAGAAACATACCAGTAAGAACACAACAACCCAAATTAGATAAGTTCCCTGTCGAAAAAAAAAACCAGAAAAAATCAATTAGGTTTTGATACAAAAAATCAAGCTAAGGGTTTGAAGAGAAAATTGAAAAGAAAATACACCTTAGTAAGATGATGTTGAGATTGGATGGCACTCTTCATGATTTTAGGGCTCTTTATATAGCCGAACAGATTCACATCAAGCGGGAATAATCCCGCCGAAAAGATTTTCTGTTTGAGTTTCATCCCGCTCAAAACAATTTAGGGTTAACTGAGAAAAAATTGAATTTTTTTCTTCAATATCTTCTTTCCAAAAATCTAGAAACCAAAATTTCCCTTTTTCTCTAACGAATTCTCGAACTTCCCCTAATTTTCAGCCAAAATATCCCACTAAATTTTATCCCTTCGTTGTCTCCGGTTCTCTCTGCTGCTCTGTAATTTTTTTCGCGGAGATAGGATAGATGTAAACGAGGAACAAAAAAATTTAACATTTTTAATTCCATGATATGGACACGTCCAAATCTTTGTTGTCTTGTGCCTGTTACATGGAGAAAGTTGGGTGGATAATACCACCGGCGTTGACTCGTCAAAGTAGGGACCACCTACTCAAGATAAAGATAAATGTCTCGGGGCTCGGTGTAGCCCCCTGTTCCTTCAAAAATAATACTCCGGATCCCCCTACTCAAGATAAAAGTAATAAAGATAAATGTGTTCCCGGCTGACATCGGTAGGCCGTATGTTGGGTCAAATCTATGAAGCACCGATACTGATACAGGGATATGGATACGGGGATACTGATACGGGGATTCGTCCATTTTCAGAAAATGGGGATACGGGATACGTTGGGATACGTGTATTAATTAAAAAATATTTAATTTATTAATAGTGAAAAGAATCGCATAAGTAAGAAAATTCTAAAATACTATCCGGAATATCAGAAAAAAAAATAGATAAAAAAAAAAGATAACCCATCACTCATCAATATTGAATAAGAATGTTAAGGTTAGACATTTATATACTGCTTCTATAGAATAATTTTTGATAAATACGAATATATTACATATCTAAAAATATTTAACATATTCTGTATATAAATATTTGGCAATATATTATATATATATATATATATATAATACTATAAGAAGTGTCCCCTCTAGAGTATCCCAAAAGTATCCCCTACCCTTTTCGTAATTAATAAAAAGGGACACTTTAAATGGGGTGTCTGATACGTATCCCCAAGTGTCCCCAAGTGTCCGATACTGATACGGCGTCCGACACGGATACGTCACCGGTTTTGAGGTGTCCGTGCTTCATAGGGTCAAATTGTTGGGAGGGGCAGTTAGCTTAGATATTCAGTTCTGCAGCGACATAGTTCAGGCTAGAGTGGACAAAATAATTTATCGTATGGACAGTGTGAAGAAACTACAAGATCCCCAAAGCGAGCTTTTATTGTTCTTGTTTGGTTTCAAGGTGTCCAGATTATATTTTTCTATGAGGACTACCAACCCGCTGGCTTTGGTTCAAGCTAAATCCTTTTTTGATAATCGTTTGTTTCTTTTTTTTAGACACATTGTTACCGGAGATGGCGCGGTTGTTGGACCCCTCCAACATCGTATTGCAACCTTGCCGATGAAAGATGGCGGTCTTGGTGCTTACACGATGGAAGATACTAGCTACTATTGTTATATCGCATCTTGTTTTCAGACTAGGGGTTTACAAGAGACCATGCTCAATATGTCCTCTGCGATGAGTCTAGCAAGTGTTTCCAGCAATCTTTGAATAACTTCCTAGAGGTATGTGGTTTATCTTCTTCTACTTTCAACCTCAATAATATTGCCCCACATCCAATGCGTTCTATGGCAGTTTTATATTTTCATGTTGTTAAGAAGAATATTCCGTCAAACTTCTCTATGTCCAGTCGCGATTTTGTTCTATGGAAAAGTAACAGGGTGGATCATGCTCAAGATTTTCTTAAGGCGATTCCCATTAGTGGTTTAAATCAAAGTCTAGGACCTCGCACTTTAGGTCGCGTTAAGTTATAGATTGGGAATACCTCTCTTCGGGAAGATATTACATGCTCAAGTTGTCATAAAAGATGGATATATTCGGTGATCATGCTTTGCATTGTGCTAATGATGTCGGTATCAAATTCCGCCACGACCTTGTGAGAGACGTATATGCTGACATTTGTTACAAGGCTGGTGTGCTTACCCGGTCAGGGTTCTTGAAATTGCTTCTAATCGTCTAAGCATTAGTGGGGTTCATGATAGCTATCATCCGCCGTGAAGTTCGGTAAGTACATCCGATTCAATATAATGTAGAAATAACAAAGTTTGAACATCGACCATTCGTACTTTTTGATCAAGAACAATACCTCTCAATAAAATAAAATGCTTCTTCTTGGATCTTTTTGCAAATTGAGGATAGTTAATCCGATTTTGGTACAAATGTTCAAAAATTGAATTCACCGAGGAACTTCAAAAGTCGTCTGTGATATTTTAAGTTTGGAGCATGTTTTCCGATCATTACCAATATCAAATGTTGGACTCCATTGCAATGGATGATCATTTAGGTGATCTTGATCCAGGAGATACACCTTTTGCAAAATCCAATTGTTAATCTGATTTTGGTACAAACGTTCAAAAATTGAAGTCACCGTGGAACTTCAAAAGTCGTCTGTGATATTTTAAGTTTGTACCATGTTTTTCCAATCATTACCAATATCAAATGGTGGACTACAATGCAATAGATATTCATTTAGGTGATCTTAATCCAGGAGATACAGCTTGTGCAAATCTGATAGTTAATCCGATTTTGGTACAAACATTCAAAAATTAAAGTCACCAAGGAACTTCAAAAGTCGTATGTGAGAATTTAAGTTTCGACTATGTTTTCCAATGAATGCCATATCTAATGTTGGACTACATTGTAATAGATGATCATTTAGGTGATCTTCGTTCAGGAGATATCTAATGTTTATTTACAACCCCTTATAGAAGAATTGAAAGAATTATGGTACGTTGGCGTTACCACTTACGATGCTTCGAAGAAAGAGTATTTTCAGTTGCGTGCAGCATTGCTTGGCACTATTAATGACTTTCCCGCACTAGCTATGCTCTCGGGTGGAGCACCAAGGGGTCTTTAGCATGTCCGTGTTGTGGGTCCGAACCATGTTCAACTCGATTGCGTTATGGAGGTAAGTTTTGTTACATGCAACGTCGCTAGGTTCTTGCTGCTGATCACAAGTGGCGTCAACAGACAACACCCTTCAACGGGAAAAAGAGCTTAGAGAAAAACCACATCTAATGAATGGGGATGAGATAAATCATCGGTTGGCACATTTTGAGCAAGTAGAATTTGGTAAGAATGCCAAATGTAACGGTCTTACACCAACTTGATGACTTGGTCGATTTTGACCACAATTGGAAAAAGAAGTGTATTTTCAGGGAAGATTTGCCATATGTGAGCACAATTTTGTGTTTCCATAATCTTGACGTGATGCACATTGAGAAAAATATCTTGGAAATTTTGTTGGGAACAATAATGAAAGTAGAAGGGAAGACAAAAGACAATATCAAGGCCGTTTCGATCTCAAGGATATGGGAATAAGACCAGGAGTTACATCAGGAAAAAAGGAGACAAATTTGTTATGCCACCAGCTAGGTATGTGATGTCCCCGAAGGAGATGGATACTTTTTGTAGGACTTTGAAGGATATTAAGGTTCCGATGGATATTCATCAAATATTTCTCGATGTGTTAATGTTAAAGATCGAAAGATTATGGGTCCGAAAAGTCATGACTGCCATGTGCTAATGGAATGCTTACTGCCGATCGCGTTACGAGGATTACTTCCCGAGGATGTGTATGACGCGGTGAGTGAGCTTTGTATGTTTTTCAAAGCGTTGTGTACACAGTTCTCAACATAGCGGATCCGGATAAACTAGAAGACAGAATTGCAATTACTTTGTGCAAGTTGGAAAAAATATTCCCCCAGGGTTTTTTTGTCGTGATGATGCATTTGCCAATTCATCTACCACAACAGGCAAAGGATGCTGGTCCAGTTCAATATCGTTGGATGTACCGATTGAGAGGTATGGTTTAACCACTTTGTATATTTTGAATTTTAAATATTAATGTTGATCGACAGTTTCTTACATCGGTTCAAGAAAACAAATATATGATTACTTCACACATTTTTTTCGTACTTTTTGCAATTTATATCTGACAATTTTACTTAAATTACAAACTAGTGAATTCTAATAACAATTACGTTTTAGGTATCTGCTAAGTTAAAGTCTTATGTGCGAAATAAAGCATGTCCGAAGGCTCTATCTTTGAAGCATACCTAATAGAAGAGAGCCTCAATATGCTTACGAGTTACTTGAATAGTACTGAGACAAAATTCAATCGAGTCTCAAGGAATGAGGATTATGAACAGCCACCCTCACGTGAGAAATTGGTCGTTTTCAGACAATCTGGTCGACCCGTTGGAGCTGAAACTTTTGGAACGCTTGAGGACTCGGAGATGCAACAAATCCAACTTTATGCTCTGCGAGAATCTTTGCGAGAAGTGGAGCCATACGAGAAGTATATATGTTTTGTTTTTCTTTTACAACCAATAATCTTTAAATTGTGTCAAGTTCGGTATTTAACTATGTTAAGCATTCAACTTACAAGTGAACATAGAGAAGAATTAAAAAGGCGTGGCATAAGGGATGCCGACGTTGAAAGAAGACACAACAATGAATTTCCTTTTGGTTTTCAGCAAAGTAAGTACATTTATATATATTCAAACACAATACATGATTTTAGGATTTCACAACTTTGAATTAATATATAAATATATATGTACATGAATAGATATATCAAGCGCACAAAAATGGTCCAGTAAGTGATGAACTGTATTCGCTGAGTCAAGGTCCTAATAAAGAGTGTTCGTCTTTCAACGGATACATCATCAACGGGTTCAGATTCCATACAAAAGCATGGGAGATGCGAAGGAAGACACAGAATAGTGGAGTATGTATAAAGGGAGGGGAAGGTGAATATGATGATATGAATGATTATTATGGAGTGGTGTACGAAATTATCGAGGCACGCTATTTGAACCAATTACGAATTCTTTTTTCAAATGCGATTGGCGTCCGGTTGCAAATCAAGGTGGCTCCACAAGAGATAGCTATGGATTTACTTGTGTTAATCTCAACGAGAACTCGTTATGCGAATGAACCATTTGCATTAGCGCACCAAGCACAACGGGTATTTTATATGAAGGACATAAAGAATCGGCAATTGGAAGTGGTTATAAAAACACGACCTCATTTGCTCTTACAACATTCTGAGAAAAATTCGGAGGAAATTATTGCACCGAGAAAACTCAAGTTCGATGAAGCGTATCAAGAATGGTATTCAAGTTATTCAATAAACGATCTTAGACGAGTGCCCCAACAAGATCACAATGAAAATTTGGTTTGGGATAGGGTGATGTTCCACCGAAACCATCGACCATGAAGAAGTAATAGCTGCCATCCAAAGACAAGAGGAGGAGGAGGAAGGCGATAGTGGCGCATGATTTACACCACCGAGCGAAGACGATGACTTTGAACTTGGAGATATGGGATTTTGATAGCCTACGGTTTGGGAAGGTGAAGTTTATGCCGCTGTATTTCAATATAGATTTGCTTAATTTGCGAGACTTTGAATTCTAATATCAGTTATGCTTTTGGTATGCAACGGAACAAACGACATCTTGAAGGCCGCTTGATAGATCGAATAATGGAAGAGGACTTGCTCCACTTGACTTGAGATACTTGAAGATAGTTGTATGATCGCACTCGATTAGGCCTAGAGTTCTATTTTTACGTGTTAAAAGACAACGTTGCCTTCAATTGTGGTCGATTATGCCAAAATACCCTTCAATTCTTGTTTCTTTGTATCTTTGATTGATTCTACGGGTACAAAATTTAAAGCGAGTCATTAATAATAATAAATACATTAGATTACTCTCGTAAGTTATTTAACTTAACCATTCTTAATCCTTCTTTTCAAGGTGATTTTGAATTGAAATGTATGGTCATAATATCATTTGCAGTTTTACGTATAACAAGGAATTGATTACTCTCGTAAGTCATTTGCTTAGGTGTTTGAAACCCCAAGTGTTACCAGTGCCTTAATTGGTCGTTGTGATCCGTTGAGCTTGCCTAATACTCGGAGGTGTATGAGGTTACGTAATCCACCTGCTATGGTGGAGAATGCACCATAAGAAGAGGTGCGATTGCTCTTTGTGAATAAGACATTCCTCCATGGGGAACTTGCTATGCATATGTGGATTCAAGAAGACTTTTGGTTAATAATCTAGCGTAATGAAATAGTTTTTTTTTTTAAAGCTTTCTCCACAAATAATGAGCAAGACCAATCGATTAGCCTTTTATCCCAGTACTCTTCTGACATCTTTAGTGAAAAGAGTGATTGCCTTTTGTATGCGTGCCAACTTTTTTCGCATTATTTATTAAATTAATAAATCTTTTTAAGTTAAGCTACTAAGAATCCTAAGTTGTTTCCCAGTAGCTCAATGAATATACCTTTTGTAGTTGGCATGGTTAGTTCCCAAAGATCTATTCAACTAGGCTTTCTAGTAGTTGTGTTATTTTAGTGGTTGAATAGATGGTTAGGCAACTAATATCCGGCCGTTGTTTTTTTCCAAGTGGTTGAATGTCTCAAGCTACTAGTGCATTTTTAGTTGGCGCATACTTATTTCTAATGGGGTTTAGAAACTACGGTTGCTTACGGTTTAGTGGCTCAAATCAATACACAACCCCAGTTGCCTTTCCTAGTGGCTTAAACTGTGAAGCAACTAAAAATTTTCTGCTGTTGGAAAATTTTAGTAGCCTTTGGTCAGTTTTTTTGTAGTGATTGGGATTATTTTCTGCAGTTAAGAGCTTACTATGGACGGTGTACTTATCCTTATGCCAG
This sequence comes from Papaver armeniacum, assembly GCA_023531295.1. Lineage (NCBI taxonomy): Eukaryota > Viridiplantae > Streptophyta > Magnoliopsida > Ranunculales > Papaveraceae > Papaver > Papaver armeniacum. The sequence goes on from JAJJWW010003916.1 coordinate 20,970, forward strand.
AAAGCTAAGTGTCTTTGGATTTCTACAGCTAGTTGGTTATGGGTTTGTTGTTGTTCACCAAAAGTTCTATTGCACCTTTCTTTCCAAATGAACCAAATATTAGTCATTATAATTTTTATAGGTTTTATTGGATTATCTTTACCTAACCAATCTTTACAAATATCTAAAAAGGTTTTCGAACATAGTCGGGTGGGGCTATGCCCCCCGGATAGTGGCAAATATTTATGAAAATTTCCAACAAATGTCGGCATGGTTTTTTCGGTTGAAAACAATGCCGGATTTCCTTTCAAAATAAGGGATATTGTTGGCCGGCATGGATGTAGTATGAATACCATGCTGGGAATGGTACTGTCGGCATTGTATTCATACTACGTTCATGCTGGCACCGAGCTATTTCAACTGCAACAATGGTGGATCCAAAGAAAAAAAAATAAAATTTTCAACACATTGGGAGTGCTTGTACAATCATCCTCCATTTTTACCAAAAAATTTCCCTTTCAATTTTTTTCCCTCTTTCTACTCTCACCGCACTCACCCAAATACAATAAAAATACACACTAATCATTTATCAAATAATCTTATGAATTTATTAATTATAATTAAGCACTAAGCATGATTAGTGAGGGGTATAATATGTATTAGGTAAAATACTTAGATAAGGGGTGACCGTGATTTGATATTTAAATCCAGTTGTTTATAGGTGAAAATCGTTTCTGTCGATTTCAGTAAATTCGGTAGGTGAGTGAGAAACTGATTCAAACCCTAAACAAATGTGCTGCACGTGAGCACTTTGTAGATTCGAGAGATCAATGTGTACAAGTCGGCCTAAACCAAGAAATGGCCGTCCCCGGACTTGCTTCGGTCACAAAGTGGAGGAGAAGGGTTGATTTGGGGAGGAAGCAAAGAAAGGTGTTGAGACGAGAATAGTGCGGGAGAGTAGTATCTCGACTTGTGTCGAAAGTAGAAGCTTGGGAAGCTTGCAAGAGATGAAAGCTTTTGGGAGAGCTTGCAAAGTTGCCTTTACGAGAGTGTAGTATTTTCTCTGGACCGAGACTTGTTGTACGGTGGAAATAGGTAAGACCTATTTATACAAGTCGAGATTGAAACGTACCACTGGCCTCATGAAGGAAGAGAGTAAAGGGTGAAATAATGAGAGGAGGTGGTAACCGCAAGGTGTTTATGGGTGAAAACGTTTTCACCATTATTTCCTCATTTATTTGACCGCTTTATTCCTTTTCACGCTTTCTTAATGTGAGCGTAGTGTACGCTGCAATTTGTGACCGCCAAACCAAAACCACGGGAAAGCATCCCCAGTTTGTGTTGATATCTCGAGTGTTGGTTGCACCTTGAGTGCAAGTGGGCGGCTGTGGCTAGTGGCGCGTGTGGCATGTGCCAATGGCATGTGCGGAATGCCTTGGTGGTAGGTTGCACGGTTTGCAAGTTAGGCTACCCAGCGTGTGTGTTTGGCATGTGCCAATGGCATGTGCGGAATGCCTTGGTGGTAGGTTGCACGGTTTGCAAGTTAGGCTACCCAGCGTGTGTGTTTGGCATGTGCCAATGGCATGTGCGGAATGCCTTGGTGGTAGGTTGCACGGTTTGCAAGTTAGGCTACCGGCGTGTGTGTTTGGCATGTGCCAATGACATGCATGGCCGTTATGGGCCGTGGCCTTGGTAGGAAAAGATACCAGCGAGCATGTTGGCATGTGCCAATGGCATGCGTGGCCGTTAATGGCAGAAGCCGTGGCCTTGGTAGGAAAATCTACCCGGCGAGTATGTTGGCATGTGCCAATGGCATGCGTGGCCGACTTGGCCTAGGTTGCATGGTTTGTAAGCCTAGGGGCGCTATATTTGGCATGCGCCAATGGCATAGCGGCTTGGAAATATGGCTTGTGGTACGTGTTGGCATGTGCCAATGACACGTACGGCCATGTTGACCTAGTTGCACGTTTTGCAAGCCTAGGGCGCTATATTTGGCATGCGCCAATGGCATAGCGGCTTGGAAAATATGGGTTTGTGTGCCAACGTGCGGCCATGTTGACCTAGTTGCACGTTTTGCAAGCCTAGGCGCTATATTTGGCATGCGCCAATGGCATAGCGGCTTGGAAGTATGGCTTGTGGTACGTGTTGGCATGTGCCAATGGCACGTACGGCTATGTTGACCTAGTTGCACGTTTTGCAAGCCTAGGGCGCTATATTTGGCATGTGCCAATGGCATAGCGGCTTAGTTTGGCATGGTTGCCAATGAGTGCGGTATGTAGTTTGGTTTTGGCGTCGCTGCCATGGTGCGCCAATGGAGTGTGCGGCTTAGTTTGGCATTGTTGCCATGGTGCGCGATGTGCGGCTTGGTTTGGCATTGTTGCCATGGTGCATTGATGTGCGGCTTGGTTTGGCATTGTTGCCATGGTGCGCTGATGTGCGGCTTGGTTTGGCATTGTTGCCATGGTGCGCGGTGTGCGGCTTGGTTTGGCATTGTTGCCATGGTGCGAGTGTGCGGCTTGGTTTGGCATTGTTTCCATGGTGCGCGGTGTGCGTCTTGGTTTGGCATTGTTGCCATGGTCTTAGTTGATGTGCGGCTTGGTTTGGCATTGTTGCCATGGTGCGCGATGTGCGGCTTGGTTTTGGAATTAGGGTTACGTGTCGAAAACCCTAATCCGGTATTTTGAAAAAATACCCTTATTAATTATTTACACTGAGTTAAATGCTCTTAGTTAATGTGTTGCGGGTAACACTAGGTCATGGGATTTTACGATTTTACCCTTGTTTAAAAACCACCATCAACATTAAGTCCCCGCTTAGCTTGGAACAGGGGATTTGTTGCGTGAGGTAAGCATAAGATGGTGACAGACTATCAATGCTTGAGAAACCGTAAAAGAGAATTGAGGAGGCTTGTCGACCTTTTATAAATTGGATTTGGAATCCTTGCCTCTGGTAGTTTTGCACAAATCGGGAGAGGTGGCACAATTGGTGGGGCCGGTGCAACTTGGGCGACGTTGGGAAGTTGGCGTGAGTTGGGAAGCGAGCGTGCTAGGCTGGTGGGACCGGCGCAATGTGGAATTTGTGCATGCTTGCGGGCGTGACTTGGCGGTCATAGGGAAGTTGGTGCAATTGGTGGGGCCGGTGCGGCTTGGGCGGCGTTGGGAAGTTGCGTGAGTTGGGAAGCGGCGTGCTAGGTAGTGGGACCGGCACATGGTGTGGAAGGCTGGTGCGTGCTTGCGGGCGTGACTTGGGAAGCGGCGTGGTGGCTGGTGGGACCGGCGCAAGGTGTGCGTGCTTGCGGGCGTGGCAGGCGGTCATTGGGAAGTCGGTGTAATTGGTGGGGTAGGTGCAACTTGGGCGACATTGGGAAGTTGGGCGCCCTTGTGGGCCGCTTCTTACATGCACGATTTTGGTAAAAGGAAATCCTTCCCTATTTAGGAATCTTCACGCCTATATATATAAAGTCCCTTTCTCCCATCTTGCACTTTCATCTTTTCATCCTTTCCTACCAAAGCGAGTCATAAAGAAAAACCAGCTTCCAGGTATGTCTTCCGGTACTTCCCTTTTTATGTAGGTGTAAACCCTAAGAGTAGGCGTTTTTCTTTGCGCATATAATTTCCTGGCGTGTCTCTTGTAGAAAATATTGTATTTATGCAACCAAGGGAAATCTTTGTATATATTATTCGAACCCGTAGGAAAGTGCTCCATATATTATTTTGAACTTAGAAGAAGGTTCTGGACGCACTTGAGCCCGTATAAAATATCGCATATATAATTTTGAACCACAGAAGAAAATCTTTGCGTGTGCAGTCTTGAACCCGTAGAGAATCTGTACATGAATCCAGAAGAAGAATTGTATATATGCTCCATACGACTTGAACCCGAGGGAAATATTGTATATATGATTTTTCGGTCTGAAAGAAATTTGCGCGTGTAGTTTTTGAACCCGTAGAAAAATGCTCCATATATAATTTTGAACCCGAAAGAAGGATCTTTGTAGACACACTTGAACCCGTATAAAATACCGCGTATATAGTCTTGAACCCGAATAAAATACTGCGTATATAGTCTTGAACCCGAAGAAAATACTGCGTATATAGTCTTGAACCCGAAGAAAATACTGCGTGTGCAGTTTTGAACCCGTAGAGAATACACCCTCTTTTTTTTGTATTTCGGGTTTTCCTTATGTGGCGCGGTTATGTGTCGGGGAGATAATTTTTTTTTTTTTTTTTGTGTGCGAGATATCTTGTTACTAAGTTGTTATTAAGAAATCCGACAAGATGTTACACAGACAAAATTTCGCCTTATCGAAGGATGTCCATAATTCCAAACCAAACACGGATGATGAGTTCTTCACCAAAAAACTTGTCTCTGCTCGGAAAAATCACCCAGGTTTCGTGCCAATTTTGTTAACTGGTGGTGAAGATGAAAAGAAGACACGCTCGGTTCGCCCAGAAAACACCATACGGTTCTGTCTTCAAAAAGGGGTATACTCCTCTTCCAACATTGATTTCAGGATGTGTCAAAGCCCATTGCATTCTTTTGATAGATGGGTTGAGTTCATGGTGTGTAAGGAGCACATAAACACCAATCGACTCGGCGCAGATTATTGATCTTTGTCGAGCTTGATAAACCTCCAGTTAGGAAGGATATCCGGGCTTGGTTGCTTTCATCTCGGATGGTGTTCGGACACCCATACGATCATATGTAGATGGGGTGAGATAACTTTCTCCTTGGAGAGTGTGGCTCTCTTCTTTGAACCTTCGTGCTGGGAATCTTAAAATCAATTATACGAAAGTGAGGTGAAGATGCGGGATGACCTTGCCGCTAAGTTGGGAGATTACGCTCGAAAAGACTCCACTGCGAAGTCGAAGGATTCTGTCAGGGAAGAGGATGAAAGGTGCGTTTATAGGTGGTGGATATCTCAATGGTTTCGAGCAGTGGAACACTGAGCAGAAAAGCGGCCCGATCTTCATGTTGCGGCATTTTTGGCTCTCACGGTTGTCTAGAGACATTTTTGATGACAGTTCGGCAAGAAGGAAATAAGACGAGTTGCTAGCGATTCTTTGTGAAGTTAGCAAAGGTGAAGTTCTTCCCATTGGCAAGCTATTCCTTGGTTCCTGTATGTGCATATGGATCACACTGTTTGCGAACATGCGAGTTTGAATGGTTTCATGAAAGTGGATTCATATGTGCACGTTGCTTTTCTGCAAGTCTGGTTATGGGAGCACTTTGAGAAGTATGCTCCGAAACCGATGCCTTCGATTCCCGTGAGTTGGGGGGGGGGGGTTCCCGAATTCTTCGATGGGTGAACACGCATCCAAAGGTTGGCATGAGCTTGGTTAGTCTTCTTGACAAGTCATATGAAATCAGTTTTCGCCCGTGGGAGCTGGTCCATAGGTCGGTGACTCAAATTGACACCTTTGCTTACGCTCCGATCATGTCTTTGTCTTGACGGCGATTTGAGCGTTGGTGAAAACTTGTTTATTCAAAGCTGCATGTCCTAGGTTATATGCCGTCTTTCTTCATGGGGTCTTTCGGATAGATGCTTACAATATTGGCCGTCTTTGCTCGTCACATGGGTTTCGATCAAGGGTGCCTCTTGCTTACCCAGTAGGTGATCCCTAAGGATTCATTGCGTGCCGCCCTTAATGCTAGCTCCCTTGAGCCGGGTATCCGCCTTCCCTTCTTTCAAATGGGAAGAGTAACCGGCGACCTTCGGCTATAATGAGTTACGGTGCGACGAGTTTATTATGATCCAAGATTTTGTGAATAATGTGGTGGAGAACGTTTGTGGTAAACCTTCCCAATGATTTTGAAGAAGTATCCAATGTTGAGAGATCTCAGCGAAAGTTGCCTAGCAACTCGGAAAGTCCCGAGGCCAAGGAACGGAGAACGAAGAATCGTCTTTGGCGGGTTCGGACGGTTTCAAAAGACCCTCCCTCAACTCTCGTGTCTTTCAGTTCTTCCAATAACCAGGTATGTGTAGCCTCTTCGTTGGTTTATCTCAAAACACGTGAATTTCTGCTGAAAACATGTGTCTTGTTTCCTCCAGGGCCGGTAGTGTTAATGCTTTGCTTTGCCCTTGCACGTTGCCGGGGAGACGGCAATTTCTTCAAAGAATTCCAGCACATTGAGCCTTCTCATAGCGGTTATGAATCGGAGAAAGAAGAAAGTTCGACAAGTGAGAGTGATTCCTCTGCATGCAAGCTCTTGGCTCTTTTCGGGAAGTGGTTCGGTGAGTTTCGCGTTTCTTTTCTTTCTTCTTCTGTTTCTTCTTTTGAAAAATGTCTAACTCAAGTTCGCATGAGGAATCCGGTTCGGAGGATGATTCTGGGGTAGAGTTACACGAAAACTTGCCTTTGGTGACCACCCGTGGTGACTTGGAGATGGGCGTTAGCCAATTCAAGGCACGAGATATGGTTCAAACGGTGGATGATTCTCGATAGTTCTATCGTAGACATGGAAGAAGACCCTCTGCGAGTAGTGAGGCCGGTGCGGGCGCCATTTTTGATCCCCGTACTTGGTTCCTTATCCGAGGTCATGTCTTTGGTTGGCGGCTTCAGCGTCTGCCGGCTAAGCATGAGGCGTTGTACACGAGAATGCAGGAGAAGCACGGACATATGGCTACAACCAAGAAAGTCACTAGTCGATTTGCTGGTTAAGCGTGTGGAAGAGGCTTTATCTTCCATCGAGGATATGCGTGGTGGTTGGTCACCGTTTTACGAAGGCGTTATTGCCAGGTGGGAGCACCATCGCGGCGTGTGCGTAGAAAAGGAGTTCAACACTTCGTGGTTTGTCGAAGGCCTTCTTTGAGATCAAAAGTTGAAAGATGCGACAATCAAAAGCCTTTCCGCCGAGGAGATTGCCTGACGAGGAGATGGAACTCGAAAAGCTTTCCAAGATGTTGACTATGAAGAGAAGCGGCTCTTGAAGATGCGAAGTTGACTTTCTCAAGAAGAAGCGGACTTGTTGGATGATTTTCCTTGAGCGTTTCTCCGTTAAACTTTCATTTAGGTTCTTCTTTTTTTTTTTTTTTTTTTTTGAAAGACATATTGGATGTGCGGTTCAAAACTTGACCTTTGATAGACAATTTGGTAGCTTTTTAGGGTATTGGATTATTTCTGGGATGAATGGTTTTGATAGTATGACTCTGAATATGTTTAGGGAAAGGGATATTGCTTTTATGAAAGTGTGTGCTAGCAATAGGCACAAGACTCAGTAGTATGACGGTTTTAATAAGAACCTAAAAATAGATTGTATATCTTGCCCAGTCTGAATTTACTCACTTCATAGGTTTTGCGAACACGCCCCTCTCCATGTAAAGGCGGTTTTTCTTTGGCGGTTTTCTTTGGTAGCATCGCCCGACAAGTCCCCAATCGGCCCAGTAGCATCTTCGGCGAGTCCCAGGGATTGAGTAATATCATCTTGACAAGTCCCAGTTTTCTTATGTAGTTTTTTTTACAACTAGTGGCAGGGTCGTCGGTAGTTGAGTCGGATTGAGTCTCCTTCCCTACCATCTTAACATGCGGGTCGAAGAACGAGATCGGCGGTCGATATTGTGGCCGATAGATCAATCCTCCATTGTGGTCGCCAATTGTTTATTGGTGAAAATCGTTTCTGTCGATTTGGTAAATTCGGTAGGTGAGTGGCTGGTTCAAACCCTAAACAAATGTCTTGCACGTGAGCACTTTATAGATTCGAGAGATCAATGCCTGTACAAGTCCGGCCTAAACCAAGAAATGGTAGTTCGGACTTGCTTCGGTCACAAAGTGGAGGAGAAGGGTTGATTTGGGAGGAAGCAAAGAAAGGTGTTGAGACCGAGAATAGTGCAGGAGAGTAGTATCTCGACTTGTATCGAAAGTATAAGCTTGGGAAGCTTGCAAGAGATGAAAGCTTTTGGGAGAGCTTGCAAAGTTGCCTTTACGAGAGTGTAGTATTTTTCTCTGGCCAGAGACTTGTTATCGGGGTGGAAATAGGTAAGACCTATTTATACAAGTCGAGATTGAAACGTACCACTGGCCTCATGAAGGAAGAGAGTAAAGGGTGAAATAATGAGAGGAGGTGGTAACCGCAAGGTGTTTATGGGTGAAAACGTTTTCACCATTATTTCCTCATTTATTTATTCCTTTTCACGCTTTATTCCTTTCACGCTTTCTTAATGTGAGCGTGATAGTGTGTTGGTTGCACCTTGAGTGCAAGTGACAGCCGTGTGGCAAACCAAAACCACAGCGAAAGCATCCCTAGTGGCGTTTGTGTTGATATCTCGAAGTGTTGGTTGCACCTTGAGTGCAAGTGGCAATGCTGCTAGTGGCGCGTGTGGCATGTGCCAATGGCATGTGCGGAATGCCTTGGTGGTAGGTTGCACGGTTTGCAAGTTAGGCTACCGTGTGTGTGTTTGGCATGTGCCAATGGCATGCTACATGGAATGCCTTGGTGGTAGGTTGCACGGTTTGCAAGTTAGGCTACCGTGGCGTGTGTGTTTGGCATGTGCCAATGACATGCGTGGCCGTTAGGGTCGTGGCCTTGGTAGGAAAAGATACCCGGCGAGCATGTTGGCATGTGCCAATGGCATGCGTGGCCGTTAGGGCCGTGGCCTTGGTAGGAAAAGCTACCTTGGGTGAGCATGTTGGCATGTGCCAATGGCATGCGTGGCCGACAGCCTAGGTTGCATGGTTTGTAAGCCTAGGGCGCTATATTTGGCATGCGCCAATGGCATAGCGGCTTGGAAATATGGCTTGTTTTACGTGTTGGCATGTGCCAATGGCACGTACGGCCATGTTGACCTAGTTGCACGTTTTGCAAGCCTAGGGCGCTATATTTGGCATGCGCCAATGGCATAGCGGCTTGGAAAATATGTTTGTGACACGTGTTGGCATGTGCCAATGGCACGTACGGCCATGTTGATCTAGTTGCACGTTTTGCAAGCCTAGGGCGCTATATTTGGCATGCGCCAATGGCATAGCGGCTTGGAAGTATGGCTTGTGGTACGTGTTGGCATGTGCCAATGGCACGTACGGCTATGTTGACCTAGTTGCACGTTTTGCAAGCCTAGGGCGCTATATTTGTCATGTGCCAATGGCATAGCGGCTTAGTTTGGCATGGTTGTCAATGAGTGCGGTATGTAGTTTGGTTTTGGCGTTGTTGCCATGGTGCGCGGTGTGCGGCTTGGTTTGGCATTGTTGCCATGGTGCGCGGTGTGCGGCTTGGTTTGGCATTGTTGCCATGGTGCGCGCCATGGTGTGCGGCTTGGTTTGGGATTGTTGCCATGGTGCGCCGGTGTGCGGCTTGGTTTTGGAATTAGGGTTACGTGTCGAAAACCCTAATCGGTATTTTGAAAAAAATACCCCTATTAATTATTTACACCTAAGTTAAATGCTCTTAGGTAATGTGTTGCGGGTAACACTAGGTCATGGGGTTTTACGATTTTACCCCTTGTTTAAAAACCACCATCAACACCAGTTTTTATCATTTTCCTTTATCGCCCAATTAGTTTAAGTATCCCCCAATCGCGCGTTCCTAATCATGTCATTGCTGGTGTAAAGGCTGCGAAAATGCTCCTGCAATTACTCACATTTTATTTGCAGATGACATTCTTATTTTTACTAAAAGGTGATATGCACAATGTAGCGGTGTTCTTGAAACTCTCAATCGGTTTGGTAAGTTTTCTAGGGAAATGCTAAATTTTAGTAATTCTAGTGTCTACTTGAGTAATAACATTGGTCCTACATTAGAATTGACTTTACTAATGCTTAGCAGTATATTTGAAATGAAAGATTAAGAAAATATCTAGGTGTTACTCTAGTAATGGGAAGGGATAAATCAAAGCTTTTAAGCCTACTATGCGAGATTTTTAACTCTACCACTTTGATTCCTTGGAAAAGTAAAAATATAAATCATCTTCTTTAGATCAACCATGGTTAAGCATGTGCTCAATGCTCTTCCTACTCATCAGATGGGAGTATTTAGGATTCCTAAAACATGATTAATCAATTAGACGCCTTTATAGGGTGGATAAACTTCAAATTCCTAAAGCTCTATATGGTTTAGGTTTTAGAAACCTAGAAAATTTCAACACTGTCCTTTTGACTAAAGTGGCTCGGAAAGCATGTAATGATGAGAATTATATTTGTTATATGGTTCTTAAATCACAACCACCTAAGTTTTTAATCTTTTTTGATTTACATAAAATCACAGTTTGGAGGACACCGACATACATGCATAGGACGAGTTTCCACATAACTAGAGAGAGCCGCAAGTATAAGAATATCAACATTCAAATTAAGGTATTAATAAGACTAAACGATGAAAACCGGGAGAAGAGAAATGGACATTGACATGTGATATTTCACCGTCACTAAAATGGCATTGAAATGTTCCATTTCACCATCACTAAAGTGGTAGTGAAATCTTGCATTTCACCATCTTTTACATGGTGGACAAATTTGGTATTCAAGTTTTGTACTATGAACGCGAAGGTTTCATTTCTCTTGTACTCGCATGGAATAACCAAGGATTTATAGACTGGTTTTTTTCATTTGGGTACTTGAGATTTTGGTTTCCAGCAAACTCGTACCCAGGGCCGGCCTTGAGGCAAGGTCAACGAAGGTTGACTTTGGGGCAGCAGTGAAAGGGGGCAACAAAAATAGGATTTCGTCTAGGGGTTGATGATAAATAAAAAAAAAGAAAATGAAGGTTTAAAACGTGAGTACTGAGAAAGTAAAAAGGATGTCTTTGGAAGAGAAGTAGGGGCATATTGTGAATAAGAACTTACTTTAAAGGCTTTTTTTTGTAAATATATAATAAATATCATATACTACGAGAGAGATTTTTTCTCTCGATTTTTCACCATAAACTCGTCTTCTTCCTTCGCGCTCTGCTTCTTTATTTCCTTCCCCACTCCTCTCCCACTTGAGCCAGCTGTTGCGACACCACCATCTCCACGGTAAGTAGAATCAAACCCCCAATTCAATCACGAAGCATAAGATAGATTGACATTTATATTAATTTATAATTGATTTTGCATCTAATCTTTGATTTTCAGTTAGTATAACTTAAGTGTATTTGTAGGGGAAAAAGTTTTAAACCCCCGATTCAATCATAAGAATAGATTATCATGTAAGTTCTATGATTGATTTTAAATATAATTTTTTGATTCTCAGTTAGTATTACTTAATTGTATATTTTAGGGCAAAAAATTTTAAACCCCCAATTTTTAGTGAATTTTTTTTTGTTTGTTGTTCTTGATTCTTTGAGCATTTTTCTTTGTTGGATCAATTGCAGGTGTGGTTCTGACTGTAGTTTGTTGTATGTAAGGGGGCAACATTTTTTGGGATACTTTGGGGCAGCAAAATGCCAGGGCCGGCCCTGCTCGTACCTTTGGAAACAGATCGAGATTCACAAAACATTTCATTAGAAAATGGTTCTCAAACTTCAATATTCACTCATCATCGTTGTTATACCTTTGTCGAAGATACAGTTTTGGCGATAACTCATAAATGAAATTGGGCTATTAGATTCTGCAAGTCGTAGCAGTTAAATGAGTTTAAAATACACAAAATTGGTTAAATAGACCAAAATCAACAATTCCTGGGTGAGACGGACATGTAAAATTTGATACTGTTTAAATGGACGAAAATATAAAAATAGCCAGGATGTAAACAGTTTCATCCTACCAATTTTCAAATGCTTTTTCTTATTTTTAATTTATATAAGGATGCATCCAGTTTCATCCGCCCTCTTTTTTAAGTTTAAGCCACGATGAATCCAGTTTCATTCTTCCTATTTTTTTTTGTCCATTTCACCCATACTAATTTTTACTCGTCCATTTGAACCATGTTTTAAAAATATTTGGACAAATGACCCATTTTCCGAATATGTTTGGTCCAGATAATATCAAATCTAACTCATTTACAAATTTTTGAGGCGAGTCCAGACTTCCCACTCCTTTGATCCAACACCATCCTCCCCATAAAAAAAGTGTGAAGTAGTTGACATGTTTCATCTATCATGTGCCTCGAGTACCATGGGTGTGCTGCTGATTTGTTGATGAAGGTAATCATTGATACGAGTCTGCTTGAACATTACTTTAAGCCGGTTGTGTTGTCTTCTTGTTCCGGCCCAACCCATAAGAGTCCCCATGCTTACGCTACTGAGAGATAGTAATCTCAAGTGGCACTTTGCCATTGCTAATCAGAAATAACTTTTCTGATTTGGATAGCAAATCGAAATAACTTTTCGATTTGGATAGCAAATCGAAATAACTTTTACGATTTGGATAGCAAATCGAAATAACTTTTCGACTTAAAAATCGAAAAGTCGGGAAGTCGGATTAGTTCATCCAAATTTCAAAGCGATTTCAAAAGTCGAAAAATTAACTTTTTCCAACAAAATAGTTTCTTGACTTCTATTCTTGACTTTAACTTACGGAGATCAGGAAGTATTTTTATCCAAATGAGCTATTATTAATGTTTGGGTGGTCTAACAAGTAAGTTAATATGAAAATGAGCCATGTCCTTCCTTATCAAAGGTGGTTCGTGGTTGTATCGAGTTAAATCATTTTGTCCTTCATCTTTTGCCACGTGTCGTATTGTACTTTTTACCTACTCCATGGATAATGTTTTAATGAGCCATACGCCTGCAGCACCACTCTTGAAAACAGCAATGGCTTCTTCTTCTCTCTTCTTCTCAGTCTCTTCATCGTCTCCCTTTTTCTACTACAGAGAACTGATTCTACCTTCTACTGGCAGGTAAGTTACTTGATGATTAATAAGCCCATTTTTCAATTTCTTTTGTTAGAATTCGGTAAGATTGGATTGATTTCGAAATTTCTAAGACGAAAATTAGATTTTATTAATCTTAGATTTGTAAAGCTTGTTCAGATTCCTCCTTCAACATCTGTTTTTGCTTGTTCTACAAATCCTGTAACTTACACATTTTTGAATGTCTATGTTTCTGCTTAGTTTTATTTTGTAATAATCAAATAAACTTCAAAAGATCATGTTTTTCAGTTTTTATTTTATGTTGTAATCGATGAACTTGTAGCAAGTAATCATGGGTTCCAATTTGAATTTCTTTATCTTCAGTGTTAAGATCTATAGCTAGAAAATCATGGGGTCTCATTTGATTTTTGGTTTTGATTTGTGGGGGTTAGGAACCTGGGATCATGAGTTGTATCTGTTTTAAGATTTTTTTTCTCTTTTTGTTGTTGTTGTTGATACCAAGGAATGAAAAGTAAAAAAAAAAACTATGGGTTCATTCAATTTTGATAGTTTGATGGATCAATTATGGGATTTTGAGGTCAAACAAAGAAATTTTGAGATCAAACTTGGCATCTGCATTTACTTTCCTAACTCTGGAGGTTCAGAACCGGCTTATTAATATTTTTTTAGCAATGGGTATTTTATTTGAGATATTTGATTTGCATGATATTGTATTCAACATCAAGGCCTGGTGCAAGTTATGAGAATGGGGATTTTGAGGTTGTAAGTCCTGTCGGTTATTTAGAGTGAATATCTTTGTGAAGTTCAGGTATATACACTCGAATCTAATTCATGGAGAGGACTTGAGAATATACCTTACATTTGATAGCAGTAACTGATTCTGATGCCGAGGCAGTCATAATCTCGTTTAATTTCAAGGGTGACATATTCGATGAGATGCCTTTACCCAGCATCTGCATTGAATTGCTGAAACGTTTGCACAGGAAAACAAAGGAAGAATTAAATACCCATTTCAGAATCAATTGTCCCTTTTATAAGAGACCTGGTGACCACTTCCCATCTCGCTTCTCTCTTCCATTGCTTTCGATCAGCTCTTATCTTGTCCTGCATCCTTTCCTTCTTCTTCGACCTGTTCTAGCCAACTACCTAAACAATTAGTTCATCAATGCTCTTACTAGAAAAAAGCCAACTGCAGGATCAGGAGTAGGCTCTTGAGACCAATTTGTGTTCATATGGAGGGTTCCTTTGCTTGCATGGTTCTATTGGCTATCGCACTGATATATGGGAGATGAAGGATAATGGAGTGACTGACCATTAACAAAGTTCTCTAGACAGTTGGTTCCGCTTCAGTTTGTCAAGAATAATGAAGTTTTATTAGGATGTGGTAGTTGGTTCCACTTCAGTTTGCCAAGAGTGGTAAAGCTTTATTTTTACGGCACTGATATTGATTATCATCTGGGTTTGTATGACATAAAGCTGGAACATCCATAAATCTCAAGTCTTATGCTAAGGGGGATTCATATTATGTGGCTACCATTGTCTATGTGGAGAGCCTTGTAGTGCTTAATTCGGGTACTTATGTTGCGCTACCAGGAATAGAAGACTCCAAAGGTATCTTATGCACTTATTAACTTATGACACCTAGTATCACATATATTTTCCTAGCACAATGCAAGCTTAAACATGTAAATTTCTTGATCCTGCACTAAAGCTGTTTTGCTTAGTTTTTAAGACTTTACATTCTCCAGTACAGAACGAAGAAAAGTAGATTTTTAAGGAACAAACTACTTACCTAACCAAATTTAACATAGGTGTACAACTTGATTGCTATTATTTTATCTGTTATGTTCAAAATGATATGCAGTTTTGTTCGCTGTATTCACACCATCGATATCTGATAGTGAAAATGTTCTTTTCATTTTCATTTTTTTTTCTTCAAATTAGCAGTTTCACGCTTGGTGTTACTGAAGAATCCAGTTCTGTTTTAATATTCAAGACAGTAGGTTGTGATAGAAGTGACTATCTGAAGCTTATTTATGACACATGTCGCCTGTGTATGCTATTTTCTTTAACTTCAGTCTCTCCAATTATGGGTTTACAGAACCGAATGGGGCTTAGTCCATCTTTAGACAAATTGAAATCTTCTCACATACAAAACCCTCCTTTCTTGTTGTCACTCGATATTATCAAGTTCTCATCAATTATACACTCCTTGCAGCTAGCGCAGAACAGCAGATCTGGATAGCATTAATTCAGGTGCTCATGTTGGCAGAGGGGGGACTTCGTAGATGATGATGACTCAGAAGATGACGAAGAGGAGAAGATCGCAAAGGACTTCTTGTAAGTCTAAAATCAGTTAATGGAGCTAAAGAAACAAGTCCTCCAAGAGTTGTGAAATTTGGATGGATCTAATTGTTATGTGGAAAACTAGATGGATCTTAAAAAAAGAAAACCAGATTTGGAAACAAGAAAATTCAATTTCGAAGTTCGTGCACAAGAAGATGGCATGTGCAACAACGAATGCTTTGCAGTTGAAGTGGTGGCAAATGAGATTGCAGAAAAGCGTACGGTTTCTGACATGAGCATTGGTGATGTCAATAATGATAAAGAAGAAGGCGAAGACTGGAATGATGTAACAAGAAGAGCATATCAAGAACAGAACGAAGAAAGCAAAGACAATGTGAGTAACTCATACATCCTTAATCTTTTGTCACATAGTATCTCAGTTTCCCATATCTTTGCCTAGCTCTTTGAAAGTGAGATTTTCTTACTATGTTGTACTGTACACTGTTGCTGTTTTTTATAGCATTTAAAACTACAGAACGATGTACATCTTTAGGGGAAAACTTGATACATATATATTCAACTTAAAAGCAGATTGCAACATAATCATATATATGATGAACAATGTTCAGTAGTTAATCTCTAGCTTCTCTTAATTTAGCAGTTCAAAATTTGGCACTAATGAAGATCTAAGTTCCGTTTTATATTGTTACGTGAGAATGGGTTTGGGCTCTAGTCAATTCTGAACTGAAGCTCATTTATACCATATGAATGTAGATATGTATCGCCAGAACAAAGTAGTGTTACTTTTAAACTGTTCTTTTTGTAGAAATTCTTCCTTTTTTTTTGTCACTCAATTATTCTATCAGGTTCTCATCAATTATGTACCTCGTGCAGGTAGCTCGTGACAAGTTTATTAGTTATAGGCAAGCGAAGAACTCAGGTGGCAAATCTTCTTACTGCTGTGTAATGTATTTTGATAGGTGGATGGTTTATCTAAAGATCTCCAACTTGAGAATGTATTTTGATTCGTATGATAAAGCAAATTTCAAGGATTAAGTCATTTGGAATCCCGAAAATCTTTGGGACAGGCGGTTATTGCTTTTGTTTAGTTAGTTGATACTTAAAACCAAACAAAAAAAAATTAGGACTCAAGTCACATGCCGGATTGATTGTAGAGTAGGCTGCTGCTGCTGCTGTTAGAAAATGCCATATGAAGCTGCACATATGAAGCACCACACTGAAAAAACTTGTAGCTGTAGCAGTTACTCGAACACTCAGGGAATGCTCCTAATAATGAAGTTGAGCGAATAGAGTGACAATATGTCTTATTTAAAAGCGAGGTTTTCTCATACGTCCATTTCTTTCAGTTTTCCTTTATAAGCTAAAAATTTTCTACACGATCACTTTCCGTAATTAAAATTTGTGGATTTTAATGTTATACTTGCGTATATCTTCCTAGGGATACGAGCGTGCATCCTAGTAGAGTTGTATCGATACTGATAAAGCTGCGTCTGTATGAGGTGCCGTCTCTGAGTCTTATTATTTCTGAGATCTTCTTCTGTGAATCGACTAAATTTCTGAAAACAGCCATGAAATTGAGACCAAAAATGGATGCAGAAGGCAACATCATTTCAGATGACGAAAGGTGATACACAAAACCTAACTCAATCCCATCTTTTTGATTCCATGTTTGTAATGCTTTACAATTATTTTAGGTTTTCTTCATTCTAGGGTTTCCAATTCTTCAATAATCATGGCCATGTTTGATGTCAATTTCATGTCTCAATGTTTCAGATTCCATGTTCTTTCCATTCTAGGGTTTTGAATTGTTCAATAATCCATGGTTTTTGTTTCAATTTCATCTCTCAAAATGTTTCATATTATGAAATTGATTCTCGTGATGATTTTATATGTTTGCTTCCCTGATAGTCTCATCTCTTTTTGATATGGGATGCTATTTACTCGTCTTTGACCATTTGTTAATTTTAACTGTTTTTTTTTCCTTGAACAGTTCTCTTCCTGCAGAGGACAAGAAGGAGGAGGACGACGATAGATATGAATTATTGGGAGAAAACTTTGAAACTTTCCGCAAGCGTTTGAAATTTTGAATCGGTACCGCCCAGGCCTCCTGTACCAGGAGATTTTCAGGTCTAAGAACCCTGGCAAGTATACCAAGGAGTTGAGGAAGCAGCACCAGGCTAAACTTTCACGCACATTACAAGCCGCACTTACGAGAGGTTGGGTGTCAAAGAGCGTCTATACGGCGTTAAGTTGTACGAAGAACTCTCCCGAAGAGGACCTGAAACCACTTCGGATTCGCTTGAGCTGCTAAAAGGAAAACTCTCCCGTGTAAGGTTATCTAATTTGTCAATCTTTCCAGAAGTGGTGACAGGAACCCGTAGAGAGATGATCGGAACACTTGAAGCGTATTTGAATGGTTTCCGTTATTCAGCTTTCGGTACACCTTTCCACATTGATGTCATGTACAGTAATGTAAAGCATGCTTTCTTTCAAGACAAAGAGGAAAATAAAGCTGGAGATGAGATCATCTCCCGCTCTTTGCACTTGCACTTGCACAATCCAATCAAGGTGGGGACCAAGATGAAAAAGCGATATCCAGTTCCGATATGATGTATATTTCAAGGCGAAGGAAGAGATCTGCTCATCATTCATGTAAGTTTGAGGATCTTAATCAAGTTATGCGCAACTTTCTCTTCGAAGTTGGTTGTATTTGGAGACAGTTTCCTTACCTTACATGGAGAAACGTGTACAAGAGTGCATGGATTCAAGGGGAACATCCCTGATGGTACCGCGTGTAGTTTTGCCTGACTGAACCTTGCATAGTTGATCTCGTAGCAGCACCTTTCTTTGTTCTCACACTAGAAGAGGTCGAGATTGCTAGTTTGGTGCTAGTTAAACCTGAGATGACAGCGTTTAACATGACATTCGTGTTCAAGGACTTCAATCTCAATGTCCTTCAGATATACTCAATTCCTCGAGATGAGACTTCGATAGCATCAAAGAGTCGCTTGATATCGGAAGAGTCAAGTACTACGAGAGCGATGATCTAGATTTGGATGTTAAAGGGTGGAGGTCCATGTTGGATGAAATATTACTTGACCCACAGAGGTTCATGATGGAGGGTGGATGGGATAATAAGTTCAACTCAGAGGAGACTGCTGCTGATTACTCTGACAGCTCCGCGGCGAGTATTGAAAATTACTCCTCAGGGCTGGATTACGACTCTGACAAACAATCATCTCATAGAGATCAGGAGTTGGAGCCACCTGCAGAAGTGAAAGAGCAGAATACTTACTACGCCCATGACAAACCTGGTCAAGTGTCTAGTTCTGGCCGTAAGAAGAAAGAAAAGAATATAATGCCTTCAGCTCGGGCATTACGACGCAGACAGCGGGGTGGTGGTGTCGGGATAGTAAAGAGTAGAGTTTGTCAGTTTGATAGTGAAGTTTGGTGAGTTAATATCTTTATCAACACTGTTACTTAGTTTCTTAAATTTCTTTATGTTTTATAAAATTGACACTTAAAAAGTAATTCTTTGAGAGAAAAAATTCGATTTCAAAAATTTAAGCTGTGTAGGCTGTTTTTAATTCGAGCGACTGGGAATTTCTTAGTGGAAATGCTATGTCTCCTCATCAGCTATGAGGATATATCGCACTGGTTTCTTATGAGAATTTGATGTTAAGTCACGTATAAAGTCCATCGATTTTCCTTATCAGTGAAATTTCTCATGACAAAGAGCGTCAGCAACTTACCTGAGTTCGTGTAAGTGCTGTCTGAAAGAGTTTCAAGATCACAATCAGATTCTGTCCACGAAGCTTTTCTTATCATTGCAAGGGATCATCATGAAGGAAATAGATGCTCTTTATTTTTTTATTTTATTTATATAAAGGCAAAAGCCAGTAATAGCAAGACTTAGGCATCGGGACTGTCTTGGACCATATATATCCACAGTATGACTAGGAATATACTCCTGTCATAATCAGACTGGGTGGGATTATTTAACAGAATGACTGACTGGCTGAGTTTCCAGTCCAGGTGATATTTTCCTGACACATATTGTTTTTACACAATCAAGCTAAGTTAAAAGCATCCGCGTTCTTCTCGGATCTACGGATAGTCCGAATCAGTAGCACAAAAAGATTTGAGTGCAGTCTTTCTTCTCTGTCCTCCTGATATGTTCAAATCATTCCTTTCACTTTTCAGAGATTTATCAACATGATAATTAATTACTTATAGAATCATAACGATAAGCAAGAATAGATGGCTAGAGTATTCGGAAATTAAGATACTTAATTTACTGGGTTCACTTTTCTGATTGTAGAACTTGAAACTTTAATGTTATTGTCTTTGCAATCGGGTATACTACCATGTCCCAAACGACATAGCGTAAGGTTCTATATTTGACTACCTTCTCGCTCCATACAGTAAAGAGTCTTACTAAGGTTCTTTTTGAAGATCATGAATTTCTTTTCTGCTACGATAGGTGGTATGTTATTGCCGTAGAGGTTAGCAGTTTTCAGTGCAAGTTCCTTTTATTAGTTCCAAGAAAACATGGATTCTTTCGTTTTCCATTTCTCTAGAATCTGTGTTGGCAGTTATTGAATGATTTGATGTATTAGTTGTAGTTATACATTGAATTCTCATACCATAACTTGAAGGTTAAGAAAACCTTTATCTTTCTGACAGGACAAAGGTTTCACATCTATCCTCAGGCCCCTCTGCTTTTGTTCTGTTACTAAAGGCTGCAGGTATTACCTTTATGTCTATCGATAATTACTATTTTGTTTAATGTATTTCACCTTCCTGGTTGTCAGTGTCCACATATCCTGTTTTTTCTTTTTACTTATTGCAAATAGTTAACCACCTTGGTTCAGAATTTATGAAAGAGAATGGGACGTGAGAGAAAGAAGGTGAGAGCTGGGAACTGAAAATGTTAAAGGACAACCGGATATTCAATGGGAGTGCTACCACTCCCTCCCCTTCTGTTAGTATGTCATATTGATCGATCGGTAGAAGGGTGAGTGGAGAAGAACGATAGGTTTTAGCAATCCAAGGAGCAGGCCTTCCTAGAAAGTACCATTTTCGAGACACATGGTATAGAGGCTGCCAAGAAGATAATTCGGCAGTGGATAGGGGACCATCCAAAGCAAGAATGATGTAAAACTGAGTTGAGTAAAGATGTATAGATAACATGTTTACGTTAATTGAATAACTGCCCTGTTCATATCGGAGATACCGTGATGGCTATATGGTGACTAACAAATTCCAGGCTTTTAAATGTATATCAGGTAACTGTAGGAGTTTCATTTCTGGGCATACTAATGATCCCATCACTGAGTTCTTGTGCTGTTTGTAAGGAACCATGACTTTGATGGTGCACAACAGAAGCTACACTGATGTGAGGATGTGAGTGTTCTGGTACCAGAGGACCTGTGCTTAATGGGCTTTTACTCTATAAGAGCTTGTTGGATTTCCTATGGTCTTTAAACTGATGTAGCTGGATGATTCCTGCAGGAAATAACCAATAACAATCACAGCGGTATGTGTATTTCTATTCATTTATTTTACGTTTTCAAACAGGTCTATATGCAGATATACATTATTATTCTACATTAATACTAGACTAGATAACTTAGAAGTTGAAGCAATGATTTTCCCAAGCTTACATTAATACTGGGCATTCTTTTTGAGGTTCACTTATACACCTGGAGCAATGATTTTCCACTTGCGCCTGGCCAAGCTGAACCCACTGCAAGCCTTTTGTTGGCACGCAGTAGTTGAAGCCTATAGGTGCACTTTATGAGACCAACTTAGGAGCCTGCTGACTTGTATGCTCTCTTTATATAAGCATTAGCAGAACTGCTTAATTTTTTTATATAGGCTCTCTTTATGTTTTGCAAATAATTTTTTACAGAAAAGAAGTTCTATTTTAAGCAAATGTATTTAGACTTTCCTTAATAATTTTGTTGCTTTTTTTTTCTCCCAACTGATGAGCATTGCCTGCTTTAGCCCGGGCGGGAAACCTGAAGAAAGAGAAGGCTTGAAATTGAGCGTAGCTCATTTTCTAGTAACTGGTCGCACCTTAATTCCACAATATCTTTCGGGAGTTCATAGCATTTAGTTGGTGGGGGCACTTGAGATATGTGTTGGATTAAGAGTACACCAAATTGTAACCGAGCTGGATGGTTCTCTATGTTGTACACATCATCAGTTATTCAGGTATGCTGATTAGTGTGCTCTATCAGTATGTTGATTGATAGCCCTGTGAGGTATGTTGGATTAGTAGTTCGCGGGTGTACATCATCAGTTAGTATGATGCTACAAGTGAAAGGGACCATGATTCGGGTAAAAATCTCATGTCAATCGATTATGATGGAAGCTGTTTAATTTATAGTGTGCAACTACGTATCAGTGATTTCTGATGTTCAGCTTTTATGGTGGTTCTTTTTGGCTGCAAGGTCAAGCTATTTGTACCTTGTACTGTTCCCATGAAATCTGTAAAGTGCTTATGATGCAAATACAATCAACATAATATGGAGAAACTTTTTCTCAACTTTCTGCTACAAAAATCACATCTCCTTTAGCATCCCTCTTATGAATTATCTTCTGATACTAAGCAAAGCAC
>JAJJWW010003917.1:0-12211 GCA_023531295.1 Papaver armeniacum
GGCTAGTGCAAAATCGCGAAACAACCGAACGCAAGAGTTGATTAGTTCTTCAAAATTGCGGTTAATCGCGAAGCATTCAATTGCGTGGTTCACTATTTCTCAAAAGGTTCTATTTTCACATACACTCGAAAACAAAAATATGTGTCGAGCAACAAAAACGTAGGAGAGTGGTGATTGCGCTTGTTAACAACAACCATTTTATAGGCCTCGGTTGAAAGCGATTTTCCATTTGCCTCTGCGTAATAAAGAAATATGGCATGGATTTAACCTGGACACAATGTTGGGATGGTGCATTATGTACGAGCATAACATGGTATGTGGAAAACGTTGAAGGATTCGGAATAAATGATACACAAAGGTCCAATTTCTTGCGGATGATTAAGTGTACCATTAATTAAACCAAGTATGCTTTGAACATCAACGAAGAATCAAAGATTGTGTTTTGGAATTAGGTCTTATTTTGGGTTATGCTTTGAACATTTTCATAAGAATAAGAGGCTTGTTGATGGTGGATTTTCGTTTAAGGTTAAATTTGTAAGTAACCGAAAAATCATGCTTATTTGACATCTTGTAAAAGATAAAGCCGTTTATAAGTGACGGATACTCTCACTTAATTCAAGAATGGAGCATTAGCAACAAATTCAGTGAATACATGAAATTCCTCAGGTTGGAGCATGCGGCAACAATCCCTTCTGTGAATTTCATATCAGCCTTGTATTTCCTGTACCCATTATCGGTGTGGCATGACGGTAGTGTTACTCTTCTGAGTAACACGAACCTCAAGCACTATAATGAATCCATGTACGAAATACCCGTGCAGGTGATTCTCGGTGTGTTATACTGGCAGGAGCCCTCTCGGTGTGTTATACTAGCCCGATTGAGCCCCTCTCGGTGTGTTATACTAGCCGATTGAGCATCCAGGACTTATCGGTCTCGGATATGATCGATCGGATCATCTCCACAAGGATTGGATGATCAATTCCATCACCCCCAAGCGGTATGGAATCATCCAACTCCACAAGCATGATTGGATGACCACAGATCAATTCCATCACCCCCAGCGGTATGGAATACACACGGCCTTAGCTTGCCAAATATGATACGATCGCGAGTCATCCAACTCCACAAGCATGATTGGATGACCACGAGATCAATTCCATCACCCCCAGCGGTATGGAATACACACGGCCGACCCGCATGGTCGACCATTGGCCTTTGCTTGCCAAGAAACCGTCCATACCAAGCATTATGGGCGGAAAACCCTAAATTAGGGTTTGCGGCATATTACATGTGTCGCAAAGCGGTCTCAACCATCCATCTTCGCGAGGCATAGATGGAGGGTGTAGATGTAGACTCAAAGGGCCGGAGCATGTCGACACAATCACCATGTGACCGCCTACACACTTGACCAATCGGTCAAAGCCAACCATGGTTGGTTTACAACAAAAGTCGTCCGCCCAAAAGAGCATGGTCGCGCGGCTTTGAAAGCCAAAATTAGGGTTTCAAGTCATCACGCGCGTCCATCTTCTCCGGCACGAATGGAGGGTCACGAGATCATTAACCAAGCAAGGTCGGTCATACCGGCATGACCACCGTGGGCCCATCTACCTCCTCTTGCGGTCGGCCAAGGCACATCATGCCGGCCAACCCAAAGCGCCCGCTCAAACATGCGTGCGGTTACACTCCCAAATCCTAAAATCGATCTCGACCACTCAACTTCACTTAGGATGATTTGGGTGGCTTAGATCACGTTTTCATGGGACGGTAAGACATAGGTGTGAACACCAACCTACCACCTACACAAAGTATGATCGGCCAAGACCGACCAAGATTGGTCGTCTTGGTCTTAGGCCCAAAAGGGATGGCGCGGTTTCCTTCTTTGCGGCAAGAGATTTACGCGCAAAGCCGATCTCAACCACTCCTCTTTGGCGGTCAAATTGAGTGGCCTAGATCGCGCTTTCATGAGAGGGAGACATGGCGCCTACACCATCATGCCGTCAACACGCATGTATGGTCGGTCCTCTCAAAATCCTTCCCATGCTTGGTTTCGACCAAGGCTGAAGAGTGATACTTGCGCACCTCTTTAAAAACCTAATTTCATCAACGGTCATGAGATGAGTGTCTCAAACATCATCTCATCCGTCAGGCTTCACCGACTTGGTTATACAACCCTGGTCGGGAGTTATTTGGTTAGTGAGGAGTCATTACCCATCACTTTACCACACCGTAATGCGGTTTTGCATAAAATACACACGATACTTCACAAGTATCGACTTTACGAATAACGGTTATTGATTGACATTACATGCTATCTTCGTGGATCCACGATCCACATTCAGGACATCAATCATGTCACAAGCCCAGGGGATACATGCGGGGTATTGGTAAAGCGGTTTACGGCGTGCGGCGTGCAGCAGCGCCATTACAGAACGTGTTAGGAAGTCATGGACGGTTAGAGATGAAGCTGGAGAAGTGGGCAAGACCGGTCGTGTATGCTCTGGACACACAACTCCACCACTCCATCATTCCACTACCTCCACTTCCCACGAGAAACGTGAATGAGGCTCAATGACTTGTATAAATAGGTTCTCCGCCCTATTTCAAACAACAACAAGACAAAGAACAACACAAGTTCGATCGACGAAACCAAGTGTTAATACAAAACATCGTATTCAAACACTCGAGCTTGCTTGCATCAACGTAAGCTTGCTCATTACTGTTACAAGTCATAAGCAAGCCAACACCTTCACAATCTCAACACCTTCTTCGCTTCCCTCCCTAAGATCAACCCCATCTCCTTCACTTTGTGGCCAGAAACAAATGCAGGAACGGCCATTTCTTGGTTTAGGCCGGACTTGCCAATTGATCTCTCGAATCTACAAGCACTCACCGCGCAGTGCATTTGTTGAAGGTTTAGATTCATTCCTCATCACACCCCAAATTACCAAATTCGGCGGGAGTAGTTTTCACCCATCAACAATTGGCGACCACGGTGGGAGATTAATCTCTCGGTTGTGAAATCAATTTCTTCAATACCCAATCTGTTTGGCTAAGTTCCGAGATGGTTGGTCTTAGGACTTCCTCAACAAATCCAAATCCCGGTCGAAGTTCCTCAACGAGGATGCCTCTCTTCCCAACGGCGCATCTCTTTGGCGCAACGCAGGAAGAACCCCAACTATGGCGAGTTGGCTCGGATACTTGAGACTCGGACGAGGAACATGGGCTGATCAAAAAGCGGTAAACGGCATACTTGACCTCCTCATCAAGATGACGTCGGAAATAAGCGTGCCGAGAGACCTTTACAGGGGACTAGTTCCCCTCGGATCAACGATTTTTTACTACGAACCGGAGGCCGGTAGATCGGGAAGGCTGTGTCTCTAGTGGAAGACTTGTGTGAACTCTTGCACCTCTCAAAAGATCAGCGGGCAGAGACGTTTCTTTGCCGAGTCAATAAAATAGCTACGGGACGCGCACCTTGCTCCTTCTCGTCCGGGAGTCTCAAGCTGCGTCGGAAACATCCATAAACAATGTTACATTCACGAGAAGATGACATGATGGCGAGAGGAAGGTCTGGCAAGCCCTACATGTTACCGCACACATCAAGGGTTCGAGTTAGGAGAGCCCTCGTCGACACTGAGGGGCATCTTGAACGTAATTACTCTCAAGACTCTCAAGAAACAGCCAAGGTCAGCCCATGCAGAGATTGCACGACAGCCCACCACGATGACGGACTTGAAGGGAATCAAACCGGCACATACAGTACGTCAATTTGAATTTATCGGTAGGACTGTTCGATCACGAGCAAAGTTTGAAGTCATAGAAAAGGGCGGGATTACCACATGATCTTTTGGGGAGACCGTGGCTTCACCACAACAAGGTCATTCCTTCAACGTATCACCGGTGCTGAAAACCGTGCTAAATGAGGAGGTCGTCCGTATTCCGCATCATTGTCTCCGTATGCGCCAATATGCGGAGTGGAGAGGCCCATTCGAGTCAAAAGATGCTCGCGGGAAAGTCAGACAAAATCATGTGCACTCCACTACCCACGTGGGCTTCAATCCCGGGAGGAAGGCCGGCTTACATCGGTTGGGGGCCAAACACCACGACACACTCTCTCCGAGCCCAGAGGCGTCCATCTCCAACCGGTGAAACTTCAGCCCATCCTCACGCCAAAAAGGGTGCGCTCTTTCGAGCAAGCCGTGATCGAAGGGAAGACAATATCTAAGGCGCCAGCTGTTAGCAATTAGCGGGAGAGACCGTCCGGTCTCTCAGCCCAATTGGATCTTTGCAAGGACGACGGAATACAAGAGGAGGTATTGGACGCCCGCGGCGGCTACAAGACGGAACCAATTCCACGGTAGCGAGCTCGAGATTGTTAACATCGGGGTGATGAATCTCCCAGGCCGGTCTCTATCAGTTCGACTCTATCCACGAGACAGGCGTACAAGCACTGGTTCAACTACTCAAGGAATACCAAGATGTATTCGCTGGACATACGAAGAAATGCCGGTCTAGATGAAAAATTGGTCACCCATCACTTACACGTCATGCACGGATCCAAGCCAATCAAAGCAATCTCAGAGGCAATTCGGACATGAGGTAGAAGAACAAATCAAGAATGAGATTCGAGAAGGCTGCTGGCTGCTGGCTTCATCGAACCCATTCATCACCCGGCACAGTTGCCAATGTGGTCGGTAAAAAAGAAAAGCGGACAGATTCGATCTTTGCGTGGATTTGGAGACTTGAACAAATGCTGCCCCAAGGACGACTTTCCCTGCCTAACATCGACATGTTAGTAGACGCCACTAGCGGACACGGCATGTTTTCCTTTATGGATGGCTACAGCGGCTACAATCAAATAAGGATGTATGAGCATGATGCAAGTAAGACTGACTTTAGAACCCCTCTTGGCAATTTCTACTATCTTTGTTATGCCATTTGGTTTAAAGAATCCGGCGCAACATACCAACGTGCTATGACGGCAATCTTCCACGACATGATGCATAAACAAGTAGAAGACTATGTGGATGATATTGTGGTCAAGTCAAAGGCTCAGTGATCACACAACGTCTTACGGCAAGTATTTGAGAGGTGTCGGGAATACAAGTTAAAGATGAATCCTTTAAAATGCGCTTTCGGTGTCTCCTCAGGTAAATTTAAGGATTCAAGTGGCCAGCGAAGGAATAAAAGTAGACCCGTCAAGACTCGGGCTATCCTCACAATGCCGCCTCCCAGCTGTGAAAAAGAGCTCCAAAGTTTCATGGGCAAGGTAAACTACATTCGACGTTTCATACAGTTTAGCCCAACTTAGCCTCATTCACCCCCTTCTTTGAAGAAAGGAGCCGGCTTTGTTTGGACCGCAACTCAACGGGAAGCTTTAGGAAAGTCCAACGAATACTATCATCTCAACCGTCATGAAATCTCTGTACAAGGGAAACCATTGGTCCTCTACACCGCCTTCGGTGACACCGCCGTAGGAGCCTTACTCGCTCGGGAAGACAGCGAGGGAATCGAGCGTCCCATATACTATTTGGCCCGAATATTGAGAGATCTTGAACTCCGATATCCCCGAGAGCGGAAAAAGCGTGTTTAGCTTTAATCCATTCCATTCGAAGTTTAGGCATTACCTTTATCAACGGGGTGATACTCGTGTCTAAATCCGATCTGCAAAGTTTTTGCTTTCAAAGCCGGTCTGACGGGGAGGACGGAAAATGGCTTCTCCAAATGTCGAACTAGACATAACATGCGCATCGCCTAGAGCTATCAAGGGTCAAGCAGTTGCAGACTTACTGGCAGCATTTCCCGGAGAAGGTACTACGGGACTGCATGAAGAACTCCCTGGAGAATTCCCAGACGTCTCCATTCTGGAAGAAGAGGTGTGGCTTTTGTATTTTGACGGCTCCGCTACCCCTAGCAGTATCTGGGAGGAGCCGGGCGTAGTGTTGGTCTCTCCACCGGAGAAGTATTTTCACATTCCTTCAAGTTAGACTTGAATGCACCAACAACTCTGCGAGAATATGAAGCTTTCCTCATAGGGCTTTCAATAGCTAAACAAGCGGGAGTCACACGTCTGGAGATAAGAGGTGACTCCAAGTTCTTTGAGTGAATCAAATGAACGGAGTATATGCATTAAAAGAAGTAACACTAGCCCCGTACCGATCGGAAGCCTGAGAGGTTACTAAACTACTTTGCCGATGCAACCATAACCCACGTCGGTCGCGACAACAACAAACACGCCGATTGTCTAGCAACATTGGCTTCCAAAGCGAAGTTCGAGGGGCGGAAGAAACTTTGTGATAAAAGGAGAACCATAGAATCGACATGGCTCCGCAACACAAAGACACCAAGGCCAGACGATTGGCGAACTCCGATCATTCAAGAGCTCAACGACTCACTTTCCCAAGGAAAGGTCGAGTCTCAAAACCTGCAAAACTTCTTCATGCTTCATGGTATCTTTGTATCATCGGAATCAGACGGCTCCCTGTCAAGATGTCTAGGAGGTGACGAAGCGCAAGCTGCAGTGGATCGTATTCACAATGAAATTTGTGGGCAATCATTGGTGGTAACACTTTCAAGGCGACTTCAACGCACAGGTTGTGCGGCCAGAAATGGAGGCTCAATCAGGTTGCTTGAAGTCTGCTCAGTGCCGAGACACCACCACACCAATTGGAGATTTTTAATGTGAGCCGCAGGGGGCTGGAGAGAGCCCTACATTAGTTATCTCGTGATGGGATAATTCTGTAGGTCAAAAGGACGCTATTAAGATGAAGCGAGAGAGCCAAGCGGTTCATACTCCATGAAGGGATCCTATACCGCAAGAGCCGGAGGCGATATGCTTATTTTGCACTGGCTGGAGAAGAAATCCCAGTCATCTTGAAACAGAGACACACGAAGGAGAACATCAAGGGAAGAGGAAACTTTTTCTCCAAATACGAGAGATACTATTGGCCTACCATGGAGGATGATGCGGCCGTTTTCGTTCAAATTTGTCACACATGCCAAATTCATGGGAACCTCGTTCATCGCCTTCTACCCCTCTTGCACTCTATAAGCGGCCCATGGCCATTCTCTGCTTTGGGGGTGGACATTATCGGGAAGATCAATCCGCTAGTCATCAAAGCGACACGAGTACATCATAACCGCAACGGAATACTTCACCAAATGGGTAGAGGCCATTCCCTACGGGGGACTACGGGAGCGACAATTGCGGCTTTCATTAAAGAATACATCATTTGTCGTTTTGGCGTGCCCAAGCATATCATCTTTTGATAATGGCACTCCCTTCGCCAACAAGCGGTACGGGAGCTGCGGAGGTACGGCATTAAACAGGTCTTCTCCACCGTCTACTATCCTCGAGGAGCGGGCAAGCCGAGAGTACCAACAAGACATTGATCGGATCATCGGTCGAGCGGTACACGACAATCCCGAGAGAATGGCATGATCGATTACCAATGGCACTATGGGCATCAAGTACGTCACCCGAAGCTCCATTGGGGTCTCGCCGTACTCACTCGTCTCGGAGCGGATGCAATTCTCCCGGCGAGATCGAGAATCCCATCGGCCCGGGATTGCGGCGGCAGCCCAGGGATCCCTTTGGGGCAGGCCGAAATCTCGACTCTAGAATCGCGAGTTAGACACTCTGGATTTTAGAAGGAATAAAGCGAGAAGCGCTCGGGTGTACGAATCGAATTTCGGGGCATACAACAAAATTGTGAAACCACGCATTTTCAAGGTGGGAGATTTGGTTTTGAGCTTGACCAAACACATCCAACAAGACATGTACGCACCAAAATTCTCACACCAGAAATGGGAAGGTCCCTACGCAATCACCAAGGCTTACAATGCTGAAGCTACTACAAGATCATTAAAGGTAGACGGAGGCAAGTTTGAAGCAGTCATCAATGGAAAGTGGCTCAAGGCATATTACACACGACCACTGCCTCTCTTGTGTCAACAATACAGGCATTTATTTTCATTACATGTTTGAATCATCAACTATATTCGAGAGATGTGTCGATGAAAAAACTGTTTCACCAATCAAAACCCAATGCAATTTATTCGCAAAGATGTTCAAAACTCTTGACATAAACGTCATTAACAATAAGGGAGTACTGACTTAGAAGAGGCCATCTAGAAGATTATAATTCCTTGAGAGCATCATCTGCGGTCTCACGATATCTCTCCGTTCTTTTCTTCAAGTCACCTGACTTGCTCCACCTTCTACGATTACTGCGGCCGGAGCTTTCTCCTCTTCCAAGATAGCTTTGTAGCGGGGAACAACATTTGCGAGGATACCAACTCGATCAACCTTGATGACATCAAGGCGTTGCATAACCAGCCCACGTTGAACTTCATGGATTCACGGGTAGATACCATATTCTCCCACTTTTCGAGATTTGATTCGACAACGTTGCGGATAGAAATACTCTCCATCTCCGCAATCATGGGAAGAAGGCGGTTTGCAGCGGTAACCAAGGCGGAGGAGCAATGTCGGACCACATTCTGGTTGCGATATGGTAGTACTTCCTCCACAACTTGGTGTACAAACCCACAAACTCCTTAGCACCAAGAATCCACCGACATCTGGTATTTTGGAGGATAAGCATTTCATGCGAACATCGAATGAAAGACACATTCGGATATTCATAAGATGAGACACCCAGTCGGCGTCTTCGAGTTCGCGGGGGTAGGCGTGTTTGAGTTTGAAGGGAGAGGAATGGTTAAGTCATCATCATCAATCAGTCACACATGTTCGGTAGGATATCTCTGCAAGAATGAAGGGATTATTCACGACCGTCATGAAGAACAAACAATGTTTGAGAAAAGAAGGAAGAGACAAACCGGTATGATCTTCTTGACTCGAAGAACACGAACGGGGGGTGATCATGAAGCTCGGGCGCGGGTCGTACTGCAACAACGGGAGATCTGGATGGTATGAAGAAGATGATCCCTTTGTTGTTAGACATGATGGGAAATAGAGTTTTTGCAAGGAAGCTCTCTTTGTAAAAACGGATCAAAAATCTCTTCACTGCATAAATGCGGGAAACCTAAAACGATTACGGCGCCGATATATGAGGATTCAACGCCGACCAAGTCGGGATTTCTTTTGAGCCACGATCAAGAACCGGAAGAGCATCTGGACACAACAATTCAGCAGGCAATGTGCAAGCACAGCGCCCCCGAGAATCGGTAGAAGAAGAATCCTATCCACGACTCAAACACTGAAGGGCGGTCGAGCTCATACATGTACAAGAGAAACCAAAGCGACTCACCGGATCAAGTCTGCTTCCTTCGCATCCTCAATCAAGACCAACCGAGTTCGAAACACACGACAATGTGAAACTATCCAGGTAAATATGTATTCCTCCAGCTTGGTCATTTACGTATGTCACCATCTCATGCCTACCACACAATAGTGTAACCATTATATGCTAGGCGGGGGACTTAATGTTGATGGTGGATTTTCGTTTAAGGTTAAATTTGTAAGTAACCAAAAAATCATGCTTGACATCTTGTAAAAGATAAAGCCGTTTATAAGTGACGGATACTCCTCACTTAATTCACCGAGAATGGAGCATGTAGCAACAATCCCATTCTGTGAATACATGAAATTCCTCCCGAGGTTGGAGCATGCGGCAACAATCCCTTCACTGTGAATTTCATATCGGCCTTGTATTTCTGTACCCATTATCGGTGTGGCATGACGATTTGAGTGTTACTCTTACGAGTAACACGAACCTCAAACACTATAATGAATCCATGTGCGAAATACCCGTCTGGTGATTCTCGGTGTGTTATACTAGCCAGAGCCCTCTCGGTGTGTTATACTAGCCCGATTGAGCCCCTCTCGGTGTGTTATACTAGCCCGATTGAGCATCGGACAGGACGGATAGCAATGATCATCCACTCCCTGACATGATTGGATCCAGTCTCAGCGGGATGGAATACGGCCTTAGCTTGCCGATCGATCGCAGTCATCCAACTCCACAAGCATGATTGGATGACCCGAGATCAATTCCATCACCCCCAGCGGTATGGAATACACACGGCCTTAGCTTGCCAAATATGATCGATCTTGGTCATCGACTCCACAAGCATGATTGGATGACCCCAGATCAATTCCATCACCCAGAAGGTATGGAATACACACGGCCGACCCGCATGGTCGACCATTGGCCTTCGCTTGCCAAGAAACCGTCCATACCAAGCATTATGGGCGGGAAACCCTAAATTAGGGTTTGCGGCATATTACAAGTGCCGCAAAGCGGTCTCAACCATCCATCTTGGGAGGCATAGATGGAGGGTGTAGATGTAGACTCAAAGGGCCGGAGCATGTCGACACAATCACCATGTGCCCAGCCTACACACTTGGCCAATCGGTCGAAGCCAGCCATGGTTGGTTACAACAAAAATCGTCGCCCCGAAAGAGCATGGTCGCGCGGCTTTGAAAGCTAAAATTAGGGTTTCAAGTCATCACGCGCGTCCATCTTCTCCGTGCACGAATGGAGGTCACCAGATTGGATTAACCAAGGCGGTCATGCCCGGCATGACCACTTTGTGGGCCCATCTACCTCCTCTTGCGGTCGGCCAAGGCACATCATCCCGGCCAACCAAGCAAACGCCCGCCCAAACTCGTGGTTACACTCCCAAATCGAATCGATCTCGACCACTCAACTTCATAGGATGATTTGGGTGGCTTAGATCACGTTTTCATGGGATGTCGGGTATAGGTGTGAACACCAACCTACCACCTACACGGTGGTATGATCGACCCAAGGCCGACCAAGATGGGTCGTCTTGAGCGATGCCCAAACTTAGGGGATGAAAAGGGTTCCAACTCCTTTGCGGTAAGAGATTTGCTGTAAATCGATCCGGCCACTCCTCTTTGGGGTCAAATTGAGTGGCCGGATCGCATTTCATGAGACGGTGAGACATGGACGTGTACACCATCATCGTCAACACGCATGTATGGTCGGTCCTCTCAAAATCCTTCCCATGCTTGGTTTCGGCCAAGGCTGAAGAGTGATGCTTGCGCACCTCTTTAAAAACCCTAATTTCATCAACGGTCGCGGATGAGTGTCTCAAACATCATCTCATCCGTCCCGACTTCATGACTTGGTTATACAACCACAGTCGGGAGTTATTTGGTTAGTGAGGAGTC
This sequence comes from Papaver armeniacum, assembly GCA_023531295.1. Taxonomy (NCBI): domain Eukaryota; kingdom Viridiplantae; phylum Streptophyta; class Magnoliopsida; order Ranunculales; family Papaveraceae; genus Papaver; species Papaver armeniacum. The sequence continues at coordinate 11,162 of JAJJWW010003917.1, forward strand.
ATTACCCATCACTTTACCACACCACAATGCGATTACCTGCATGAAATACACACGATACTTCACAAGTATCGACTTTGAATAACGTGATTATTCAATTGACATTACATGCTATCTTCGTGGATCCACGATCCACATTCCAGTTATCAATCATGTCACAAGGCGGGGATACATCTTTGGGGTATTGGTCGGCGGTTTCGGCGTGCGGCGTGCAGCACGCCATCACAAACGTGTTAGGAAGTCATGGACGGTTAGAGATGAAGCAGGGAAGTGGGCAAGGCAGGTCGTATGCTACAGGCACACAACTCCACCACTCCATCATTCCCTACCTCCACTTCCCACGAGAAAGCGTGAATGAGGCTCAATGACTTGTATAAATAGGTTCTCAGCCCTATTTCAAAAACAGAACAAGACAACGAACAACACAAGTTGTATTCGGAAACCAAGTGTTAATACAACATCGTATTCAAACACTCGAGAACTTGCATCAATAGTAAGCTTCTCATTTTACGTTACAAGTCATAAGCAAATAACATCTTCACAATCTCAACACCTTCTTCGCTTCCCTCCCTAAAGATCAACCCCATCTCCTTCACTTTGTGGCCAGAAACAAGTACAGAACGGCCATTTCTTGGTTTAGTAGGACTTGCCAGTTGATCTCTCGAATCTACAAGCACTCACCGCGCAGTGCATTTGTTGAAGGTTTAGATTCATTCCTCATCCACACCCCCAAATTACCAAATTCAGCGGGAGTAGTTTTCACGTAAATCAAGGTAACCGAATAGTGCAAACCAACAAACGCAAAGTTATAGTGTAATGTTCGGTTACACAGTAAATCATAGCGAAGTAGAACTAAAAGAATATGTCGATTTATGGTCTCACATTGTAATGTTCGGTTACACGCAAAATAATACCAGGTAGCAAGACATTACTGCTCTTTGAAATTTTCTTGTTATGAGTTCGGTTAGATTGCAAAATATGCGAACAACCGAACTTATCGACCACCAAATTACCTCGTAACTTTTGAAATTTTCTTGTTATGCGTTCGGTTAG
>JAJJWW010003918.1:0-44351 GCA_023531295.1 Papaver armeniacum
GCCGGAATCCCGTATTGTGACCGGAAAACGGCCGGAAAGTCGCCGGAAATCGCCCGGTGGACTGCGGTAAAGTCCGCCGGTCACCGAAGTCAATGGGTTGGACCGGGCGTGGTCAACTCGGGTTGGATCGAATAACCCCGGTTAGGTTCATGAGTCGAACCGGTTGAGTCAGCGTGAGTCGTGGCTGACTCACAGTTAGCTAATCAAGTTGTCGTGCCAACTCGCCAGCCCCGGTCTCCGCATTTGTGCGGTTTCGTGCATAGCCCGGATGGCCGTGTCTTCTGTTCTGCAACTTTTATTTACTGGCTTTATATGGTCGTGGTTTAGCACCTTCTCCCCGCAACTCGCCTTTCACTCGCACGCCACCGCACCTCACTATCCCCAACAAAGACAAATGACTCCAAAGAAACTGCATATCTCGAGAACTTCTAGCCTGCCTCCGTATGCTCTATCTACATCCAACACTCCATGGACCCTAATTCAATCAACTCTCAGCTCTATCCATCCCTATTCTCACTGCTTTCATTAGCCAACAAAATCACCGGTCCTCTGCATTTAGGACTCAACTTTCGGTTGGTCTTTAGTCAAGGTGCCAAACCAATGCTCGGTGACTTCATCTGGATCAAAGATGGCTCCCTTTCACAACTCCCCATTTCAAGACTTGCAATTATTCCAACTCGGCCTTCCACATTACTCCATTTATTCACATCTCTTGGCTCCAATAGCACACAAACCACCGAACCATGGGCTGCGACAACACATCACTACCACGGACCCATTTCTCTATCACCACTTGAGCCTGCGTCCCTGGTCTGCAACTACACAAACTAGCGGCCTCAACTTCTCGACCACAAACAACATTGTAGCTCCACCCCGACCACCGCAATATAAGCTCCTTGAGTTCACGGCATCATGCCTTCTCTCAAGTGCTCATCTCTCCCGATCTTTCTCCGGTGAACAACTACGGCTCAATTACACCATCCACCCCTGTAGCTTAAACAACACCAGACCAGTCATACAAAGCTCCATACTACACATATGTAGTTTCTTGCCTGCACTGTACAGGTCATCTCCTCACTACAACCTCAGCAACACCATACTTCCCACTAGCTTTCAAATAACCAGGCAAGCATCAAAATCAAGAACAACCTCATCTTTATTCATCAACCATTGCTCCAGAACAACCCATTCCTTCCAATTTCACAGGCATTACCACCACAAGCACCGGCCCCGACTGTATCTCATACATATCCCCTGTTGTTGTCTTAGACAAATGCAACACCACCGGAACTTCGCCCATGTGAAACCCCATTCACAACATCAAATCTTCCATTGCAACGCGATCGGCTGAAACCAATTGACAGATCCAGATTCAATAAAACCACAGTTTCAAGCCATTCTCTGTACCACTAACTCGAACATCCAACCATATAAACTCAGGTCTCAAAATCCATGAGAGCAAGAGCGCATCTTCACTGCCATCGACCCATGGGTAACTTAACAGCAGAATCCACTCAAACCCTTAAATTCCCCGGGCAGAATCGAGCCGTTTCATCCACAAGTAACCACCACCAATTTCTCTCGATCTTCATCTCGAGCTAAATCACCTTCTTCCCCTGTCGACCCGAGAGACCCACCACGTAAAACCCATTCTTCTTTGCTCTTTATTTAAGACCTTGTTCTTCATCTCTCGGTTCCGTTCTCGATCTCTCGGCTCACTTGAGCTCCTCAATAACAACATTCATCACTGGGTTCAATAGCAAAGAACCATAGTTGTTATTCCTTCTTCAATTTGCACGAACCCTAACTTGAATCCGTCAATCCCTTTTTCTCACAATGATAATCAATCTTGAGTGAATCATCTTCATCTTCTCGATTCAACTTCCTTCTAATTCTCTCTTACAAAGACATCAAACCCCATTTCTCCTAGTGGAAGCCTCCATGGCTATTTTCTCGATTTAAGTTAAGAGAAACAATAAATGTTAATGTGAATTTTTTTAGGTTTTCTCGTAGGAGAGTAAGAGTGGATATTGCCACCAGGGTGATCTAGATAAGGGTCAATCATAATGATTATAAGCACCCCATGAATTGATATAAGCCACCAAAACGCGGCCCCAATTCCTTGGGTTGACCTCCGAGCATCCGCCCTCGAAATGATGTTTTTACATAGAGATGCCCCTTAACCGTGGCTAGGCTCCAGATAGTGTTCTCCCCTGAAATGACAATTTCGCCCTTTGACTCAATTTGGGTGATTTCCGCTTCTTTTCCTCCGTGCGACTCAATTGCACCTATAGAACTCAAAAACAAACATAAGATACATAATTCACACGAAAAATAGCAAAGAAAGCATAAACTCTATATAGTAAATACGGTGTATTCTACACCTATCACCTAAGTGATTATTCCGTTTACGAAGTACATTTAGAATTTCTTATAAGAATGTACTTGCGATTTTTAGGTGCAATATCGAACTTGCATATAAGCAGACTCAAAAATTCAAAAGAAATATACCAAATCCTTGCGGAAATTTATCAGGATTCCCATAAATACTTTCGATCTTCAATGAAAAACTTGAGCATACCTGCAAAACAAACGCAAATTAATGATCAACAAACAATAAGAAAAAGAAAAAGCACGATCAATACCGTAGATGAAAAGCTTTTGAGCGTACTTGCAAAACAAAAGACAAACGCAAATCTGAAAACCATAAGAAAAGAAAAAAACGATCTATACCCGTTGAAGAAAAAATCAACGTGCAATATTTTGTTCGATTTTAAGGTGCAACATCCAACTTGCAAACAGAAAAGAGCTCGTTATCGCCCCAAGGTGCCAAATTTTAGAATCAACTTATATTGGGTATCACAATATTTACTCAACCAAAAAAATAATCATTAATCCCCTTGGGCACGATATCTCACAATTTGGACAGAATGAATTAATTGAAGGATAATAGGGTATCGATAAATTAAAATCGATACTACCACCGATTTTAGTATTTCAAGGGTCCTCCTTTAGAATTAAACCCCTTATGTAAGACATACTTTTTCACCGTTTGAGCATAGAAAGCTTCGATAGAATACAAAAAAGGACATATAGAAAAGCACATCATCATTATTAGTTTTCAAGGCGTGAGGCCACAACAATTATCTCGTGTACTCATTACCGCCGTAAAGCAACTCGCATGCGCTTGTAGTAATTTCAAGAAAACATGTACAATCGCAACCAAAAAATCTTGCATATAAGAAGATTCAAAGATTCTTAAGAAATATACCAAATCCTTTACCTTGCGGAATACACTTTCGAGCTTCCCATGAAACACTTTTGAGCGTACCTGGAAAACCATAAACAAACGCAAATCATCACAAATAATAAGATAAAACACGAACACTACCGTAGAAGAAAAAGCAACTGCAGCGACTCGCTCGGGAAAACAAAAACAAACGCAAATCGTTGATCAATAAACAATAAAAAAAAAAAAAATGAAATATACCGTAGAAGAAAAAAGACGTGCAAATAATGTCTTGACCTATTCTTGAGTGCTTTATATAGAGCCAAGCCCACAAAATTCATTAACTTAATTTTGGAAATATAATAAATTTCTTATAGTTTTTAGTATGTTTTTGGATAACAGAATATTTTCCAATAACTATATTATTTGTTGCAATATTTTGTCTAATTAATCCTTTATTTACCTACCAAAAAATATATTTTGTACAAAAAATGTTAAATATCTATTGTCACGTCCAAGAATAGAATTAATGTTTTTTTTTTTGTTTTGCTTTTGTACACAATTGAGATATATTGAGCAGTTTCTACACATTTAGGATTGGGAATCTTTTTTTTTAATGGAAAGAAAAACAATACTATAGAAACTCATTCATCGTTTTGTATTGCATTTTTCTACTAATGTTTTTTGTTTTGCGTTCTCAAAATTTTCTTAAAATACCTTCCGATGTTGTTTTAACGATTTTTGTTTCAACATTTGGACAGATTAAAATTTGTTTATAGCGAGAGAGGAAGAACACTTCAATTTACGGGTAAGTTCTAGCTCCATGTATTTTGATTTTAAATTTTCAGTCATTGATCTAAATTTGACCAAGGTTTTGTTAATTTCATCATGAATTGTCATTGTAAAGTGCAAATAGAATTAGCTTATTAGTAGATATTGAAATTGTAATTAGGATTAATTTAATTATAAGAAGTGTAATGGGACATTGAACATTATTTTTCAATTTTTATGGTGGGGCAGAATCAACCGTGAAGTTAGGTTAACCACAACGCTAAAAACTTTGTTTTTATATAGAGAATTTCATTACAAAAATTGTAAATGGACATTGGACATTTGTTTATTTATATGATTGTTTTTTAATCATATGATGGATTTAATTTTACGATGAAATCATGATGAACATTTTATATTATTTTATCATGATGATGATTTTTTTTTTGGTAATGTTTAAATTGCTTATATTTGTTTTGATATGTTTCTTAGAATAAATAAGATTTAAGAAATTTAGGAAATTATTTTCTAAAATGTGATTGGTAAAAAAATATTTCATGAACAAAAGATTCTCATCGAATTCTATTGGTTGAAATTTAGAATGGTGGGGCGAGAATCAACCGTAAGCTCGATTAACCACGTCGCTTCGAAAAACTCGCTTTTTATATAAAGAATGGATATCCAGTGAAAATGAATTACCATTAGAGTTCTTCTCTAGTTTGGAGGCCTGTTTTCCTCGAATTAAACCATTAATGGACGGTGGGTTCGTCTGTAAACCTGTTTACCATTTCTTTTGATCATATTCAAGTTACGATTACGAAGAACATATTAAGAGGATCGTAACAATTGGTATCGAGCAGATCAATCAATGTGCTATCTTTTCAAGAAGATTATCGGAGAAGTGGTTTCTATCCTTTTATGTTTTTAACTTTAGTTTCGAATCTGATTTTATTAGGATTTGTGATTTGTTTAGATTTTTAGGGTTTGATTTTATTTAATATCAACAAAAAAAAAAAATCAGTTTTACTTATCTAAAGATTTTTTTTATCTTTACCAAATATCTTACCTAGATTTTTTATTTGGGTAAAAAGATATTCTAAATATTGTTCTCCTGATTTTGATATTTTGTTTGTGTAAAAAAAAAAAAAAAAAGTTTGACCTTCTAGTTCGAAGTCAAGAACGTTAAGGAGTTGAAGAGGTTATACGGGATTTTGAAGATTTTAAACTAGCATTTCAATATTCTCTTATTATTCGGTGAAGTCATTGTGATGAAATTATGAAGAGCAATAAAGCATACCCTTGTGGACAAGGTTATTTTTCCAAGGGTGGTGGAATGTTACGGTTACTACTTTTGTTAATTAGGATTAGTGATAATAATTATTGTAAACGTGTTGTTGTGGCTAATTAATAAGAATTTGAATTAACAATTGTCATAGTTTAGGTTAGTGGGTAATGCTTATCTTGAAGGGATGTTACGTGGGATGTAACTACATTTTGTAAACTCTACTTAAGGAGTCTTGTTTTAATGAAATGGATATCCAGTGAAAATGAATTACCATTAGAGTTCTTCTCTAGTTTGGAATCTGATTGCACTCGAAGTAATCATTGGGAGGCCAGTTTTCTTCGAATAAAACCTTTAATGGACGGTGGGTCGTCTTTAAACCCGTTTATAATTTCTTTTCATCGTATTCAAGATTCACGATTCACGAAGAACATATTAAGAGGATCGTAAATCCTCACCCAATTGCTTTGCTGTCCAGAATTCATTGACGACGATGATAGTGAACATGGTGTCCCAGTAAACGACCGCGTCAATTCAAAGAGGGTCGATTAGTTAGTAACAGGGTCCAATTTTTGCACATTTATTCAAAAAAAAGCCGACTGGTGTCATTAATTTAGTTGTTTAGCACCGTAAAACAAGTTCCAAGGAAGGACTAGATTCATATGTGGCACCCCTTCAAATGCTCAATCGGTGCCAATTACACTCAATTGTATTGATTTTTTACATATTTGAATGAGGCAAAATTTCGTCAAGCCAATCACATGCTAGAAATGACTTAAAATCATTTGGGTTATGTGAAAATTTGATTGTAGCTAAACAGGTTAGATTTAAGTTTCTTCGTTTGTCTAGCACACATGAATATTAAATGACAAAGAATACGAGCAAATGTGGTGTTGCACATTCAATGAACATTAATTTGTGATGTTATCTGCATTTGGTGCATCACTGCGTTGGTCGTTTTATAGAGCATAAATAGGGTGCACACGGCTTAAAGAAATAGGGTGCATCACTGCGTTGGTCGTTTTAAATAGGGTGCGCGCATTTATTTGTCTCGCTTAAAGAAACAACTATGTCTGATTTTCTAAATTTCTTGGGTTATGCAAGAAGCTTGAGATGTTGAGAGATCTAAATACTAGTACTCAAATGGTCATCGTTTAGATGAGGATTTTTCTACTAATAAGAAATATAACTAGATAAATTCAAATGGACTGATTTTTAGAACACTATATATATATATATATATAATTTTCCTGATCGAAGTAGACTTAGATAAAAAAAATCTTCTAGAATAGGCCTCATATCACTACACGAAAAATTATCGTTTTTTATGGAAGATATAACCCAATGTTTTGGAAATGGTGAAAATTATCTACAATTTTACATTGCAACAACGCACGACGCAACCTAAACCGAATGTACTCCCAAAATCCAATATCATGTGCATCAATTGATCAATATGATGGTTAATATTCCATTTGTACAATTGTAGGGAAAAATTTTGAACTTGCAATGCGAGTTCAAAAACAATTGTGAAGATCACAATCGTTGGATGTCGTAGATATGACATCACGGTCGTTGGATGTTGCGAGATATGACATAAGTTCATAACTGTGGTTAGTCATGATGTCATATCCGCAACATACAAAGGCCCGTGATGCCGCGAATCGTTATTTGAACTTAAATAACTCGCACCGCGAGAAAACTTTTTCCCAATTGTAGATTAGTTGGCATTGGTCTTTCTATATGAGTATCGATTAATTAGCTAGCCAATTGGGGGTTGCTTGGATTGATTGGGGGCTACAAGATAAAATTAAAATAAAATAGGAAAAGGTATTGATCGCCCAATTAAGGTAGAGGATACAACTTTAAAATGTGAGTATGGTTATTATGCTAGTGTCCTGATTGAAGTAGACTTTGCTAAAACAGTCCCAGGGAAAATTTGGATCAACACAAAGTTTGGTGGATTTTATCAAAATATTAAGATATCGCGGAGCCAGGATTTAGGAAATAGGTGGGCAACTTATCAATCAACACATATTCTAAGATGTGCAAATGGATAAAAATGCATGAAATTTGGCTTAAGGGATTATAATTGGGCTTGGGAGCCATTTGGGCTGGGTGAGCAATTGCACACCCACCCTTCCATGTGGCTCCTCCCCTGGATACCTATGGTTCCTAAATTTTGTAGTAGATGCAAGATAATAAGACATCTAATATCAGAATGCAGGGTTGTTGAATCAATGCAAAAGTAGGTTTCCCAAGAGGTTACAGGAGTGGGAAAGAATTCTTCCGAAAAAGAGCAATCCCTGAACCATATTAAAGAAAAAAATCTTTTAGTTGCAGTTGTTGATGCAAGTGTTTCTACAAGTAAGGTTGTGACTAATATGTTGGATGTTACTAGTATTTCTGTTTCTAGCAAGACTCTTAAGAAGAAAAAAAAGGAGGTCTAACAAAAAAAAAAAAGAATTGTTATCAGTTGAAGACATTCAGGAAGATATTAAGCTCCATACTTGTGCGCCTACGATATTGGAAGGAACAATCTCCACTTCCTCTGATCCATCCATTCCACCTGTTTCAAAACTTATAATATATTCCAGGGGTTTCAAGAGGGGGTGGAGGATGTTGCTACTTCAGAGTTAGTCGTGGAAGATTCGGAAATTTTCACTATAAAACCATCCTCCTCCGAACCAATCTTGGTTACGAATAAAAAGAAAGTTTAACATCTCAAATCAGCATCTCAAATCAAGAATCTTCTGACCCAAGCTTAGGATGCAACACAATGTCGATCCTAAAGTCTAAAGCAACCGGTTTCTTTCCAACCGGCACTTTAAGCTCAAAAAAGAAAGGTACCCCTAAATCATCTCTCGACGATTCAAATAGCATATGAGCTATTAAGTTAATGGATGCAGGTTCAAGTTGGGATTTAAGTTTTCCTTCGTCAAAGATAGGCCTAAAGGATATGCTTAACGACCTTAGGAAAAATCATAAAGATCTGACAATAGAGGAGGTTGAAGAGATTACTACTTGATTGTAACTTTCATGGTTCGCAAGTTTGAGTTATTACTTCTTGGTATCTAAGAGGATTTTTCTTCTTATGTACTTCGAATTTCTTCTTCTTTAGCTCTTTTTTTGTTCTCTTGTTCTCTTGTTTTCTTTGGGGCTTTGTTGTTGTAGATTTTTCTTTGTGCTCTTGTTTCTCCAGGGCCTTGTCGCTCTTTTTTGTTTTTGTACTTGCCTGCACACGGCTTGTGAGCATTTTAATCTATTTCGTATTGACTGATCAAAAAAAAAATAGGATTACTCAAAAGCAATTTCCAAAACCTCTTAGCCATTTTTATGCAAATGACCATATTGTCCCTATTTGGTTAGTGTTAATACATAATTAGCTAAGTTAATTAGTTTGATAAAATTAGGTTAATTAATTTATATAGTTTTTAGGGTTAAAATTAGAAGAAAAAATAAATGGTTTTCTGGGTAGAAAAGAAAAAGAAAAGATTATTGGATGGAGAAGAAGAAGAGATTATTGGACGGAGAAAAAATAATTATTAGAGTCAGCATTGTTGGATTCTTAAATATTAATGACTCTAATCGACCATTATCAATATCCATATACCATCACAACTTTTGTAGGGGAATATTTTGTAACTACCTGAAATCCAAAGAGTACACCCAAAAGGAAGGTAACCAAGATATTCTAAGACATGTTAAGAAGTATAAACTAAAAAATCTTTATTGATGAATCAACCAAGGAAACAAAATACAAGTTCTTGAATATAGGGAAACCCTAATCTCACTCTCTAAGCTAAGCTCTCTCCTCTCACCCAAAATCTGATCCCCATGCATTACCCAATGACCTCTATTTATAGGCCAACTAACCCTAATGGGGCACAACTCATTTTACTTCGTCACGTTCTCGTGGAGGTGCTTTATACTCGCGCCGGACCCTTTTCCATAAAGTTTTCCCCTTCTTTCGCTACCTTCACATGGGCTTGTCGGGTCACCTGTCTCTTTTCTTGCTCCATAATTTATTTACTTACGGTTTGTCTTTTCACCAAGAAATCTTACTTCGCCCTTTGCGACTTCGTCCTTGATATCTTGTTGGATACTCCAATTCGGTGTGGGTCTCTCGTTTCAGACGCATATTCTTTGTACTTATGAGATTGTTTGGTGATGAGGTAATTCGACGTTCGAATTGACAAGTCTCGATCGGGATCTTTGAGTGAGATTTTCTAGCCCTATTTCCTCCCTTTATGTCCGACACGTGGCGTGCCTATTTCGTGTACCTACATTTTGCCTTTTCTTATTCTATTCGAGCCCTACGAAAATGGAATAAGAACCGCTTAGGATTTCCTGGACGCCACGTTCTCCACTTTCCCGCCTCCTCATGGCCACGTTCTCTTAATAACCGTTTTTTATTGTCGGTTAGTATACCCGAACGTGCCGCCAACCTCCGAGGTCATATTCTTCATGTGCTATTTATACCACACTTGACTTAGGTCTGGGGTTTCTTTTCATATTATGCCTCTCTTTGCTCTGTGTTTACCTGCGCTTTCTCCTTCTTCTGCCATTGTTGCTACCCTTCTCAACCCTCTACTTTTCTTTTGTTATCATGGCTCCCAATAAGGTTTCCACAACTACCTCACTCAAATTCCTTGAGGAATTCCAAGGAGATTTTCAAAAGATGTGTTTAACCCTAACTCCCGTTGTTGATTCTTCGTGGCTCCACCGTTATTGCTACTCGGGATATGGAATCAACTATAGATGGATTGAGTTGGATACTTGGACTACCGACAAGATGATCATCATTGTTGGTCGGGTTGAGGGATGGACTATCTTTCCCACTCTACGATCCTCCTAACCCTATGTTTCTCGATATTCTGGGAAAGCTTCCGTGCGGGGTTTTTCAACTTTATGGCAATGCAATCCGCATCTCCCACGAGTTTAGGATTCGTTCATGTAATGGTACTTCACAAGTTCCATCAGCAGCCGAAGAATTTGATTCTCGCGACTTCAACGTGGATTCTTTCGTGGCCAACTATTCGGCTAAATTCACAAGCATGAGGAAGCATCAGGTATGGGGCATTGAGCTTGTTCGTAATGTTATCTCGGCTCCAACTAAAGCTCTCTTGCTAGATGTAGATTCCCAACTTCGCCTCTCATGTGATGATGATTGGTCGATATTTCCTCTGGTGGTAGGTGGCTCTTTTGTTTGGGGTTTTGACGAAAAGGGGGTTCCTCCCCAAGGCCCTCTTCCTAAACATTGTTATCTCGCTAGTTGTGATCCTTGGAGGCTTCGGTGGTCTGTGCCAGCCAAGTTATGGATTCCTTATTTAAAATTTACCTTTCCTTAGGGTTCGATTAGTTCTCATGTTCCCATTTTCTTTCAGCTCGTGATGCCCGCCGCTGGCCTTCTAAGAACGTGTATGGAAAAAACTGTTACTACTGAGTCTCCGCCCCCCCAATTAGGTATTCACCTCGCCTATTTTACTCCTTTTGTGATAACCTTAAATTCTAACCCTTTACTCCCCGTAAAATAACACTCTCCTCGTTAAGCATCCCACTGGGAAACAAAGGGGCGGAAAAGTCGTGATCACCCTATTCCACCTCCTCCTTATTCTCAGGTTTTTTTATTTCGCCATAATTATCGTTTCGTGCATTTCAACTTTTAGCCACCTGTCGCTGAACTTGTTATTTCGCAGACTGGTACCCCTTCTTCTGGCGAACACAAAAGGCAACGAAAGGTCTTGGAGCTAGTTGCTTTGACTCATAGTTCCAAATATGCCATACTTACAAATCTCTCTACTCCTCCCAAGCTTCAACCCTCTCAGTCTCGTAGAACTACCTGTCGCAAAGTAGATGATCCTCCTGTTCACCTCACGGTTGAGCATCCCAAGAGAGTTACAGCGGATCCTTCTGCCGACGAGAAGAAGCAGCGGCTCCGTCGGTCTTTGTCTAACCCTCTCTATGATACGGACATGAAATTTCTCTAAGAGGTCTCATGACAAAGCTCGCAGAAGACCCAGCCATGAGGTCTCGTGGCTTAGAATCTCTGGAGATATTTAATTTTGATTACTTCCTCTCTCATTAATTATATGTGCTGTTAAATTCTTCCATGAACTTGTCTCTTCAACAACATGCAGCTTTGATGAACAAGGATATCCTTTTATGCTCTTTTCGTCGTGTCTCCTTCCTGTTCCAAGATTATTTTTGATCTTTTATTCTTCACTTCGCGGAATCGTCACATGGCCAGCCTTGTGGAAATTAAACTTGTTCGAGAAAGCAATGAAAGACGAGGATCAAATCAAAGTTTTTACAAAGGAGCTTCAAGAGGAAAAGGAGCATTCCAAAGAAGTGAGTCATAATATAAAGAAGCTTCGAGTAAGTTCCCTCTCCTCGCAGATTTCGTTTTTGCCTTTGCTTTAACTTCTATTATTTTCTTATTTCGTATTTCGTCAAGATCGATGCATGCAACGCCAAATGAATGTCTCCGAAACATCTGCCTCGCTGGAGGATCTTCGTGTTGAGAATCTGAACCTCATGACCCAGAATGATTGTTATGTGTCTGAGAACCAGATCTTGAATGAGAAGGTTGAGACCCTTTTTTCGCAAGTGGACCGTCTGTCTACCGATTGTTCTCGTATTGAGGAACTGAATTATCATCTTCACGACGAGAATGAGCGCCTCAAGCTTCATTTTCAACGAGTCAACAATTCCCTCACTACTTCGAGGAATCTTCATTCCTCTCCATTAGCTGCCTATAGGAGACTGGAATAAGATAACGAGCGAGTGATCAATAGCAAAAATAAGGTTGTGGTTGATCTTCGCAAGTCTCGTAAAAAAGTATCTGGTTTAAACGAAGAAATTGAATATCTGAAAAAAAAAAGTGGAACTCCTTCAGGTTCAGCTAGATAACTCATCTCGCCAGAGGTCTGTCAAATCTTCCTCTCAAGTCAAGTCTGCAGATCCTCGCAAAAACAAGGGTGCTCTTGTCATTCAATCTGACAAAGACACTTCGAATTTTGGTCATGGTAAAGGTTGGGAAAATGCATATCACGAGTTATGTGTCCAACTCCAAGACTCAGATCTAGCGCTCTCCAAGCTAAATCATTTGTATAAGGACGTCCAAGAAACCTTCAATACCACTAACTTGCAGATGGAAGGTAGCTTTAGGTGCAGTGCGAAATACTATTTATTATGTGAAACTTTTAGTTTCTGATGAATTTTTGTTTGGTTTTTGCAGAATCCGAAGAGCGCCATAAGACTCAAGTCCTTCGCCTTTCTCATGAAAGGGATGAGTTTCGCACAGAGGTTTATCGCCTCCAAAATGAGGTCAGTGAATTAAATGCTGATATGGACGAGATGATTGAAACTTATGCGAAGGTAGCGAAGTTGGCTCGCAAGAACACTCAAACTATCTGGTCTCTCTTTTCGGCAATTTCTGTGACGAGCATGGATTTACGCATCCTACTTTTCCTCTGGAGGTGTTCTCCGATGATGAGCATCCAAAAGATGATAGGGTCCTCTCAGGTGAAGAAGAGAGGCTAACTGAAGATGGCGAGGAGCGGAAGATCGATGGAGCGAAGGTCGAGGAGGAAGAGTCCAAGGGTGCCTCTGCTAGTAGTGGTGCTGATCTTGGTGAGGTGGGTGATCAAATCCTTGAGAAAACAGTTACTGACGACGTATCCCCTTAGCAACAGTGTTAGTTTTCTTCCTTTCATATTTTAATTTTATGCTTTACTATTTTGGAAACAATTTATCGGTCTGGGCGCTCCCAAGCTTGGGGGGCAAAACATCTTGACTTCTTTTTTGTAATACTTTAACAGGATTTTATGTCAATATTATTATTTTCTACTTCACCAAGTATATACTTACCGAGGGAATACTCAAAATAATAATGAAATTTAAAGTATATACTTGCCTCTTATTCTTTTGTGTATTTGCGAGGTAGGGCATAGAGTTAATCGATACCTCCCAGCTGTGCCTCTATAAGCCTTGAACCTTGCTAGGTCCTCCCTTTCCCTTGGGATTCACAAAGTATCTCGCCGCGTCTTCTTTCGAATTTCAACCGCGCTTCTAATGTTGTGTCCATCCTCAGCTTTCTTATTTCGCTTGCTCTTGACTTGGCCTCTTGTCTTTGCCTTTCTCGAAGGGGTGTTTTACTTTAGTGAAATGCTAAGTCTTGCGAGGATAATGCTAAAGAAGAACATAAAATGTAAAAGTATATAGTTGCCTCTTGTTCTTATTGAGCATTAGCTGATCAAGACGAGGTCGTATAGGTCAAACTATAGCCTTTGCTCAGATTATTTCATTGCGTGCTTCACAAGCTTTGAACCTCGCTAAATGTTGATTCACCTTTTTTTTATTTTGGATCCCATGAAGCATCTAGTCGTATTTAGTTCTCATTCACTTTATGATTGTTATGTGTTTCTTTATACAAGATCTTAGTACGCCTCCTAATTAAGGTCTTATTGTGCCTCATCCTTTTTGAAGGATTTTAAATCGACGAAGTCTCTGGCGCTTATTACTCTTCCAAATAATAATCCATCAACCCCTGCTTAACGTTTGTTTTGACCCCATCTCGCGACAATGTGATGTGTCTAGCCATTCCCATGAATGTTAGTACCATGATATTCCGTCTTTTTTGGTCACACAGTGCTCCCTAATCTGGAGGGTGCCATCCCTTTATATTCCCCCTAATTGCCCCTTCAAGTTGTTTAACCCTAACATGCATGTTGGTCTCCTCCCATCTAGTTATTACGACATTCAGTTATTTTCGTGACTTTTTATCACCTTCGCCGATATGACTAGGGGTTACGAAGTCACACCCTAAGTGAGGTTTTTTGGGATCGAGTGCAGGCAGAGCTAAGAATTGCCATACATACATGGCCGGTAATGCTCCAGACGTCCCAGGCACGCGCAGCTCAACCAAATATGTCGGCGCCTTGGTCATATTTCTGCACTCCTTACCGAAGGCCATCATAAAAGGGACCCTCGGTAGATAAGTATTATCATTGCCCGTAGATTTCTCTCTGAGAGTTGTTCACGACATGCGTTAGGTCTTGCCTCTTGCACTTTCATGCGAACTAGGTGCATGTCGTGGATTCTTAACCTTCCTAGGAGAAGGTTTTAAGTTTCCCTAGAAACTGCTTATTTCGTGAAGCTTTATTTGCCTCCTAATGCGAGGTCTTATCTTTCCTTGTTTATCTTGTAACTTTGAAAGTTCCTATTCATGATACGATTCATCAAAATTTCATTGCTATCCTTTTGAAAATTTGATACATTATCAATTGGTAGATTAAAGTATGTACATTCATCTTGTTTATATGACCCTTCCTCGATTAAGAGTGTTCTTCTTCCATGTGAATGTGCTCAGATTGATATATTTTCAACTCTCTCATCTTCACTTCGTTCCTCGATTTTGAACAACGTCGCGAATAATGGTTGCCTAGTTGACAGCGCATAGATGAACGAGCGCACTAAATCTTCCTCTGAAATCCTTCCTTTTAGTTATCTACAAATCACATCCCATCTCGCCACTAGACTTCGCAAACTTTCATTTTCCCTTTGCTTTAACGAGAACAGTGCCGCTATTTCTGGCTTGCATGGTTCATTTTTTGCGCATTTGTTTATTATTTTTAGCCGCAATCCGGTTGCCTTTTCTGTCACTGGGATGTTGTTCCTTTTCCCACCAGCCATCATCGACTGCTGCCTTAGATACTATCTTTCTCTGAATTCCCTCCTGCTATTCTATATGGCTCTCTTTAGGTCTTCTCGTTCGTTTTGTTCTCCTCGCCCCATGATTTCTCGCCAGTATCCGCGATGTCCTTCGGCTAATAATGCCATTTCTGGAGCATAGTTTTCTCTTTGTGCACTGCTCTCTGCTTGTTTTCTTTTTAAATGATTGTTCTTAATTACAAGTTTCTCGTTTTGACTTTACAACCTTATGCGCTCTCTCACCAAGTCTTCCTTCTTTCGTCTTTCTTGGTAGAGTTCCTTGTTCAACCGTTCCATATCTTCCTCTTCGCAAGCCTTTTTCCCTTTATCTAGAGAATCATGTAGTTCAACACTTCCCTCAGCCTCTTGTATCAAAACCTTTTTGCGCTTAGAGGTGTTGGTCTTTGGTCCTACTATTGGGGTCCATTTTTCCTCGACAAACAGGGGTTTCTTTCTCACTTCTCGCTACCTCGATCCCTTCAACCATTTTTCCCTTCTTAGGCTTTCCGCTTTGCTTTATTATATCTAGGCATCCCTTTTCCGGAGTCATCTCGCGTTCCTTCTCACCATCAATCGTCGTTTTTTCCGCCTATTCTATGTTTTTCTGTGTTGCAACCAGCTCTTCGCTTATCCCAATTGTGAATACCATCAGCTGCTCTACTCTTCTCTTTTCGCACGCCTTCTTTTTTTGTTCTATTTTCTTTCTTAGTTTCTCCTCATAGTTATGGACATCCTTTCTAATACAATCTTGCGCGTCCTTGAGATCTCCCCTTATCTTTCCAATTGCACTTGGCATAGGAAATCGTATGGCCTGATGATATGTATATGCAATCCCTTTTATCCCGTGTATCCATGGTCTTCCTATGAGAGCATTGTAAGGTGAGTCTATGTCTATCACGCAGACTGTGACTTTCGTTTCCAGCTCGCTAGCGATTTTTTTTACAACTAGCTCTCCCTTTGGCTTAGATGCAACCCCGTTAAACCCATATATGTTATACGTCGATGGCACGAGGTCCAAGTCCTTGTATCCCATGGTTCTAAATGCAGGATAAAAGAGTATGTCAACCGAGTTCCCCGTATCCACCAAGATTCTGTCAATTGCCAGCATTTTTCTTTTCTCGGCTTGATCTTCTCCCAACTTTGAGTATTTCCCAAAATTCAGTGGTTACAACCAAAGGGTTTGTATGCGAATTTCCTTCTTCCGGTGCATCCTTCGCTGAGAACGTTATTTCTCTTTTCTTTCATTCCTCTAATGGTTCCTTCGTTGTGACTCTAAATATTTCGTTTCCTTCGAAGCCCCTCTTATGTACTCTCTTGAGTATGTTGTCATGGAAATTTTGGATGCTCTTCGTTGCATGTATTATTGTATTACAACGGCCTTTTTTGCTCCCCGATCGATTTCAATTCGATATATCTACCGATTTTCACAAGGTGGTGGTGGTGGCACATAATTTTCTAGAAATGCGAGTTTTCCCTTCTCTATCGATTTAAGTATAATTCATCGAATGTTCGGCTACCATTTGTGTGATGCCCATGAAAGCGATGATATCTCGCAGAACTCGTGACTCCCGGTCCTCAAGGTGGCTTTCTTCCCAAATTGGGTGGTGGTGGGATTTCCTCTGTTAATACTATTTCCTCCCACACCTTTTCCACAGTTGTGTTAAGTCTAGGGAGCTTCACGTCTTCAAAAGCTAGTGTATTTGGTCTTCGCTCTCCAAATCTGGGCCCTTGATTGTTTCTTTGTTGATATCCCGTGTTGTAACTTCGTGGCTCATAATTCCTTCGTCTTGACTCTTCATATATTTGTTGATAGATACATTCTTGATCGCCACTTGATACAGCTACAAGCTTCGCTGGAACCGGAGATGATGGCTCTCCCTTTTCATATTTCGTATTATTCTCCACGACATGCACTGCCGTTGGTAATAGCCTTGAATTACCTTCCTTAGCTGGAATCGGTTCTACTTTTCTGACTTGCCTCTGCTTTTCTTCCAATGCTATGTCCTCCTTTTGGTACTCTCTTAATTCATTCATCGTCAAAGAGTTTCGAATAATGAATATTTAGGTGTACAATAGGTCAGTCGGGATGAACACGTTCACGAAAGCTAAGATAAAAATTTTCTCGTCCACTCTCCCTGCAAGCTGGCTGCATACCGTTCTCCACCTCATTACCAATCCTCGCAGGCTTTTCGTAGGTCTCCTTCTTAAGTTGAATAGAATCTCAATCCTCGGCCTCAGCATGTTGTTAGTTATATAAGTCAGGAATATTCTCTGTAAAACTCTGAATGACGAAATCGATCTTTCAGGTATCCCATCAAACCAAGTCAATGCTTCCCCGCCAAGCTCGCGAGGAAATATCGACAAAGTACCGCATCATTTCATCCCCATTGCATCAACGAAAGAGTGTATTGTTTCAACTATTGCACATCACTTTCGGATCCGCTAAATATGCTAGGGAGCGTCGGCAGCACACATTTCTCTCGGGATGTCCGCGTGCATTATCTCATAGGTAAATGGAGATTTATCGGCCTTCTTTATTGCCTCCGCTACCTGCACTCTTTCGCCTCTTCGCGAATTGTTTATCACCGTCCTCATATCTGCACTCATCCAAGACTTCCCGATCAGGGTTCCCTCCGTTTTCTTCCCGACGGCCACCTCTCATCACGCCGAGCCTTCCTTCACCATGTCTCTTCTCTTCCTCATTCCTTCGGTTGAATTCGCGATGTCTTTCCTCTTCTTGCCTCCTCTCATTTTCCTCGTATCTCCGCTCTTCTTCATACCTTCGCCTTTGATCTTCCCATCGTGATATCTGCCCTTCTCGCCTCTCTTTCTTCACCGCTTTCTTCGTCGTCTTGTCCTTCACTCACCTCCGTCGTCCTCGCGGTGTATCTCCTTTTTCGTAACTCTTCTTCTCATGATGATATCGTGTTCACCTATGAATTCGTTGGTGTCACCTGCCACTTCCTCCTTTAATTGGCGATTCTGCAATATCAACCTAGCGTTTTTCCTCGTCAATCGAGCATGCCGCTCCGCTTAGATCCTGGGCCTCCTGCCCTTTCAAGGCTGAGCATCTCCTTAGCTTTTCCAACGTCTTCTTCACCGATATTTTCCTTCATTTCCTCACGAGTCATCTCTTCTCCTCGCGATGGTGTGCGACAAGTGTGCATGTAACCCTCGCTAAAGTGATCTTTATTGGCCTCTCAAATTGGCCGCTGGTTCACGCTTTGTCTTTCTCCCCCGGTAGATGTTCATCCTTTTTCATTATTCCCCTCTTTAGCCTCCAATATCTTGCTTCTCCTCGCCGCTATCATGTGTGCCGCCGATCTCGTGTTCTAGTCATCAACTTATCCTAGTTTCAACATCGATTAACTTTAAACCCTAATCTTAAAAGTGATGTCCCGCTAAGATCTCTCACTCCTATAACTTTAGCTTCTCTCCTTAGATGAAGATGAATACCCAATCTAAGTTCCCTATTTCTGGACGCTAAATGTAATTCACTGGAAATCCAAGAGTACACCCAAAGGGAAGGTAACCAAGATCTAAGACATGTTAAGCAAAGATAAACTAAAAATCTTTATTGATGAATCAACCAAGGAAACAAAATACAAGTTCTTGAATACATGGAAACCCTAATCTCACTCTCTAAGCTAAGCTCCCTACTCTCACTCAAAATCCGATCCCCATGCATTACCCAAGGACCTCTATTTATAGGCCAACTAACCCTAATGGGGCACACTCATTTTACTTCACACGTTCCGATGAGGTGCTTTATACTTCGACTGACACTTTTCCATAAAGTTTTTCCCCTTCTTTCGCTTCCTTCACATGCGCTTGTCTGACACTGTCTCTTTTCTTGCTCCATAATTTATTTACTTCGCCTTGTCTTTTCATCCAAGTAATCTTATTTTCTTTTGCGACTTCGTCCTGATATCTTGTTGATATTCGGTGTGGGTCTCCTCGTTTATGTATGTATCTTCTTTGTACTTCGCAGATTGATTGGTGACGAGGTAATTTCGAATGTTCAATTGACAAGTCCTTACTCGGGATCTTTGAGTGAGATTTTCTAGCCCTATTTCCTCCTTTATGTCCGACACATGGCGTGCCTATTTCGCTTTACCTACATATTTAGGTTTCGAATTCGTAAAAGTCTTTCATTGAATGGACAAGGTGTACATTTTACATAGTGTTACGTTAAAGGAAATGAGATAGATCAATAAGTCATAATATTGCACTTAAATACTTAT
This sequence comes from Papaver armeniacum, assembly GCA_023531295.1. Classification (NCBI taxonomy): domain Eukaryota; kingdom Viridiplantae; phylum Streptophyta; class Magnoliopsida; order Ranunculales; family Papaveraceae; genus Papaver; species Papaver armeniacum. The sequence continues at coordinate 19,241 of JAJJWW010003918.1, forward strand.
CCAGATAGGTTCAAAGTATAGGTATAATTTTCCAAGAAATGATAACAATCATAAAACTCAGCATTTTTTCCATGGATAACCTCATATCCAGCTGCATCCATGGACCACTGAAAAACAAATCAAAAATGTTAAATCGTATCAATGAAAACTATTTTTGATGTACGGCATATTGACATACTTACTTTTATTGTATTTGGTGTAGTGCAATTCGCTTTCTTTACGGCATTCATTTTATATTTTAAAGCTTCGGATTGTTTAATGATATTGTCGAATCCTTTCTTAATATGTTTGAACGATCTTCCATTATGATTTTGATCTAACGCTACAAAACTATAAATATACGATTCCACCAAGAATCTGAGATTTGATCTATGTTAACATGGAGGTTCATTGCCTGGCAACTCTGATACCTCGAGTGAGTTGGTCCACCTTGTTAGGAAATTTACATAAAAATAGGGTGAAGAAAAGAATGTTGTCTCTCGGGGTTCAAGGCTCTAATAATAGATTCTTTTCGACAATTATTCGACCCTACCCAATTAGATTGGCGAGTACAAACAGTCAATGAATATTGCCGTCAGGATACTTGAAGCCCTCCCACAATATTGGATTCAAAGCTTGTACAACCTTGACCCAACCAAGAACACACAAAGTTTAGTTTCCGATGATGCTTAGAAGGGAGAAACAGAAAGTATTTGATGTTCTTCAAGATTCGAATGAAAACAAATCATCACTACTTATAGGGAACTCATGCCTATTGAGATGCTCTTCACTACCAAAAGACATCAATAGTGTCTTATGGGAATGGGTGTGCCTTTTGTGAACCATCACACCCTTTGATGTGCCTTTTCATCTCCAACTAACATCCGTTGTGTCTATTCGACACAGTGACGCTCTCCCATCGTAGCGGCAAATAAAAAACGAAAAACATTTTGTTTTCTATGTTATTGAAAATATCCAACACACCTAGTATGATAAGCATAATTTTTTAGGCAATAAGCATAATTTGTTATGGCATTGGTGTGTCCTTTAGCTTTAGGCAATAAGCATAATTTTTTGAGTCAGCGAAGTTACGGTAGGAACTTTTAGTCGAGGGGATGAATTTTTTTGTTTAACTTATATATGGGTATGTTTATTATACTAGATTTTGTGCTTGTAGCATGCACCGCTTTGGATCCAAAACCATCCGTCCTTATATTTTTATTTTAACCGTATTTTTGCTTTGGTATGATCTGAAAACCATCCATCATTATTTTTACTTCTAACTATATTTTTTGTTTGGTGATGTGGCTTCTCGTTTCTCCCCGCACAGTGCATTTTTTATTTGGTGTCATGGGATCTGGCTCCGCCCCATCGCGATGCAATATTATAGATTTGATGGTGGGCTTCGCCTCGCCGCTCCCGATGCATGTTTAGGATTTTGATTTGGTGTGTCTCGGCTTCGCCTCGCCCCTTCCCGATACATGTTTAGGATTTTTGATTTGGTGTGGCTCGATTTCGCCTCTCCCCAATACATGCTTAGGATTTTGATTTGATGTAGCTCGACTTCGCCCTGATGCGTGCTAAGGATTTTTGATTTGGTGTGGATCGGCTTCGCCTCGCCCTGTCACTTAAGATTTTTGATTTGGTGGGGCTCGACTTCAACTCGCCCCGTCCCAATGCATGCTTAGGATTTTTGAGTTGATGCCCAGACAAAACATTGTCGGGTGGAGGAAGATTGCACCCACACCGGTAATTATTTTTTTGGCCCAAAACAAAACATTCCCGATATGAAAGAAGTTAACCAAAAGACTGGTAAAAAAAATATTGTTCCTGTTTTAGATGTTGGACAAAGAACCTATAGTAACTTAATTAACCTGGAGATGGGATAAACCCAAGTATACTTAATGATATAGAAATACAAAGTAATAATAGGGAGAAATAAAAATCGCACTCACTGGAATCCATATACACATAATCTGTCTGCTCAAAAAATGCAGTTACTATTAAATAATATTTTACGTACCTGTGAACACAAAATGAGACGGTCAAACAAACTCATTAGTGTTTCATGTTTTTCAAAGAATTAAAAGAATGAAAATAATGTGCACTTCTGTAGTCTTTAAGAGCAACCAAAGCAAGAAATTTATCGTTTTAAGCCTTTGGGAAGATGAAAAAAAGTGAATACAACATATTTCAAGTACAATAATGAAAGAACTAAGAAATATTAAACACTCGTCTTTGCAGTCTGACGACTCCCATCGTATAATTTTTTCCAGATTCTACATAAACTATTAGAGTAAGTTTCTAAGAACCTTGAGTATATACACAGATATACCTGAACTTGTAATGTCTTTTCCTCCGTATTCCTAATTAGATGAGCTACTTGGTTTTTAGTTTTGTCCACAAATAGATGAGCTATTTCACTAACCAAGGGGATATTTCTAAAACTACCCTTTTAATTGATTATTTTTTCTATAAGAAATATGTATAATTTGATAGTCATGTTTATATTCGTTTGTGTAGGTGTTTTAAAATGCTTTTCAACGGTATAAAGTTTATAAAAACCGTGGTATAGTTTAAGAGATAAATCGTTTCTAAATTTTACTAATTATTGCCCATAAGGGTATAATTGTAAAAATACTTAAATATACTTCCACTTTCCTCCTCGCCTTAAAATTTGTGCAAACTACAAAGAAATTTCATCTAATTGTGGATTTGAGGGAGATGTTAAAATTATTGACGCCACACTTCTTGCCAACATTTGAGAATAAGTTTCAAAGAACCTTGCAGGTCTCAGTATCAACAAATGCAACAGTAACAACTCACGGCTCTTCGTCTATTAAAGATAGTTTATTCTATATAGATCAGTGATTTTGGAACTATTTTCTTGTATGATAGAGTTTAATTCTCTGTAAGCATGTCGATACCAGTCTAGAACAGCTGTAAAAAATATATTAGTGCATGCAATTCTCATTTTTTGATGCTTTTAATGACACCTTCTCCTCGATTGAATACCGAAAGTACTACATGATTAAAAAAAACATAACACCTATAATCATACCCACCATTTGTTATGCCACTCTTTGCACCTGCAACCATTTTCTGCATGACCTGAATCTCACCCCCTCCTCAAAAAGCAAGCTTCGAATGCAATCTGCAAGAGTCATCGCGAAAAAACATCTTAAAAAAATTCATCAACCCTTACTTCATATGGTTTCTTTTTCGTTCCATATAATATCTTTGTTGCTTATCTAGAGAAATTACTTGTTAAAAGAAGAGAGTCGACTTACTTGTTAGAGTCTGGAATGAACCTCTATTCGAGTGAATTCCCCGCCTCTCACAAGATATCGTGGTGAAGGTGTTTGTATGTGAAAATGGTTTCGCCGATTTAAGTAATTGCAGGTGTGCAGTGAGAAACAATTTAAACCCTAAACAATGTACCTAAGGGAGTACTTTAGATTCGAGAGATCAAATCGCACAAGTCCGGCCTAAACCAAGAAATGGCTGCTCCAGATTTGCTTTGGCCACAAAGTGGAGGAGAATGGGTTGGTTTTGGGGAGGGAAGCAAGGAAAGTGGTGAGACCAGAATAGTTGATTCTGGAAGAGTATTTCTGAGTGTTGTATCTTCCGTATGAACTTGTTGTTCAATGGAAATAGGTAAGACCTATTTATACAAGTCGGAGTAAAAACGTACCCTGGTCTCATTAAGGAGTGGGGAAGTAAATGAGAGGAGGTGGTAACCGTATGCATGGAATTGATGTTCCATAAAGTGGTTAACGCATGAAACTGGTTTTCATGAAACTGCTAACGTTATGGAATTGATGTCTCATAAAGTTGTTAACGCATGTGCTTTATGTCCCATGAACGTTTCATACATAACTTCCCGTATTTACTAACCGCCTCACCCTTATGACACTTCCTTATGACGGCATAGTGTACGCCGCACGCTCGTAAACCGCCAAACCAATACCCAAAGAGGATCCCCCGCTTGTATTGATGTCTCGAATATTTTGGAAAACATGTAGCACGTTGTTGTGGCTTGGAAAGTCAAGATCGGGAAACTTGCCAGCCTGGTGACCTTCGACGGTCGAGATTTTGCATCTTGAGAGGAGGGGAAACCGTTGATCATTGCACGCCTTGTTTTGCAGCCGCGTAGTGAGGGGACAAACGGGTGGCGCGGCTAGGTTGGCATGGCAAGGTTTGGCATGGCCAAACTTAGGTTTTCGGGCCAAAGGTTACCATGTGTCGTCTGCAACCTTGGATGGCTAGGATTTGCTCCTCGGGATTGAAGGGAAACCGTTGATTTTTGCACGCCTACGCTTTGGTAGCCGCAAGTAGTGAGGGCCAAACGTGGTGCAAGGCTAGACAGATGGCATGTCGCTGGCATGGAAAGGTTTGCTGGCCAAACTTAGGTTTTTTGCCAAAGGTTACCAGTGTGTCGTCTGCAACCTTGATGGCTATGATTTGCTCCGGGTTTGAAGGTCGCCCGATTGTTGCACGCCTTCGTTTTGGTGGCCGCATAGGAAGGCCAACTGGTGGCGCGGTTAGGGTGTGGTTAGGCTTAGCATGTGGGGCCAAGGGTTCGCTTGGGCGTGGATAGCTTTGGCTAGGTGCGATTTTGGTTTGGCATGTGCGGCCAAGGGATTGCCATAGGCGCATGGCGTGGCTATCTTGGTCTCGGTGCGGTTTTGGTTTGGCATGTGGGGCCAAAGGTTTGCCATAGGCGCATGGCGTGACTAGCTTGGGCTAGGTGCGGTTTTGGCTTGGCATGTGGGGCCAAGGGTTTGCCATTGGCATATGGCGTGGATAGAGCCAAGGCAAGGGCGTTTGGATTGGCATGATGTGACTAGCATGGCTAGGGCCAAGGCAAAATTCGTTTGGCATGGCGCGTCTAGCTTGGCTAGGTTTGGTTTGGCTTGGCATGTGGGGCCAAGGGTTTGCCATAGGGCGCATGGCATGGCTAGCTTGGTCTAGGTGCGGTTTTGGCTTGGCCTGTGGGGCCAAGGGCTTGCCATAGGCGCATGGCGTGGCTATCTTGGGCTAGGTACGGTTTTGGTTTGGCATGTAGAGCCAAGGGTTTACCATAGGCGCATGGCGTGACTAGCTTGGTCTAGGTGCGGTTTCGGCTTGGCATGTGTGGACAAGGGTTGCCATAGGCGCATGGCGTGACTAGCTTGGGCTAGGTGCGTGACCAAGCTAGGGTTTTAAGGCAAAGGTCATTTGCAACCTTAGATGGCCGTGGATTTGCTCTTGGGGTTGAAGGGAAACCGCTGATTGTTGCACGCTCGTTTTTGATACCGCGTAGTAAAGGCGCAGATGGTGGCGCAGATGGGGCCATGACGAGGTGCGTTTGGCATGGCACAGTAGGTGTGGCTGGCATGATTTTCCATTGGCACGGAGGTGCGGCTAGCATGGCAGGCATGCTTTGGCACGGTCGGTGTGGCTGGCATGATTTTCCATTGGCACAGAGGTGGGGATAGCATGGTTGGCATGCTTTTGGCGCGGTCGGTGTGGCTGGCATGCTTTGGCGCGGTCGGTGTGGCTGGCATTATTTGCCATTGGCACAAAGGTGCGGCTAGTATGGTTGGCATGCTTTTGGCGGTCGGTGTGGCTGGCATGATTTTCCATTGGCACATAGGTTCGACTAGCATGGTTGGCAGCTTTGGCGCGGTCGGTGTGGCTGGCATGATTTGCCATTGGCACAGAGGTGCGGCTAACATGGTTGGCATGCTTTGGCGCGGTCGGTGTGGCTAGCATGATTTTCCATTGGCAAAGAGGTGCGGCTAGCATGCTTTGGCGCGGTCGGTGTGGCTGGCATGTTTTGCCATTGGCATGAGGTGCGCCTAGCATGGTTGGCATGCTTTGCGTTGCCTTTGTGGCGTGCATGATTTGCCATTGGCACACGTGGGAATTAGGTTTGTCGTAACCCTAATTTGAAAAAGATACCTCTGTAATTATTTAGGGACACATTAAAGGTTTCAAGAATGTGCCTAGTAAATGCTTGTTACTTTAAATGTTGTGACATCACCGTTCTGTTAGGTTTAGTGTTTTACGATTTTAACCCTAAGCTAAAACCACCATCAACCTAAGGATAAATGTACTAGAATTACATACCTAGAAATGAACAAAGCAGAGTTAAAATATTTTATTGACCATTCTATGAAACTACATTTTGAACAAAACAGTCTAGACAGATTTAAGGTCTTCTAGTATAGGAATCAAAAACATGTACTAACATCAGCTTGGTTCCTACAGGTTTCCATTGTTAGGGACAATTTTTCCTAATATACGTAGCTATCATAAGCTACAATATAAATCATAAACAAAATCCACCACTGAATCCTTAAGTCTCATGTTTAAAAATACTTGCAAATGCAAATATTTAATTTTACCACTCAACAAAGCAAACCATATACTAATAGTTTATATACTACCCAGTAGTTCATTCTATTGCTCTTACAATCCTCAATGTTAAAATCTTTTTTAATCCCAACAAATCAATTGAGTTAATTGGCTTTAGTAAAAGACTCTTTCAGTTCTTACCAAATTATAGCCAAATAACTGGCTGACCAATGAGAAAAATAACTCACATCAGTGAAATTTCCGTAGCATTTTACCTTGTAAGTCTTTCTTTTTGTATTTTGCAGCCATATAAATCTTGATACCTGTAATATGAGTAACATACACAAAAATGTTAAGTTAAAACCCTTCAAAATTAAGATGCATACTCTCTACCACTTTTGTACTGCGTGTGAAGCACATTCGCTTCAACTTCACCTAACAGATTATGATGTTGTTCGGCGCGGTTAAGCAGCTGCCTTTATAGAGGTAAATCAGGAATTCTATGATTACACATAAAATGTTTTTCGTTTGTAAATCTTAAGATGAGTACCATTTTACCAAGTAATCACGAAACGCTTTACAGCAACAAACCTACAAAATTGAAACACAAATCAAATAGGGTCTCAGTACTTTACCCAAGCTTCGTATGCTAAAACTCCAGAGAACTTGATTCAATTACTAAGATTGTTTGATCCAGCAGAAAATCACCTCTACAAAATCAAAGAAACATCAATAATGAGTCAAAACGATCAGAAAAGGATAAAAAGAACAAAGTTGATTACAGGAAATCAAACCCTGATGTTTATCATTTTTTACCTCTGAAACCTTTGATATGCTTTATAACAAAAACCCTGCAAAACCAAACACAAATCAAATAGGGTTGTAGTACTTTATCAAATAGTCAAAATTAACAAACCCTAGTTTCATATACTAAAAACTCCAGAGATCTTGATTCAATTATTAGATTGTTTGAGCCAACAGAAATCGCTTCTTCAAAATTAAGGAAACAATAATGGTGATTAGGGTTTAGCTGTAGAGAGAAATTTCTATGATGATAATGAAGAGATTACCATAAAAATTGAATAGAGATGTGTAGGTGGTGGAGAGGCAGACACATAACGAACAGAGGCGAAGACGATTTTTAGGTTTTAGATCCACGTTTTTTCTTCTTTTCTCTGTTTCCCGGGAAGACTGTTTTTTCGTTCTCCATGTCGTTTTTTTTAATAAAAAACCGGTATATACTGTTACATTAATAGTATTTGAGGAAAAGTGGAATGGAGAAATTTCAAGGGGCGGTGACACTCACCCAAGGGTGGGTATTCTCAGCGTGCGACGCATGGCCTCCCATGGCTTAGGAGTTTAAAGGGTTTGATATGCGTCTTTAAATTGAAAAACAACATCTTTTTCTCGAAAACAACAACATCTTGAAGTCCAAGTAGTATTCCTTTACCAACGGATGCATAAACATTTGGGCAGTCCTGGGATGGACTATAGCCCTGAATTGGCCCCCTTCAAGGCCCTATTCTAGTAAAGTCGTTAGCGGATTTAAGACCCATGACCTACAGACCTAATATTGTTGCTCCTATTATAAATACAAAGAAAAAAACTCCATATATTAATAGCCTTGGGACTTCACAAAATTATTAATATATGGAGTTTATTAATATAGGGAGGTTTATAATATGTTTTTTTTTTGCTAATTCAAAGTGCGTACAATAAATGATGATGGATATGAATGTCTTCCTTAATCATCCAAATGAGCAAAAAGTCGCATATGCTTTAACCGAAAAAGAAATAATCGACTTTAATTAGACAAGAAGCTTAGGAGATAATCTTGATGATGATATCAAAAGTATCATGCCAGAAAGCTTAAAACATGCTCGACAAGTTGGAAATGTTTTGGCTTCAACAAGAAGGTGCACACAATAATGAGGTCTTACGCATCCGCAAATCAAAATATGTGGTAACAATCCAAAAAGTTACATCATTTTTTCAAATAACTATAGATAGGTATTTTATGTCAACTTAAATTTCAAAGTAACAAGATTTATAAGTTTCCAATAATGTTGATTATATTAATTTATGGAGGTAAATTCCTTATGACGGGACTAGAAAAATCTATTAATATTAAAATATGGAGGTTATTACTATTTATAACTGGCCCAAGTTGGGACTATGATTTTTTATTAATATATAGAGTTTATTAATATATGGAGTATCATTATATGGAGTTTTTACTGTATCTAGTCTTCTGCAAGATATTATTGAATTTGAGCCCGATCTATTTTGGTCGGCAAGAGGATATTTTTCAAGGTAGGGTTACCTTCTCAATCCTTAGCTGTTTTCATATACTTCTTTCTTTTGGTTGATTAATATATGCAGCGATTAGGAGTTATTATACTAGTTATTTTGATCTTTTAGTTTCTTTTGGTTGATTATTTTGCTGATCACTATTTGTTCCGTTCAATTCAATAACATGCAGATGCTGATCTTTGTAAAAACCCTGTCTGGCAAGACCATTCCCTTTGAGGTTGAGAGTTCGGACACTGTTGAGAGCCTTAAGTATAAGGTTCAAGACAAGGAAGGAATTCCGGTAGATCAGCACGATTTACTTTTTGAAAACCGCAAGTTGCACGATGGAAAAACTCTAGCTAATTATGATATTCAGAAGGAGTCTTCAGTTTATCTTGTCCTTCGTCTAGGCACATGCAAAATCTGTCCGACCTTCACTATTCCGGAAAAGAAGATGTCCGCGTCAATAATTGCTGAGAACGAAACTGTAGATTCTATAAACTGGAAGCTGATGGTTGTTATCGAAGCTAAGAGTCAAATTCAGTCGTGGGAAAGAGTGGGTGCAGCCATGAGTGAAAGATTCAAGTTTGTAGCTGATTTCCATCTCCAGCCAGTTTCGCTCTACTCAAGCTCTATTCTGCATCGCGAACGCCAAAGAAAGAGAGTATTTATTTAAGCAACAGACATGGTTCTTTGAGTACATTCCGTTCCGATTTTTACCATGGTCATCTAGCATGAATCTACTCTCCGAAGCTGAGATTTTGGAGATATCAGCGAAGTGGGTTTTAGTCAAAGGAGTTCCTTTCTCTCTTTGGAATTCAGATATGTTTGAAACTATAGGAGCACAATGTGGGGGTCTTCTGGAGGTTTCTCACTTCACAAAATTTGGGTTGAACCTATCTGCCATTAAACTAAAGGTCAAAGGACCTCTACTGGGTGATGCTTTTACAATTCAAGTTAATCGCAGCCCTGCGCCCTTCACTGCTTCCGTGGAAGTAGCATCTGATCAATCAGATAGAATGGAAACCACGACTGGAAGAATAAAAATTTCAGCAAAGAAATCTGTGACTTAGGAGTTCTTTTTTGTTCACATAATCATAAGTTTTGTTTACTTCTTTCTTCTGTTTACTGCAATACCAATCATAAGTGTGTACTCCAAGGCATTCTTTTTATGGAGTAATCCATTGTTGATAAACCCAATGAAAAACAAGAGTACTTATGTGCATAATTATGTTTACTAATTATGTTTGCTCCCCATCCTCAGCATAATACAAAAACCTGATTTACACTCTCTGGTCGTGGCAGCAGCCACTAAGATATGTTCTTGTATTTATAAGTCCATGAATTCCAAAAGGCTGAGGATTTCTGAACAAACCCTTCCAATTTTTGGAGCCTAACGACAAGAGATTACAACAAATAATACCTTATTAAAAATTTTAAATACCATACATGGGTTAATTTAGAAGGATTAATTGGAGGATATTTTTACTGTAGCTGCCGGCATGGTTTTTCAATTAAGTCAGCATGGTCAATGAATTGCCGGCATTGGAAAACCATATTCGCAGCTGCAGGGAAATATCCCCCAATTAGAAAAATTATGGCAATTAATTCTTCTTAATTTAAGATTCTCCATACGGAATGGTTCACGAGAGTAATTTTGTTTAAACATGTTTTTGTGCATTAATATGAACATTGCTCGGTTAATAAAAAGGAAGGGATTGCATGAATATTTGAAGGCAAAGAAAAGCCTATGGAAGATCTTGTGCGTATTTTCTGAAAATATGCGTTTAGGTTCGAGTAAATTTATGAATGCAGGATCTTAGACAGAATGTTTCACCACTTCACTAGATACATGCATCATATTACACATTAATTAGACCGCGTGTAGGAACTTAATATTGAAGATTTTAATTAAGAATCTCTACAATTGCGTAAAGATTTTCCTACTCTCAAATTTAAATCTTCCTTGGAATTCCGTTCTTGGTATGTCAATTCTTGTTCATTGGAATGCAATCTCTTTATCACTCTCTGCATATCGGCATTTAGTCGTTTACTGTAGCAGTTCTTGCCATTAGATACTCCAATAGAAATACCATCTCTTGCCAGTAGATGCTCCAAACAAAACTGCGAAAAATTCATTACCCACCCACTTGTGATACAAGTTCTTCTTGTCCGGCGAACATTAGTTCCGCAAATTGTATTGGGGAATAATATGGAACAATATTTTATTCTCGAATTAAATGACATCAGCAGACTCTATGTCTCTGGGAGCTCCATGAGGAGGATAACTTACATTTCTTGCACATCGATATTGAGTTATACTACTCACCGAAATGAATAATGCAAATTTAGATGGTACTAGACTGTGCGACCTAATTAAAGTTTTCGGTTTCAATCCACTGAACAGTAATTTTATTGTGATCGGTTAAAGAAACAATATTTGTACATACAATATTGGAACCAGAAAATATGACGCGCTCTGTCATCATTCTTTCATGGGTAACGAACATTCAGCTTCGGATATTGTATCATATTTTCTGATATGGTATAGACAAATGGTGTGGCAAAATCTTTAAGCTTTTCGTTACCCATGAAAGAATGATGACAGAGCGTGTCATATTTTTCTGTACCAATGTTGTATGTACGGATGTAGGTTTTTGTAACTGATCACGGCTTACAACATTGCTGTCCACCATATAAAAACTGAAAACTTCAATCAGGTATCATCATCTAGTACCGATGATTTTGCACTTAATTTGATATCCACGCGGCGAAGAGATCACGTAACTCAATATTATTTGTGCAACAAATGGCTCCTCTTGGAGCTCCTAGACGCATAAAGTCTCAAGGCGCGCTTTTAATCCGAGCATAAAATATTGTTTCATTTGATTCCCAAAGACGAGGGGGAATGAGTTATCTTTTATTTTCTTTTGTTCTCTTGATTATTCTTTTCTTCCTTAGTTCTCTTCTGATTTTCTTTCTCATTTTTTCACTCATGAAACTTTTCCTCTCATCAAATTTTGTTAATTATGATTTTTTATAATATTTATTGAAAATGAAAGACTCGATTTATCATTATAGATTTTTTTATTTTTGATTGAAAATGAAAGACTGATTTATCATACAAGATATTATTTTTTTCACCATCATATAAAGTCGAAGGCTAAAACTGGAGAGAGCTCTGCAACTCGGAGATAACGTTTCAACCCAGTCATCTTCAAAACCTAATTCAACACCCAGAATACTAATTCTCTTCGATGATTCCACCCTTTTCTCCCTGCTAAATCCTTTATCCACCGTCCCGTTAACGATGTAGTCTTTAAAAGAGATTGGGATAGGTCTGATTTGATGTTGGTATTTTATTTCAAACCCTAATTTCATGGTGATGCAGTTTTTCTAATTCAACACTATGTTGTCTCTTCAATAAAACTACCCTTTAATCCTGGCATTCTTATTTAGTCTGAAGAAATTGATTTTACTGATTTGATGGTCATTTAACTAGATCTGATAAATCATCAAAAGTGATGATGTTTACCCGTCGCCGAAATTCATCATGAACCACAACTTTATAATCGATTCAAAGCTAGAGAGTCTTCACCTAGCTGGTCCTCACTACAAGTACCAAGAAATCACTGTTCATCCTTTCTCGGGTTTTGTTGTCATTGTCACTCCTTTTAAAATTCTTCTTTTCTCGATCGAGCAATAATGAAGTGGCGTTATGAGATTTTAACAAAAAGCCTAAGCCTTGTTTTTATAGTGAACCAATTCCATCCCATATTTTATAATTCCATGTTTTCCTCTTATAGTTGTTTTTATCGTAATCAAAACCTTTGGAATTTTTCCTCAAAAAGAAATTTTTTTAATAATCAAACCCTAGATTGTATCCTATAAATACCGCTCTAAAACCAATCCTTCTTCATTACTCCTTATCCCCTATACTTTAGTTCCTTGCCTTTTTTGTTTCTCCTCCCGCCTCGTAACCCTTATGTTGCTTTATCTATGTCTAGTCTTTCTGCTAGAGATGTTTCCTTCTCTGATTTTAATTTTCTCAATGCTAGGAATGCTTTCCTTCCTGATTTATGGCAAGATCACCGGTTGGTTGTTTTTTAACAAAATGAACAAAAATTCTTACTTTCTAGGAAAAGCTCTTAAATATAGATGGAAGCTTTCTAGAGAAATTTCGTTAGCAAGCTTGTAGAGGATACTATCTCGATTAAATTTGAATCGTAATGAAATGTTTTATGTCCTTAGGCAAGGAACTAGAGTAGTTTATGGGGATACTTTCCTTTCAACCTTGTGAATTTTCGCTCTTCCCGAAAACTTTGAAATCACTTATGAAACCTTTGAAATTTTCTACACAAGCTTTTCCCCGAACAAACTAGAATCCCTAATGTCATTCAAAATACCCAAAATTTTGGAACCCTTTGTTTCTTTTGATGACCCTATTCACTACCTAAATGGTTACAGCACCATGAAAATTAAAAGTTGACGCACCCTATATCAATTCCATCATCTGCACTTTCAACTCGAATTCTATCAAGAAGGCTTTACAAAGACACCCCTATTGCACCACCGTAAGACCCGTAATTGATAACACCAACATCCACCCCTTCGACTATCCCGATGCAACAAAGGCACATTCATGGGACGGTGGATATATCTATATATCTCTATATCTCCGCTTATCTCCTTTTTTTGGTTCACTTTTGGTTCACTTTGTTCATAACCATCCGTCGAATGTTTATTTAATATGTGTGCTTGTTTCTGATTAGTTATCTAGGTAGAACTAGTGCTTTCCCACCTTTCTAGGTTGTTCAAGATAAATCAATGTTAATATGTTAAAATCTGCTTCGTTTAGTATATTTTTGTTAATTCAAAATCACGTTCCTTCTCTAGCGTAATTTACTAGCTTGTTAAATACCTATAAGTTGCGATATTCCTCTGATCTTATTAATTTTCTTATTTAGTCTCGATAAGTTTTGTCTTCAAGCTTTATAGTCTCGTATATCATCCCTTTCCTATCTAGCTTATTTGATTTCTTGGATTATACCTGTACTAACAATTCTTTTACTTAGTTACTAATTTTGTATACTATCCGTACTCTCATTATTTCGATCGAATTGGCCTTGTTATACAAACTCATCTCTTTATGCATAATTACTCTCTTATAACTGTACCCTACTATATTCTTGACTGTCTTATTGTTTGTCATATGGTTTGATCAATCGTTATATGAAATAGAAATCATATCACCTACTTTGGCATCATAGTTTTTCATTCTAGTAACCTCTCAAACAGCATTTTATATTATAACCTCGTCCCTCTCGATCTCCTCTAGCTACCATTTAAGTTTTTCTTTGACCTACAACATTGATTCTCGCTTTAAAACTTTTTCGATTAGCACTACCTTCTTTTGCACAATAATCCCCGTTGATTAATTTAGATTTCCCGCCTAACAATTTCCCCGTTGATGCAACAATTTCCTATCTTAATTATACAAATCCTCTCTATTCTAATTAAGCCCATTTAAACCAATACCATCTCCTCAAAGCCCATTTAAACCTACCTCAAACCGAACCTAAAATTTTTTCTTTCTCGCAGCTCCATAACACTTTCAAACTAATTTCCCATTTTCATTATGAATATTTTTTTCATGGAATTGTCAAGGCATAAACCTCCCACCCTCAATTCAACATCTGAAAGGACTAGTTACTCTTCACAAGCCTAGCATCCTATTTCTCTCTGAAACCTTAGCTAACGAACAACACATGAGAAGATTAACACAATCCCTTCAATTCAATAACTACTTCAACATACCTAAAATTGAAGACGAGGAGGACTATGCCTAATGTGGGAGGATAACCTAAACATCCAAATATTACTACATTCTCAAAACTTCATTCACACAAAGGTTACACCTCCACTTCCAGAACAACCATGGTTCTTCACGGGCATATATGGCCCTCCACATCCAGATATACGGAAAAATATGTGGCAAGACTTCTCAACAATCTTCAGCAATATCAATCCATCCTCACCATGGCTATTGATAGGAGATTTCAAACACGTTTAAAACCAATCCAAAAAAAGGAGGAAGACAAGTGACGTATGCTCAATCTCAACCGCTTCTCACTATGATGGACCAGTTTGGTTTTATAGATTTAGGATTCCGAGGAGATCCATACACCTGGACAAACAACCAATTGGGGCAAGATAATATCCTAGAAAGATTAGATAGTATTCTAGCAAATCATCTATGGCGAACGGCAAACCCCCATGCGGCAATTCTCTTTACAGGAAACGTAGCAGCGGTCCGAGAAAAGACTTCTTATATAAAATTTCGTCTCTAAGGTCGTATCTCCCCGCCTTTGATTGCACCTTTCTAGCTTGCTTCAAGTCCGCAGAAGTGTTCCTTCTTTAAGGAAAATATGAACTTCGGCCCTCCAATCTTATTCGTTTTTGAAGTCTTCGTTTCTCGTTAGCTTTGTCATAATGTCATCTTCGTGAAAGTCACCGATATCTTCCCCTACATCATCATCAACGATATCCTCCCCTACATCGTCTTCACGATTTGTAGCGAAGGATTCCCGAGAGTAATCGAGGGCTCATATACTCTTGTTATCTGATTGCCATGACGCTTCATATTTCAACATGGATGATATGTAGGCTAGAGCATCAAAGATGCTCCGAGGTCTCTTCTCGCATAAATGTCGAAACTTGATGCTAGGTACTTGGGATGCTAGGGTTTGGAACAAGGCCATGTACGCCGAAAGGGTCTCATCGTAGACATTGTATTTCAATCATATTTGTCGTATGACCGTCGCCAGAATCACTTGTCGACGTACATCGGTTATACCATTTCTATTATCAAACCAAGAGCATGAACCACGGCTTCGTTTTCAACGATGTTGTTGGTATGCCCCTCGAATTCCAATCTTAGCGCATGCACGATCCTTTCTCCACTGGGTGTGGTGATTAATGATGCCTATGCCCGCACCTTCCCTATATATACCTTGATCCGCTCGGGACGAAGACCTCCCATCGTCTTTGGTTTGAAGGTTCGAGAACATCGACCGGATCTTTCCCGTCTTCTCGTTCCGGTATGCCCCCGATTTCCTCGTCATTGTCCAGGGTAAATCTCGCTAGAAAATCCGCCAAGACTTGCGATTTTTGGAATGTTGGATCTCGTGGATGATGTTGAACCGATCAATATGAGTATTCCATTTCTCTATCCTTCCTACTTTTCCGCTTTTTAGACTTGGCCTCCAATGGTGCTTTGCATGGAACACGAATGTAGTGAGTCAAAAAATAAGTTCTTAGCTTTTGGGTTGCCCATACTAGTGCCAAGATGAGTTTCTCGATCTTTGTATAGTTTCTTTGTACTTGGTTGAGAGTCTTGCTAACGTAATAGATTGGTTTTTCTATCTTCGTGTTCGCCTCCGACTCAATATCGCACCGACCGCATCCTCCGTTGTTGCTATGTAAAGAGCCAAAACTCATCGGGACTGGCTTTCCGTAGGATCTGGATCGTGGCTAGATATTCTTTGATCTTTCTGGAAGCTTCCTCGCATTCTCTCCGGTCCATTCAAACTTGCTTCTTTTTTTTAGATATTGAAGAAATGTTTGCATTTTTCCGATGAATTGACGACTAATCTACCCGAGCCGCTAAGGATCCGTTGAGCTTTTGGACTTCTTTTGGTTCTTCTTGAGATGGCATTTCTATGATGGCTCTGGATCTTGCGGGATCTACTTCGATTCCTCCTTCGTTACTGGGGATATCCGAGGAACTTCCCCCAAGTGACGCCAAATGCATTTTTCCGGATTTACTTTCATTGTGCTTCCTCATGGCTTCAAATATGTCCCTGGTCTTGATGGTGGTCCTCACAAGCCTTACTTTGACGAGCATATCATCAACATAGTCTTTAGATTGTTCCCAATCCATGGTTTGAAGATAGCATCAACCATCCTCTCGGTATGTTGCCCCCACATTTCTAAGTCCGAAGGGCATCCCTGTAACAATAGAGGCTCATGGGATGTATATATGTGGTTGATCTTCTTCTCGTCAGGATACTTTGTTGTAACCATAATATCCATCCATGAATGACATTTCTTTCGCATTCTCTCGACAGCCTTCTACATTTGTTCGATACTTGGGAGCTGGTAACTATCCTTCAAGCACGCCTTTGTTGAGATTGGTAAAGTCGACGCATATTCTTACTCCTCCGTTTTTTTTGGCACTATGACCATGTTTGATATCCATGTTGGATATTTGACTTCCTTGATGAATCTCGCTTCTAATAACTTGCATGGATCTCCTTTTTGATTGCTTTGTGATACTTAGTGCTACCTTTCGTCACTTTCTCTACTCGAATGGTGTCACTCGGCTTTTTACGAAGTTCATGTCTGGATTATCTTCTTGATCGATCCCCTGGCATATCTCCTAATTTCCGCGCGAAAATGTCTCAGGTATTCCTTGAGTAGCTTGATTAAGGATATATCATCTTCGGTTTTCTTCTTTGGTCCATATATGATCTCCTTCAAGGGTTCTACTTCTGATGTGAATGTAGCTTGCTCCCGTAGGAGAGGGACGTTCTTTAATTGCTATTTGGTAGGCTCTTCAGCCTCCTTAGTCGCTGGAGGCACTCGCCTCAAGATTAACTTAGAACGATGCTTTACTTGTCGGCTTTTTCCGTAAATTTTTTCAAGATAAAGATCAATGGTCTTTTCCTTAGCGCCTTCTTTATTTCTAGCTTCTTCGTGGATTTTCATTGCTCATCTTGTTCATTATCGAGATGATTTTGCAGAGTCTGCATTCTCGAGCGGTGACTCGATCTCCTTTATTTCCATTAGCCCTTTGGGCGTTGGAAATCTAAGGCATCGATGATAAGTTGACGCCACTCCTTTGAGATCGCGTACCCATCTTCGACCAATGATGCGCTAGTAAGGGGAGGGAGCGTCCACTACACTGAATCGAGTGTAAACCTTCATCGGTCATGCTTCTACCTGCAACACAATGTATCATAAGGGCTTTGTATGTGCCCCGTTGAATCCGTAGATGGTATAATACGAAGATATCAGTTGTTCGTCATGGAGCTCCATTCGTTTGACCGTATCATAGAACAGAACATTAATCGAACTCCCTCCATCGATGAGGATCTTCTTAATATTGTAACCCGCCACTGGTAACGTGAGGACCAGAGGATCATTATGATTTTCCAGCTCTTCAATGTCCTCAGCGTCGAAAGTCATCGGTGTATTCATCCATTGCTCGTGTTCGTCCACTTCTACGCCATCGATTCCGTAGAAACTCGCAAAGAATCCTCAAACCGTTTCTTATCCTTTTTCCTATTTGGGCCGTCAATGAGGGTCCGAGTCTCTGAGCATGAGATGGTATTGAGCGTTCGATTTCCCCGGTTAGTTGAACTTGCTTGCTTCGTTTAGCCCTATCTTCTAAGCCGCTTCGTATGTACGCTTGAGGTCACCTCGTCGATCAGCTTTTGGAACATTATTTTGAGATTCTTACTTTGGAACATTATTTTGAGATTCTTACATTTATCGTCTAGTGCCCGTTGGAAGGTGTTGATACCACAAAGAATCTCTGATTTCTGATCTTTGGGGATGCTTTCCTTTGGATCATGGCCACCTGTGCTCCTCGCTCGATCCTTGATCTTTTTCAGATGCGGTACGCTTGGTGTTTAGCTTCATGTAGACTCGATCTTCAAACTTCCTGGCCATCACGCCGACGATCGTCCCTTCGACCTCTCCTTCTTCTCTAGGCCGCCGGTTGAACCGCCCATTTTGATCCGCTCGGCTTTTCTACCGAATGAGTCCGATGAGATCTCCCGGGTCTGGGCTCGGGATTTTCCCGCTTGATTTCTTCTAACCTAGCATGCTTTTCGATAATTACTCAAAGGTCTCCTTCATTGCCTAATGCTTCGTGAATCTCGACAAATACGGGCTCATCCTATCCAACCCCCACTTGTAGCAGTTAATATTGACCACTGCATCTACGTTCCCTATTGCCTGGCAAATCTTGTGCCATGTGTTAGTATATTCCCGGGTTGTCTCCTTGTAAGCGATTTCCAATGAGAATAACTTATCCATACCGCGTTAACAGCCTTGTGGTACATGTATGTCCCCAAGAACTTCTTAGTAAGCTGGTCGTAGGAGTCGATGGAGTTTGGTAGAAGGTTATCGAACCAAGATAGCGCCAACTCTTTCAAACTTGAAGGGAAATATATGCAAGAGGATTTGCGTCATCTTGATCCCATCGATCCAAAGAACGATTGTAATACCGAAGGTGGGATGCTTGCCGCCGGATCCATCGTAACACTCAAACGCCGGGATAGGCACTTTTGAGGAATTTGAGCTCAGGCCAAATGCGGAACCACTTGGGTGGTATTGGCTTCTTTTATCACGTCTTTCTAGTCTTCCTCCCCCTTTTATAGATTTCATTGTTGATCTCAACCATCATTTCAAAGACGAAGATCCTCCATTTCACGTTGATGGTCATCCTGATTGCGGATCGCTCTATTCTTCGGCTATCACTATCAAAGTAATCTGAATTCTCTCGGCACGTAATCCAGTCAAATGATCACCCCTCTGGTCGCTCCTCTGTTCAATGGTTAGGGACTTGTTACAACGATCGTTCGATTGTGATTTGGTTCTGGTGCTTTAGAATTAGCTTCATCATGCTGCTGCGCCCCCCTATGCTTTGGGCGATTTTGTCTCTCGGAAGTTCCTCGATTTTCTCGAGCTAACAATGCCACAAGCCTCCGCATATGTCTTCCTCGGGTTCTTCTTAAATTCCTCGAGCTCGCTATCAATTAGGGGAATGATTCGATCCTTGGTTCGGAGTTCCAACCCGTCCCTACTCCACGATGGCCATAGTGTGATCTTCATCAACTTTTTGGATCAAGGGGTGGGGCGGTTCTGAACTTAAGAACCGCAATTCCGCACGAGGGGGCGTCGGTTGTATAACTGGCAAAGTCTGGTTCTGATCGTTCGTTGTTGGCATTCCAAGGGCTAGATGTTGCATCGTTGGATTTTGTAAACCCTCCTCTGTGTTAGGGAGCTTGGGAAGCCGTGGGTTTCCTTTTTTCGTTTCCAATTTTTAGCTTTCCATAGCTTTGAGTGCCGTATCCGCTCGATATTGACGTCTAAGGGTGAAGTGATTCCCGTTGCATCCGCTTCTGGTTTGGTGCCTTCGCTTTTTCACCCTTTTGTTTACAGCATGTCATAACTGGTGACGTCCTTGGTGTTTCTTTAGATAATGCCTTGGTCTCTCCCACATCCTTTGTTTTTTCCATCTTCGATTCCTTTGCCTACACAGTTTAAACATCATCGAAAATCCAATATCCATGTGGGTCCTGTTAGTAAATCTAATCCAAATGTGAAGGCTTTTGAGGGATCGTTAAAGGAGAAAAATTTGAAACGGCGGATCTAAAAATTATAAATGTAGATCTATTCATGGATCTAAAAAACACCTTTAAGGGAAGTGCAATAGATCGGCTTTAAGTATGAAAAACGCGGAGAACTCTAAGAAAAGCGCAGATCTTTAAGTTTTAAGCATGGAATGTATGCAACAATCTACGGAAAGCATAGATCTACAAGTTTTAAATTCGGTAAACATGGAAAATCCTAGAAAATGCATATATTTGTGAATTTTGAGCTTGGAAAACATGGACAACTTCTAATAAAAGTATAAATCCATAAGTTTATATAAATCCGTAGACGATAAGTTTTAATCACGTGAAGAAAATTACTTTGAAAGAAAGATTTCGACTGCTAGCTTAAGTCCGAACACTATTATTTAGAGAATAAGACACAGAGCCAAAAATAGGTAAAATCACAGATAAGATAAATCTTTAATGGACGCAGTCCCCGTTTCTAGCGCTCGATCGTGAACACATAAATAACGATGGCATCCACGTGTTCACAAACAATATTCGCATTCATTCATACACTTATAAAGGAGAACAAATCATAAGTAAAACTATGTTGAAACGATGACTCATCGACTTAGAGCCTTCGGGCTCTGTCCTGTCTAGTCATGGGGAGTAAACTAGTTACTCGTACGATCGAGATATGTAATAGATCAACGTATAGTAATTAAAGATGTATAGTAAAGTGTCAATGTAAATGAGACGATGATTTACGTGGTTCAAAGACTAAGGCCTACGTCCACGGGGGTTGGTGTTTCACTATGTCTTTAGAAGTTACAATGAAAGTCAAATGACTCGTGTGAATAATTTAAGCCAAAGGGGAAATAGAAGTCATACTTACTCTTCCTATTTCTCTCTCCTATTCTCTTACTCAAGTTTGGTCGACCCCTCTCGCGCTGGAGAGGGGTATTTATAGGGATAGTACATGGGATCCACTATCAAAGATATTTATGACCTTATCTTCTTGGTCTTTGCACTGGAACCCGCCGGTAGAACGATGGCTCCAACAGTCATATGTGGACACGATGGTTGCCTCTTTTTCCTCCACAGATCTGACACGTACCCTATGCTTTAGGGTGTTTAATGCGGGTGGTTAGGCTGCTCACGACGTCGTGACATATGTCCGATGCCCCCATCACATCCTCTGCTGAGACTAATCCTCACCCCCGATCTTGGATCTTCCTCGCGATGAGATAAAGCGGATCTTTGGATGTTCTTTCTGCACTAAGCGGTGGCTCGTTATTCTTGCTCCTCAATCTTAGCCTTCGATTTATCTTGATGATTGATATATGCCCCTTTGGGTGTTGAGACTGCATCGTGCCTTGATGTCTCGTGTGTATCCTCCACGTGTAACCCAACCGACTCTGCATAGTGATGAATTATGTGTATACAACACAATAAAAAAAGATCTCACCAAAACTGTATCAATCCGTAACCAAAAACATGAAGAAACAAAAAACAAAAGTTTGAAAAACAAAATGGCTAAAATAAAAACTCTACTACCCAATAAATCCCTGCCTAAGGGGAAGGATCAAAGATCCATCCTTGGACAACGGAGAAGTTCGGGTATCACACTTCTACAATGAAACAATCGTAAAAAATAAATCCTTTCATCTTGTTTTAGCTAGGTCAAAAATTTATTAAGCTAAAAACATAACTACAAGTAATTACAAATTTTATTATCATTTAAGGTCATGGCGAGAATCATCTCAGCTTCCTTTTCAACTTGAACACATATACGTAGTATTTCTGCATCTGATTGAACTAAAGGCATTATTGGAGGAATAACAGCGTCAATTATGTCCTCCTCATCTTCATCAGTCTCATTAACGAACCCATGTGCAACCTCATGTTTATCCTCATTTCCCCATCAATATCTATTTTAGTTTCCACACCAACAACTTGATAATAAAACTGGAAGTTGCCATCATCAGAAACTTTTATACCATCAAAATCTAGCTTCATAGATTTATCCAAGTCTTCATCTAACTTTTGTTGTTAAAATATAACTTCCACAATTTTGCAGCTTCTTTTATTTTTGCTTTGTCTTCGTTTGCTTTTTTTCACCATAATAGGTTTCCTAGCCTTAGTTAAAGTATTATCTGCAGCCTGATGTTTTACCAAGGCACTATCCGCAGCCACAACAAATTTCTTCGCCTCAGTTTTATATTTTTCCAATTCTTCAAAGGCCAACTCCTCTGAAAGAACTTGAGCATCTGAATCAAGGCTGTAGCAAACTATTTGGGGGCTCTAGGCGAAGCTAGAGAAATTGGGTCTCTCTGTAAGCGATTCTTTCCCCGGTTTGATATCATAAACATTCGAATGACAAAATTGGCCAAAAAAGGATAGCTAGAAACACCGAAAAACACATAATCATAAAGAGGTCAATATTGCGGCCCTTTTCGAATCAAAATCATCAATCATACTTCCGAAATAAATTTATCCACTATCAACTTCCAACATTTGTTGTACAAGCCAACTGTTGCTAAGATTGTCTATAAAATTTTGTATTATATAAACACATTGGGATAGCAGTCTCCATATCATTTAAGAAAATCAACATTTTTTTTCGCTTTTCCTGTTTGGGCAGGCAAAACTTCAAAAAAGTCTCCGTATACACGTCATGCCCGTCAATATATCGAAACCCACATCATTCCTTAGATAACTTTCAAGCTTATTATAAGAAGACACAAAATGAGTTGTTTGCCGATTGCGCAACTTAATATTTGTTTTCAAAGCATACTTGCACCATATTACACAACAACTAAATTGAATCGTTGAATTATTATTATTTTTTGAAGCAAATGAATTGTTGAATTAATAGCTTTGGAAGTGGAATCTAGATAAAATAAATTAAATGTCAAATGATAAAATTTACTTTGATTTCATTGGCGTAAATCTTTTTCTTCTTTTTTTAATTTGAAACTAAAAACCTTAGAACTTGTAAGCAATGTAAACTAGATGGAAAATCATATATAATAAATCGGGGGAAAAGGAAAGATAAAAGTTGAATGCTTAAAATGGGAAATTATATAACCACAGAATTTGGGGCCCCTAAGATTTGAGGGCCCTAGGCCGTTGCCTAGCTAGCCCATGCCCAGCGAAGGCCCTCATATGAACTTTTGTCCATATCCTTTCATCATTCCCGGTGAAACCAATATTGTGGTTTAGGTTCATATGCCCGTTTTACCAAAACCCTGATTTAAGCATCCTTTGTCGTGGCAGCAGCCACTAAGATATGTTCTTGTATTTAGAAACCATGAGCTCCAAAAGGGTGAGGATTTCAGAACAAACCCTTCCAACTTTTGGAGCCTAACGACAAGAGATTACAACAAATAATACCTCATTAAAAATTTTAAATTCGATACATGGGTTAATTTAGAAGGATTAATTAGGGAATATTTTTACAGTAACTGCCGACATGGTTAATAAAATCGGCATGGTCAATGAATTGCCGGCATTGAGAAACCATATCCTCAGCTGCAGGGAAATATCCCCTAATTAGAAAAAATATCCCCAATTAAACATGTTTTTGTGCATTAATATGAACATTGCTTGGTTAATAAAAAGGAAGGGATTGCATGAATATATGAAGGCTAAGAAAACATATGGAAGATCTTGTGCGTATTTTCTGAAAATATATGTTTAGGTTCGAGTAAATTTATGAATGCAGGATTATAGAATCTTAGACAGAATGTTTCACCACTCCACTAGATACACGCATCATGTTACACATTAATTTGACCGTGTAGCAACTTAATATTGAAGATTTTAATTAAGAATCTCTACAATTGCGTAAAGATTTTCCTACTCTCAAATTTATATCTTCCTAGGAATTCCGTTCTTGGTATGTCAACTCTTGTTCATTGGAATGCAATCTCTTTATCACTCTCTGCATATCGGCATTTAGTCGTTTACTGTAGCAGTTCTTGCCATTAGATACTCCAATAGAAATACCAGCTCTTGCCATTAGATGCTCCAAACAAAACTGCGAAAAATTCATTACCCACCCACTTGTGATACAAGTTCTTCTTGTCTGGCGAACATTAGTTCCGCTCACTGTATTGGGGAATAATATGGAAGAATATTTTATTCTTAATTAAATGACATCAGCAGACTCTCATGTCTCTGGGAGCTCCATGAGGAGGATAACTTACATTTCTTGCACATCGATATTGAGTTATACTCACCGATATGAATAATGCAAATTTAGATGGTACTAGACTGTGCGACCTAATTAAAGTTTTCGGTTTCAACCACTGAACAGTAATGTTATTGTGATCGGTTAAAGAAACAATATTTGGACATACAACATTGGTACAGAAAAATATGACGCTTCTGTCATCATTCTTCCATGGGTAACGAACATTCAGCTTCGGATATTGTATCATATTTTCTCGATATGGTATAGACAAATGGTGTGGCAAAATCTTTAAGCTTTTCGTTACCCATGAAAGAATGATGACAAAGCGGCCATATTTTCGGGGTTCCAATATTGTATGTAATGATGTAGGTTTTTGTAACTGATCACGACAACATTGCTGTCCACCATATAAAAACTGAAAACTTCAACTAGGTATCATCATCTAGTACCAGATGATTTTGCACTTAATTTGATATCCACGCGGGCGAAGAGATCACGTAACTCAATATTTGTGCAACAAATGGCTCCTCTTGGAGCTCCTAGACGCATAAAGTCTGCTGGCGCCTTTAATCCGAGCATAAAATATTGTTTCATTTGATTCCCAAAGACGAGGGGAATGAGTTATCTTTATTTTCTTTTGTTCTCTTGATTATTCTTTTCTTCCTTAGTTCTCTTCTGATTTTCTTTCTCATTTTTTCACCATGAAATCCTTCTCCCTCATCAAATTTGTTAATTATGATTTTTTATAATATTTATTGAAAATGAAAGACTGATTTATCATTATAGATTTTTTTATTTTGATTGAAAATGAAAGACTGATTTATCATACAAGATATTATTTTTTTCACCATCATATAAAGTCGAAGGCTAAAATCTGGAGAGAGCTCGCAACTCGGAGATAACGTTTCAA
>JAJJWW010003919.1:0-12440 GCA_023531295.1 Papaver armeniacum
TTGGAAGGATAACTGATGCGTGTCGTAGGTAGGTGTGTAAAAAGATGTGTAAAACTTCTCTATTTATAGGCTTCAATATTCTCCAAATCTTCCAAGGAATATAATCCTTTTCCTTTAGCAATTCAATTTCCAAATCCAAGCCTTTCTCAATTCTTCCATCTTCTCTTTCCAAATTTGAGCCCAATTCTCCATCCAATTCCTAGTCCAAGTCTTCACACCCATGAGAGAAGTCCACGGAAAATTCTCGGAATCTTGGTCGCCGGAAAAGCGGTATTATGGCTGAATCCGGTCGGAATAGTCGCCGCTGGTCACCGAAAATTTCACCATCATCTGGTATATTCGACGGAATATTCCGTCAGTCCATCAGTTAGAGATAACGGTCCAAGCGGGTCAACCGTCGACCAACCGGGTCAAGGGAAGGAGAGTCAGCCACCGAGTCAGCTTGAGTTAGTGTCCTGATCGGCTGACTCGTCTAACTGGGGTGAGTTGGATCGGTCATCTGAATCGATGAGTTGACTCGCCAGAACCAGAGTCCGGCCGAGTTCTGTTTGTTTATAGGACTTCCCGGCCAAGTTCAGGCCTCAATTTTCTTCAGTCTTCCCCTGCTAAGAACCTACACATACATCTATAGTTTCAAACCCATTCATTCAATCTCCCTGTAACAGTAGCCAACTTGTCTTCTTTACAATTTCGGCAACAACAACAGCAAATCATCTTCTCTGTGTGGCATCAGACCATCTCAAATTTCTATATTCTCGACTTCACAGCAGCTCAATCAACCTGTTCTCGATTCAAAACCCATTTTCTATTCCTCTCAGAGAGCTCATCTTCCTTATTTCACTCATGCACAGCAACGAACAAATCGAACCCAGAATCGGCCACCATCAGCTCAGCACCACCATTAGTATCTGCAACTGGTTCTTGACAGCGCCACTAACCCATTAATTCAACAATCCCATGGCAGCAGCGACCCCTCTCAATTTCAGCTTCAATTTACCCTGTTCATCGACTTGTTCTCAATCGATTCACAGATGCAACATCAACCCTAATTTCAATCTGATCTTTTGAGTTTCGATCTGCTTTTCTATCTTGATTTATCAACCAATCAAACCCATTAATCCTTCTCCAATCTCTCTCGATTAACAGCAGCAGCCAACCCTATTGATTTTAATTACTTGAACATCACCACAGAACCCTTGATTTCATCTCTCAATCGAATCCATCTTTGATTCTCATCAGGAACCCTAATTTCTACTTCATCTCTGTTTCCCTGAGTTATCAGTCACCGACCCATCTCTCGATCTACAGCAGCAGCCATGGCCGCTTCTCAGTTCTTCTTGACACTAACATCGTCTCTTCTCGATTCCAGTCTTCCAGCTCAACCTCATACTCATCAAATCGTCATCCTCTTCTTCTCTGTCTCGTTATACCTCTTGAATCCCTCAATTCCACCATCAATTCCTTCCACAATTTCATCACAGATGCAACGGCAGCCGATGCCTCTCTTTCTCAACTTTAGGTGAAATTAATGAATGAAATGAATGAGATAACTCTCGATTTAGGGTGAAGGTAAAGTAGGGTAGGATATAGACACCCGTCCACTCTTGATAAGGGCTAACCAATTACAGCCCCTTAACCTCAGCTGGACTGCTACTAGTGCTCCTCCAAAAGAGTTTCCCCTTACCTTGCTGGCTCCAGATAGTGTTCGCCCATGAAATGACAATTTTGCCTCTTTGCTCAAATTGGATAATTTCTTCTTCTTTTCTTCCGTGCGACTCCAAAGTAGCCATAAAACTCAAAACAAGCGTAAAATACATAATTTACAAGAAAAATAGCAAAGAAAGCATAAACAATAGATAGTAAATAGGATGTATTCTACACCCTATCAAATTCCCCACACTTAGACTTTGCTAGTCCTCGAGCAAATCAAACTAAAAACTCACAACTTCAAAGCGTTCAAGCGTCCCAAGCATCCAAAGAGTTATGAGGACATAGAGTTTACGCATGCTAGTAATAAGAAGTTAGAAAGTACTAAAGAACATATTCTCATTCTTAAATGTTGAGTGAGAAATAACCACACCATAATGAGAGAACGCGTGTTTGAGAAACGATCAATAAGCATTTCGCCTCGACCTCGCCTCACCAAAAAGGATTTTATGATAATTGCACTCAAAAAGACTGGCTTTTTATGGGTCTCACATGTGTGCAGGTAGGAATGAAGAGAGAATTCCTGCAACACGTTGAATGGTGGGAAGGACAACTTCCGAAATATTTTAAAAACCCACATCTTTTATCATTTTGAAAAACCATTTTTCTGACGATCTCTAAGAAAGGAAATCAACCACTATTATCGAGGATGAGATTACTTACTCACCTTCACATCCGATCGCCAATTAAGATAACACCACTCTCACGGCATCCAATAGAAACGTCTTCCGCTCCTCGTCTTGATCTCCTTGGTCTTCGGTTTCAACTATTGATGATAAACTCTCGAATTTCATAAATCCTTGACAATTTGTAACCTTTACCTTAAATCCTTGTCGCTTGAAACTTCCTTATATATTTTCCTTCCCACGGCTTATTAACAAAACAAATATTTCTCTTTTTTTTTTTTTTTTTTTTTTTTTTTTTTGAAAAACAAGAGAAATTAAATACAACCATGGCCGTGGGAGAAGTATTTTACCGCTTGATTCTTCACAACTTGTATCGCCTCAAAATCATAAACTTCAATAATTCTCACCTTTTGCTATTCTTTGCTCTTATAAATAAGTCTTCATACTTGGATATAAAATTATGCTCATTGTATTGTAAGTCCTCAACATATATGTAAAAATCTGCTCATTTGTATGTTGCTTTACTTGATATTTGAAATTTGCTCTTTTTCTCATTCCGTTGCTTGTAAACCGTAAACTTTTCCAACTTTCCTTGTAGATTTTGATGTCGCTCCTTGTTGATGATGATGTGTTTCTATGGATCCGTTATTGTCGAGAGAGAATGGTGCTAACTGCAAATCGAACTACAAGAAGGAGGCTTTCATCTATAGACGTCACCCTTATGATTGACAAAATTAGCACTCAAGAGATCAAAGAGTAGTGCTTCTATTGGTGGGAGGTTGGGTAGCTCACCATTCTACCCGGAATTAACGTACGGTGACACACACTCAAAAGAAAGCTCTTTAGTATATGGAAAATTTCTGGTCTGGTGCCTCACATGATATGAATACGGGTAGTCTCCACTAATGATTGATCAGACAACTCTAATAATGCATTTCTCCCTGCACCAAATTCGCATCACCGGCATGATTAAATCCATTATTTAACACTCTAACAAGCAAGAAATCCGAATGTAGTTCTCTAACATTTCCAAGTTCAATTATGTCGGTCAAAATCTCTATGTAAACATACCTAGAAGTATGCTAATGACTCTAAAATCTTTAAAAGTTGGAGTTTTTATGTAAAACTTTTTTTTTTTAATTTTTTAATTTTTTTGTAAATTTGTTTTTTTAAATACATGCTTAACCACTCCCCCACACTTAAACCTTACATTGTCCTCAATGTAATTGAATCCTCCTAGTAAAGTCAAGGTGGGAAATTTTAACATGATATGAAACAAGAAAAAGAAATAACAAAAAGAAAAAGCAAAAGCAAAAGGATAAGAAATACAAAACCTATGAGTTGCCTCCCATTAAGCGCTTGTTTTAAAGTCGACGGCCCGACTTAGCTCTTGTAAGATTCACTCCCCATATACTAACAATCGGAAAATTTGGGGATCCACCCATAATACCTGTTTTGCAAACAATAACTCCATACAAATGTTAGCACAAGAAAATAATAGTGAAATTATCGCTCGATAGCAATTTCCCCCACACTTATTCTCGTCCACACTCGGAAGTGTATAAAGAACATAGAATTTGGGAACTTCCATGTATTCTTCTTGGCAAACCTGCATAGTGTTAGCATCAAGTGTTTCCAATGGTGGATATCAAGAAACAAATCATCCAAAAATACTTCGGCTACATTCAAACCAATAAGAGGTAAAGGAGAATAATAAATATGCAAAGGGTTAGACAAACTCGCACACCCTCAGACATAGTAATCCTCTTCATCCTTAAAAAATTCGAGTGAATTATTTACTCTGTATATCGTGGTCCTCTATTAAACTCGAATCATTCTTCGGGTCGCTTTACCTTAACTAAAGTCTCGCATCATTAAAATCTCATCGCTAGTTCAATTCTGGGTCTTCTATTAAATCAATCAATGTGGTTTCATCCTCTAGCATCATCTCTTCAACATTCTTTATCATCTAATCGCCATTCACTAAAATGATTCTCACAGATAGCATTGTGGATCTTCTTGTGCTGTATTACACTGCTTATAACAATAGGTAAGTCACACCTAATCTCCTCCTTTTGAATAAGTGAAGGATCGCGACATATCAGGAGTCGGGAATAACTTCCCTCATTGTTGCAATTCTCATACACTTAGCGGACTCATATCTTTTCTAAAGTTTTCAAGCACTAATGCATCATCTTGACTCTACTTTTGAATAGGTGTTTGATCATTATTAAGATCAAGGCTCGATGCGCCACTAGCGTCTTCAAAAAGTCTCCCAAAGGTTGATCATTTTCAACACAATCATCTTCGTTTCGGACCACCATAATAAGAATTCTAACGGTTCATAACCTTTATCCCAGCGTCGTTTAAGTTCCATATGAATAGTCCTACTAATTTCGCGACAAGATCTTCCGAGTCTCCATCATCTTCCAATTTATATAATTGCCGTGCAAGTTTCCGACGTTCACGCTTACCACCGTTGATAGAGTTTCTAGCGACATCTCCTCCTTCGGAAAAAGTGAAGGAAAAACACGATGAAGAGGAGTATATTTCAAATTCTCTGTCTCGCACATTACTAGAAAACAAATTGTTAGATGCATAACTATCCTTCCATCCTCGTGATTGTCCACTTACATACCCGTCATAAGGTTGTTGATATGTGAGAATATCCATAAGGTTCGTAGGGAAATTGATCATAGCCAAAATATTGGTTTTGATTGTATCCAAGGATGGTCGGGTTGCTGCAATGTTTGAGGTTGAAAACTGGGGATTACTGTTGTAATATGCTTGCTCAGCCCACCATACATGGAAACCAGACCGGGGGCTAAGATTCTCAAACTAAGTTAGATACGATAGAATCTAACAAAGCAAGAATAAAGTAAAAAGAAAAATAGAATAATTAGTAATCATCCACAATCACTTTCTAAGAATGGCGCTAAAATCGATGCGTGTCGTAGGTAGGTGTGTAAAGATGTAAAACTTTCTATTTATAGGCTTCAATATTCTCCAATTCTAAGGAATAGACTTCTTTTCCTTTAGCAATTCAATTTCCAAACGCAAGCCTTTCACCCTTTTCCATCTTCTCTTCCAAATTTGAGCTCAATTCTCCATCCAATTCCTAGTCCAAGTCTTCACACCCATGAGAGAAGTCCATAGAAAATTCTGGAATCTTGGTCGCCGGAAAACTGGTATTATGGCCGGAATACGGCCGGAATAGTCGCCGCCGATCACCTGAAAATTTCACCGTCACTGGTATATTCGACGGAATATTCCGTCGATCCACCGTTAGAGATAACGGTCAAACGGGTCAGCGAGTCGATCAACCGGAGTCAAGGGAAGGAGAGTCAGCCACCGAGTCGACTTGAGTTAGTGTCTCGATCGGGCGACTCGTCTAAGCCAGGGTGAGTTGGATCGGTCATCCGATCGATGAGTTGACTCGCCTGAACGCAGTCCGTCAGAGTTCCGTTTGTTTATAGGACTTCCGGCCAAGTTCGAGCCTCCAATTTTCTTCGATCTTCCCTCGCTAAGAACATACACATACATCTATAGTTTCAAACCCATTCATTCAATCTCCACATAGTAATGTAGCCAACTTGTCTTCTTTACAATTTCAGATGACAACAATGACAAATCATCTTCTCATGTGTGGCATCGAGACCATCTCAAATTTCTATATTCTCGACTTCACGAGCGACTCAATCAACTTTGTTCTCGATTCAAAACCCATTTTCTATTCCTCTCAGAGAGCTCATCTTCCTTATTTCTCGCTCTTGTCATGACAACAAATCGAACCCGAGATCGGCCACCATCAGCTCGAGCACCACCATTAGTATCCGCAGACTGGTTCTATGACATCGCCCACTAACCCATTAATTCAACAATCCCATGGCAGCGGCTGACCCCTCTCAATTTCGACTTCAATTTACCCCTGTTCATCGACTTGTTCTCAATCGATTCACGGATGCAACATCAACCACTAATTTCAATCTGATCTTACGAGTTTCGATCCGCTTTTCTATCTTGATTTATCAACCAATCAAACCCATTAATCCTTCTCCAATCTATCTCGATTAACAGCAGCAGCCAACCCTATTGATTTTAATTACTTGAACATCACCACAGAACCCTTGATTTCATCTCTCAATCGAATCCATCTTTGATTCTCATCAGGAACCCTAATTTCTACTTCATCTCTGTTTCCCCGAGTTATCAGTCACCGACCCATCTCTCAATCTACGACAGCAGACCATGGCGCGCTTCTCGATTCTTCTTGACACTAACATCGTCTCTTCTCGATTCCATTCTTCCGACTCAACCTCATACTCATCAAATCGTCATCCTCTTCTTCTCTCGTCTCGTTATACCTCTTGAATCCCTCAATTCCACCATCAATTCCTTCCACAATTTCATCACGGATGCAACGGCTGACTCGATGCCTCTCATTCTCAACTTCGAGGTGAAATGAATGAAATGAATGAGATAACTCTCGATTTAGGGTGAAGGTAAAGTAGGGTAGGATATAGACACCCATCCACTCTTGATAAGGGCTAACCAATTACAGCCCCTTAACCTTGGCTGGGCTCCAGATAGTGTTCGCCCATGAATTGACAATTTTGCCCTTTTGCTCAAATTGGATAATTTCTTCTTCTTTTCTTCCGTGCGACTCCAAAGTAGCTATAAAACTCAAAACAAGCGTAAAATACATAATTTACAAGAAAAATAGCAAAGAAAGCATAAACAATAGATAGTAAATAGGATGTATTCTACACCCTATCAATAACTTCGGTCCCATATGTTAACATGAAAGGCGATAATCCGGTTGCCTCTCTACGAGTTGTCCTATAGGCCCACAAAACGTTGTAAAGCTCTTCACACCATTCCCCATATTCTGCATCAAGCTTCTTCTTTAGGTTGTCGACGATGGTTTTGTTTGTGATCTCATCTTGTCCATTACCTCGAGGGTAAAGGGTGTGGACTTACTCTTTCGAATGTTGTAGGTATTGAATAGCAAGTTGATATTCTTGCCTCAGTAGTCGTTTTCCATTGTCCGAGACGATTTCAGCTCGGTACCCCAAAACGACAGGATGATGTGCTCCCAAATGAATCGAAAACATCTCTTTCCGAATATACTTTAATGGAGCGGCCTCTACCCATTTAGGTAAAGTAGCCTGTAGCCACAATTAAGTATTTTCTCTCGCCTCGATCCAACATGCAATGGTCCCACGATGTTGATTCCCCATTTTGCGAAAGACCAAGGGTCAGATTACGGAGTTTAACGTCACCATCTTGGTGCGTGTATCTTTTTCCGAACCTCTGCATTCGCTCGCAGATGAGTGCCATATGCTTTGCATCCTCATTCATGTAAGGCCGGAAATACCCCATAGTCTTGGCCCGTGCTGCTAGGCTACTGGCCGAGTCAGTGGTTTCCCGCGCCCCATAATGCAATTGCGTTGCATTGTGTGCCCCTCTTCTTTGCTAAGGCATCTTAATAACGGTCCTAGGTATGATTTCCTATACAAAATGCCATCTCGGAACTCATATGCAGTTGCTTTGCTTTTGATTTTGTTGATCTCTAGTCGCCTCTGGGCGGTTCTCTTGTCTCTAGATACTCGTGGATAGGTTTTCGCCAATCATCGGCTTTGTACTGATCTGTCAGTAGTTGCTGCCACATACGCGCTAATGTCCATTGTCTCAGGTACCGAGATTCTCATAATTCCGATGCCTTCAACACTTGCATCCATTAGAATGCGAACGATGTATGTTAGAGCGTCCGAGTGGCGAGTATCTTTCCTACAGATATGCCGAAACTTGATGTTTGGTATCCGGTCGATATAAAATTGGGCGAGTTCCCAATATTTTTGTAACAAGGGGTCATGTATAGCGACTGCCCAGCTGATCCGTCCGACGACTAGCTGGGAGTCACTTGTTAGTCTTACGCCTTGAATCCCCATCTCCACTATCGGGCGCATAGCATATATCACAGACTTCGTATTCAGTGGCGTTATTGGTTGCCTTAAATTCAAGTCTAAACGAGTGGACTCATCTTTTTTCCTTTGGCGCTATGAAGAACAATCCAAGGCCTGACCTGCCTTTATTGGATGATCCATCCACAAAAACTTCCCATCGTGTCCGGGCTACGAGTCTCGAGTAAGTCTGGACGGATCCTCTTGGTCTTCCTCTATTCCAGGGATGTCTTCTACTTCATCTTCGTCGCTCAAGGGAAAGTATGCTGTGAAAGTCTGCCACTTCGCTCGTGCTTTTCATTGCTGTTTCTCATCTCGTAGAAAATATCGAACCGCTTGATCTGTGCACTCCACTTGGAGATCCGCCCGACTCGGCCGCATTGTCGAGCACTCGATTCTATGGAGGATTTTGTGAGTACCCAAATTTTGTGAGTTTGGAAATATGTCCGGAGTTTTTGTGTTGCAAATACCAAAGCTAATATCAGTTGCTCGATTCTGGTGTAGTTCTTCTCTGCTAGGTTCATGGTTTTGCTTATGAAATATATCGACTTTTCTTCTCATCCTACATTCTTGACTAGGACGGCACTAATGGCATAACTGGTCCCCCCGAGATATAGGGTCAGTGACCGCTGTCGTAAGCGACACAAATATAATTACACTTTCTTACTACTCAAAATATAAATATAGCAAGGGCAAGAAAGGATCGATCCCACAGAGAGGTCTAGGTTGTCAAATTGTTATGGTTTCCTATATAAAACACCCGAAAGAATTTCGATTGTGTAAATAAAAATAAACAAAAAGCAAATAAACAAAAGTAAACAAATAAGATAGAAGAGATATTGGTTAAGGATTTCGTTTTCATTCACTAACATGCTTTTCACAATAACTAGAATTGATATTTAATCTCAACTTTTATCAAAGACCCTAGAATATCTTGATCGCAAGAATATCCCGCAAACCTCCTCATGTCATCAACAAACACATTAAAAGATGCGAATATGAATTCTACCTAAAGGAACAACCTAACGTGTAAAAGCACTAATCAAGTTTAATTCCCTAGATGCGTTAAGTTCTATGAAATCATAGCCAATCAAAGCAATCGAACGTGGAAAGCGCACTAATTCAATTTAACAAAGGTTACGATTCACATATGACCATAAGAATATATCACTACAAACCATAATCATATTATGCTACTTGTATTCAAGGAATATCACTTTTGCGTATAATAAACCCTAAACTAGCAATAGATGTGATTAGAAGTTCTACCAATTTGCAACTTGACAAAACAATCAATCAATCATAAAACAATATTTTCGGAGAATTGCAAAACGATAATTATGAGACAAAACTAATATATTGAATCAAAGAATCATATTATGTGAAATCCAACTATTCCATAACCAATAATAAACTTAGGTACTCATATTCAAGGAGTTCATCACAAGAAGAAAGAGAAGTTTCATGTTTCTAAACCCTAGAATAAAGTAGAGAAGAGAATAATAACGTATGATCTCTAAATTGTGCCTAGGCTTCTCTATATATAGAGTTTTGTAACCTCCTCTTGAAGAAACTAGGAAACCTAGTAAAATTAGGAAAGTGCACTCCTTAAAAATTGTGTCCCGTGCATCGAACCCCGTGCAATTTGCTTGCCAAACTCGCCGGAATTTCCAAAGTCACGGCCATGTCCCAGCGTGGATAATGTAGAATAATCTGCTAAATAGTCCAATGGGCCTGCAACAATTCAGCTTCACTCCTTGTCAATGCCTTGTCAGATCTACTGAACCGACAAATGCATCTTTTCTTCAACCTCAGCAGACAACGATCTCTTCTTCCATGCAATATATCCTTCACAGCTAGCCCCTTCTTCTCGTTATGAGAATCACCAGCACCATTAACCCGCAACACCCTTCATCAGCTGCAATCAATGGCAGAACCCAGACTCCACTCGGTTAATCTTCATGCCTCTGCCGAGCTCGACCATCTTCTCTGTTTTGTTTTCACTGTCATCAATCACGACTGCCAAGTTCATATCTTTACCAACAATTGCATACATCTCTGGCAGCAAGTCAGTACTCTCCTGAACTTCTTCTTGTTTCATCACAACATCCAAGCAGCTCGAGCTCCACTTCTCAAGGCCATCACCGAACAATGGCATCACCATGCTCGAGTTCTTCATTCGCCAACAACCACGACATCACCATCAACCCCATCTCCGGCTTCACACGATAATGGCAAGCAACCTCCTTCTCTCGTTGCTCCTCTCATCCTCCCGACCGATACTCGCCTTTCCATTGATCACCGCTCATCACCATCACTGCCAACAAACTACAGCTCAACTCCATAGCTCCATTAGCTTCTCGTCATCATATCACCAGAGTCGATCCCTGCATCTCAGCTCCAGGTAACAGTTGTAACACCTTCATGTCAGTACTATCAAGAGCAGCATCTGCATCACCAAGCACCTACTCTGTCCATTAAGGTTGCAAATCAGCAGCACCACCATCCTCCATGCTCGTAACTCCATCACCAAGACTAACATTTCAATTTCATCACTCCAGCTGCAATAATTACCAAACCCACAGACCACAGCTACAGACTTGAATTCAATCTTCACAGATATCCACCTTCTTCTATGTGCTACAACTGCAATCCCCTGAGTTCTTCTCAATCCAACAACTCCACCAAAAACTCTGATCAAAGCCACCACAGTTCAACACATGACACACAAGTATTCATTACAACTCCATTCCTCGAATTCATCTGTTATAATTAGCTCGTTCCATTCCAGATTCGACTCTAGAAACACACAGGGCATGTTGAGACAAACTCATATCCTAAATCCCTTTGTGTGTTCTTCATTAATCATCACCAGATTCATCAAACTCCTTCTGCAAATCGAACCAGCACCTTTGAATCTGAACCATGAAACCCATCCATGAATTCCACCGGACTTCCCGACTTTAACGACTGACTTCATCTTCTACTACCTCAATCATCAAACCCATCTCTATATCCTCTGAAACCCTAACTTTCCTGTCCCTCTCTATTTCAATTTATTCGATCTATCAATCAACAATAACTCAGACTCAGAAAACCCTTCTTTAATTCGAGCATCAATTTTCACTCAACATTGCTTGATTTCTCGATCTCTTCTCTCTCGATCAATTTCAGATGTATTTCTCTCGAATTTTAATTCAGGTGAAAATGCTAAATGAGAGAAATTTCTCTCAAATTTAAGTCATAATTAGGGTAGGGTTTATGCAGTGACACCTCATGTTATAAGGGCTATCCTGATTGGCAGCCCCTTAGCCTCAGCTGGTCTGCGTCTAAAATTCCTCCAAATGGAGTTACCCCTTAACATTGACTGGGCTCCAGATAATGCTCGCCCGTGAAATGACAATTCTGCCCTTTTCGCTTTAAATGAGTAGTTTCTCCTTCTTTTCCTCCGTGCGACTCCAAAGCACCTAATAACTCAAATTCACACATAAGATACATAATTCACATGAAAAATAGCAAAGAAAGCATAAACTCTATATAGTAAATACGGTGTATTCTACACCTATCAGCCAAAGACTTCACGGGATCTGGTCTTTGTAATACGCGGCAGCTCGCGAGATGTCATGCTAATTCTTCTCGAAAGCTTCTTCGCATTCCTCGGTCCATTTCAGTGTAGTCAAAATCGCTCTCCAAGGCCGATTACTCACCGAGTAATCGCTACAAGCTCTATGACCGAGGCGATTTCCGATTCCAAGGCCTCTCCGGTTTTTAACAATTAAGGCGACCGATTTGGACTGATTTTTTAGCAAAACGAGTTAACGATTTTTCTGAGTTTGCCTTGCATGCACTTAAATCGAGAAAATAAAATATTCATAACCCTTAGATGAGAGTTATAAAATAGAAAAACCTCTAAATACATGATAAATACGTTCAATATAACAATATTACACACTTAATTACATCATAATGTTAAAATTTTAATTTTAATTAGGTACAAATCATGACTTATGAGCAGCAATATATAAATTATTAATAAATAGATTCAGAGTATTAGACCGAGTTTTGGCGATTTCCAAGTCCGAACTTATTGCTCCTCGCTCCAAGCTCCCCAACCGAGTAGCACTGAGACGATTTCGATTACTTT
>JAJJWW010003920.1:0-16130 GCA_023531295.1 Papaver armeniacum
GATACTACATATTAATATGACTACATATGTTACTAGTATAGTACTAGTTACTTTTTTTTTTTTTTGAAAGGAAAAAGGGTTCCAAAGAACCCTTAGCTTATATTTATTTAGACTACCTCATTATAGTGGAGGTTTGAAGAGATACAAATAGATGGTGAAGAAGAATTCCACCACCCTGAAACATCATCATGTTTTGCAAATTGAAAAAGGTCATGTGCTAATACATTTGCACTTTTTGGAACAGAAACAAAGTTAATGTCATCAAAGTCGTTTGCTTCACTTCGAATACGTAAAACCGACGAGTTTATGCTCCAAGGAATATCACTAGTATCCCCATAGATTGCTTGACGAACATTTGAAGCATCACCTTCTATAATCACCTTTCTTAACTGTAATCTTTTTGCCAGATGAATACCAAGAAAAACTGCCTTTGTATCTGCATATAATGGAGAGGTTGCATCAAAGGTATTGTTTCACATCCTAAAAACCTTCTTCCATGGTCTTGAACAATAGAACCTGCTTCTCCTTTATTGGGAGTAAAAGCTGCGTCCACATTGATTTTAAAGTAATCATATTCATGTGGTTGCCAAGAAACAGCAGCTGTGATTGTTTCTTCAAGATAGAATCTCGGATTATCCTGAATACATACATTATAATTAATATGAGCTTTCTTGATCACCATACCTGCAGAGAAAGAAGCATCGAAAAATACCATCTCGTTCCTCATTTTCCATATATTCCAGATTACACACAAGCCCATAATAAACTTGAATAAATTCATTTCTTATAACCAGCTCATGATAACATCCCTGGAGTTCCTGGTATCTGTCAGGCCTGAGAATTCCATATATATATTTTTGAAAATAGTAGCAGACCATAGACAGTTAAAAAATAAATGCTCAATGGATTCCTCCTCTTGTTTGCACAACGTGCACGACGGATCTATCTGGGAGATAAATCTTTTGAGATTTTGATTGACTGGCAAACCATTACAAATCAACATCCATGTAAAAACCAGAATCTTTGGAGGAATGAAAGAGAAAGACCAAAACTTACGCCAAGGGAACTCATGCATAGCCGAAAAAGAAGGAATATTTTCTAAAAGAATCTTGTAGCAAGATTTTGTAGAAAATTTACCCGTAACTGTAGGAGACCAAATAAGGATATCTTGTGAATTATTTCTGTTTAAAAAAATATTCTGAATTTCATCCACGATTTGCTGACTGAAAAGCTAGTGCATAATATCGATATCCCAGCTAATATTATCTTCAGTCATTAAATCAGAAACATGCACAATATTTTCTGGCAAAATATCTGGCAATGGGAGTAAATGATTTACCTGATTTGGAACCCATGGATCTTCCCAAATCTTAACAGAATTACCACTCGAGATTTGTCAGAATATTTTTTTCTCCAAAAAAGGTCTTACTTGCATCAAATCATGCCAAATGGAAGAGCCTTTCTTTTTAGCATCTTCATTCCAAAAAGAATGATCTTGAAGATATTTTGCCAAGAATAATTGAACCCGTTTAGCATTTTTATTCTCCAGAAGTCTCCATGCTAGTTTGCATACCAAAGATTTATTTACCAATTCAATGTTTCTTAGCCCAAGGCCACCATCCTTCTTATGAAGAGAATTTTTTCCCAAATTAATAAAATGCATCTTTCTTTTTTCAACAGAATGTCCGTTCCAAAAAGCTCTTTGGATTTTGTCAATTTGATTGGTAACTCCCTTTGGTAAGATACATATACCCATGAAGAAGATATGGATTAAAGACAAAATAGAGTTTATAAGTATAGTCCTTCCTTCCGGGTTTAGATAATGTTGTCTCCACTCTGCAAGTCTTGTATTGAATTTATCAATCAAAAACTCAAAACTTGATATCCAAAAATCAGACTTAAGGGGATAAATACCCAAATATTTGTCATCCTCCTTCATTTCTTCAACACCAAACTCTTGTTTACAGAATTTTCTTCTAAATTCCGAGTTTCCTTTACTAAAATGAA
The DNA here is from genome assembly GCA_023531295.1 of Papaver armeniacum. Lineage (NCBI taxonomy): Eukaryota > Viridiplantae > Streptophyta > Magnoliopsida > Ranunculales > Papaveraceae > Papaver > Papaver armeniacum. Next base: position 2,008 of record JAJJWW010003920.1, read on the forward strand.
TCGTAGACTTATTGAAGTTGATTAATTGACTAGATAAATCAGAATAATGCTTAAGGATTTCCTTCAGATGCGTTTTGTTGATTCTAGAATTTTCATCAAAAAAGAAAAGATCATCTGCAAACATTAAATGCGTTACCATTGGAGCATAGTTGTTGATCTGGTAACCCTGGTACAACCCTTGTTGTTCATATTGATTCATCAAGATCGATACTCCCTGAGAGCAAATTATGAAAAGCGTAGGAGATAAGGTACAACCCTGTCGAATACCTCTTTCACTTCTAAATAATCCTTGAGGGCTTCCATTTAAGTTAATGGAGAAGGAAACAGATATTACACACTTCATGATAAGTGAAAGAGAATGACCATGAATCCCCATCAATATTAGCATATCAGCCAAAAACTTCCAATTTACCCGATCGTAAGCTTTTGCCATATCCACTTTTAGAGCAAAGTGTCCATCTGTGGCTGTGGAATTATTCATGGAATGAAGAAGCTCTTTTGCAATAACGATATTGTCTAGAATTTGTCTTCCCAGAACAAATGTTGTTTGAGACCAAGATATAAAGCTATCTAGAAAAGGCTTGATTATGTTGGAAAGTAACTTCGCTACCACTTTATATAGCATATTGCGAAGTGCTATTGGTCTATATTCACTCGGACTTATAGGATTTTTGATTTTGGAATCAAAGAAATATGTGTATGATTGAACAATTCAGGAAACTCAGCATACTGAAAGATGGATTTTATTAAATTGACAACACCATTTGATATAGTAGACCAACACTTTTTATAAAAAATAGGAGAGTATCCATCTGGACCAGGGGAAGTATACGATCCCATTTTGACAAGTACATCCCATATTTTTTCCGCCGTAGGAATTTTAGCAATGTCCTCATTATCATGTTGGGATATTTGATGTACATCATCATCCTTAATCATTGGTGCTGCTTCCACATATGTTTGCTTAAATAGATTTTCTAAGTGAAGAAATAATTCCTTAGCAATTTCATCTTGATGAGAAATCCAGGTTAAATATGATTTTAAGATATGACTTATCGTATTCCTTCTTCGACGTTGTTGGACAAACAAGTGAAAATGGCGTGTATTTCTGTCTCCATCCTTAGCCCACTTTTGCTTCATCCGTTGATCCCAATAAGTGGCTTCCATAACCAAATATTCATTCAATTTCGCAGTAACCAATTTTTCCTGTTGAAGCATTGAGATTGATGGCCTTTTAGATTGTATTCTTAGTAACTTAGTTTTAAGAAAACTAATATGATGCCGCACACAACCAATCTTTGTTCTACTCCAATGTTGTAAGAAAGAACCTAACTTCTGGAGTTTATCTTGTGAGGTGTCTTCAGGATTTTGAGACCAACACTTCTCAACTTTCTCCAGAGAATCTAGATATGAGATTCAATACTCTGAAATTTGTAATGTGGAGCATCCCTAAGAATATTTATATCCATGTTTAAAATTATCGGTGCATGATCACTTGCCAATCTAGGAATATGTAGAACACCCGAATTGTGATACGAAATGCACCATTCTGGAGAAGCCATTACTCTGTCAAGACGTTGACGAATTAAAGAATCCAGATTACAACCATTGCTCCATGTGTAATCCGGACAACTAAATCCTAAATCAATTGAATGATTTTGATGGATGAATGAAATTAAAATAGGAAATAGTTGATTCAATCACAGGTAGACCTCCGTATTTATCCTGGATAGAAGAGATTGCATTGAAATCTCCTATGAAACACTTACTTCCATTGAATTCTTAGACCTGAGAAGATATATTCTCATAAAAAGAAGCCCTATCAGATAATCTCGGTGGACCATATATGCAGAAAAGATTCCAGGGATGTCTTGGGCCATCGTTGTGGATAACAACATGAATGAGATTGGGGGAAGAAGAAATTACTTCCAGATTGACGAAATACCTCCAAAGTAACCATAAACCACCACTTCTGACTATTGAACTCACCACACATGAATTTTGAAAACCAAATTGATCAACTCTAGTCGAAAAATCTTCGGAAGATAAGTTAGTTTCAGAAAGAAATACCACTGATGGATTTGTACCCCTTAGGAACGAGTGTAGTGCACGAATTGTTGGGCTGTTCCATAATCACCAAAAATTCCATGAAATAATTAACATTTATCATGCGCCCTTTTAGGGCTTGCCTCTGCACCATTTTCATACGATGAAGAAGAATCATTTTTCTTAGAAAATTTCGATCTTGGGGAGTTATTGATAATGTACGATTCATCTTGTAATCTTTTTTGTTTTATGCTATCATACTGACTTTCAGAACCAAGAAGCTGAATATCTCCAGAATTTCGAGCCATATTCATCCAACCTGCATGACCCCTTATATCCATTGATGGAGGTTTTGCAATAACCTTTTTTGGAGGATATGGAGTTGTAGTCGCAAATTGTTTGCCTCTCTAAGAAATCATACGTCTAGAAAGTTCCCGATGAAGACATAATTCAGAATTATACATATTTCTTTCAACCGATATATCAGCAACATGAATTTCCGATCTGAGAATTCGCGTCATTGCGTAATATGATCTAGCATTTTGGGAAGAACTCTCATCAAAGCTTGAAGAAAATTGGCCAGAGGAAATATCACTACGAATGTTATTGATCTGGCTCACGCTTGAAGACGACTTCTTGTAGTGCGGATCATCCACTACAAAGATATCCTTGAAAAAAGGTTTTTCTTGCTCATCAAGTCGGCCAAAGACAAAGATAGCATGCTTGTATTTTGGCTTTATCAGTTTCATAGACTCTTCATGTTGATGTGATGGGAAAGTATTGTAGACATGGTTTTTGAAGTAGTTTACTTTAGGGAACATCATCCAATGGCCAATGAAACCACAAAATAAACAAAACCTTGGGAGACGTTCATACCTCAATTCAAGGGCATAGTCAGGTTTTCCAGGGATAGGAAAAGGAATAGCTTTTTGAAAGGGATGCTTAATGGAAATATGTGTATTAGCTCTTGCAAATTTTCACTAAGAAGTGGATTCATATGTTGTAATCGGTCGAGTTTCCCCAATATCAGATCATATACATACAGGGAGCACATATTTTCAACTGGTAATCCATGAATTTGAATTCCCAATTCAATAGACTCGAATTTGTATTCTTCTGGTAGCTTGTTTGGAATGCATCTTTCAAGAGCATATAGATCATCCTTGATAATCCATGGTATGCTTTCAAGTATCAGAGAAGCATTTGCTTGTGATTCAAATTTGATGACGTAAGTATCATCAGTAAAAACTGATACATAGAAAACTTGATTTGTTTTCCAGATTTTTCCCAAGGGAGTACTAGTTACTACTAGTATATTAGTAACATATGTTACTACATATCAAAAAAATGTTATGTATTGATACTACATATCAGTTATGTATTGATACTGTTAAGTAACAAAACTGATATGATACTACATATCAGTTATGTGTTGATACTAATTAGATCTGGAAGGGTGTTTTAGGTATTTAGAAAACACACTTTATAATCTCCACAAGGTTTTCAGACTAGCGAGTAAATAATCAGGTCCAAAAAAATGTTTTTGGACCAGCGAGTAAATGTTTTCTGGGACTGGACTACACAGTACCCGGGTCAGGAAATAGTGGACTTGTAAGGACCCACAATCTCGTCAACGTTATTAGAACGGTCAAGAGTTGATCTAGCGATAATCAAGAGATGAATTAACCGTTATTTACTCGATTAGTTTAAAAGAAATTAATCTAACAGTAATCTACAGATGAAACTAGTATCGCTAGATATATCTCGAAAAGTTATGTGAATTAGACTACTCGAACGTGTCATTCGGATACCGGACGAAGAAGAAAACATCAGATTTGTATGAAGGGCAAAATAGTTTCTTTAGACAAATCGAGATGGACTGCCCTTATCCGATTTGTGGGCGCCTTGTGATAAGCACGAAAGTGCGATGCTTTTTCACCCATAATTACATTAGCTAGGTCTCATTTTATCACTAATAAACTTGTTTTAAGTCTTTTCAAGGAACTCGAAAAGTGGTTTTTGCACCCCGGAGGACAACTACTAAACGGACCCCTACTTTGGATAACGGGAACCTCAATTACTAAGGGGCATCTCAACGGATAAGGGACACCTTCCTTACTATTTACACCACATAAGGCAAGTGCTAAAGGGACACCCGTACAGGATTAGGGGGAGGTCATCTTCAACCTTTTGAATTATGAAATTTGGCGGGAAAATTGGTTTTTCAAGGAAATGCAATTAGGGTTCGATAATTGAAGGTGTTATAACGAGATTAAAAGGCTGAAATTGCATGGGTATGATCTTCTCGGCTAAACAGAGCCAGTAAGCTTCTCTGTCTCGATTTGAATTGGCTATAATCGTTGATGTGAAGCAAAAAAGTCACAGGCAGATTTAGGGTTCGATATTTGAAAGTGTTTGAGAGAGATTCAATGGATGGAATCGTTTGTGCTGACTTGTATGATCTAAACAGAGATGTTAATGGCTTTTTATTTGTCTAAAATTGGATAGAATCGTGGACTTGAAGAAACACAGTGAGATGCTATTCTCGGGTTCACTGGCGTATTTATCTGGATCGGGTCGGCCGAATATCTTTCACAGTTTGGTTAGTTTGGGCTGTTATGATTGACTAAAGCTGGTAATCGGGTTGAATTCGAGGAAGTTTCCACGTAGATTCTATAAAACAGGGAAGTTATGTGGTTTTCTCATGAAAACGGAGTTTGGAGTATGCTCGGGATTATTAGATGAAGATTGGCGTGTGTTTATCACTCTATTAGGCGTTTACACAACCATTAGACGTGTGAAAGAGAGAAACGGGGAAGCAAATCCGCATTGTGAGGAAAGAAAAAATTAAGAAAATATTTTCTCTTTACTGTCGAAGATTTGGAGTAACTGCATAGAGATTTTATGCGCATGTTAAGTATAAATAGGGTGCTGGCATTCCAAAAAAGGATATCGAGAGTTTGGGGAGAAAAATCGAGAGTTGCAGAGAAGAAGAAGAAGAAGAAGAAGACAATGATTGATTTCCACCGACTGTCGCAGTAGAATCGTCGTTTATAAAATGGTAGACTTTCAAATCGATTCATTTTGGCGCCGCTGCCGGGGACTTGTTTTTAGATTAATTTTTAGGTTTATTTTTATTTTATACAATATTTTCATTTCATTTTAGATTTTTTTTTTCCTTTTTATGCGTTTCTTTTTTTATTTCTTTTCAGGGACTTTTTGAGGATGATGGTTTCTTCTGAGGAGACATCACCTAAGATGACGCTGGCGGAATATAAGCGTAGAAAGTCAAATTATCAGGAAACCTCATCTGAGATGACACTTGCTGAATATAAGCGTAGGCAACGGTATGGAGTTTCTGCTCCACATGAGGTAAGTGAAGAATCCCCGCTAATGATATATGAGAAGTATTACAAATACAGACCACCTAGTTTGGAACAAATACTGAGAATTCTGGAATGACAAAAATTATTTAATGATGATGATGATCAGTCTTGTAGTGACTCAGTTCCAGACAGAATTTGTAGATGACCCTGTAGATGATTGTGTAGATGATTTGCCTAATTCCATAGATGAATCTATCTCACAAGATAATTCACCGAACTTAGAGGTTGTTTCTAGACCCCTAGACTTCCAAAAGTTACCTAATTTAGGGTTAGAATTATGTGCTTCTAAAATTTTATTGGGGTACTTTGCATCTAAATACCTGCAGGACTTGCCTATTCTTGATACAAAGTGCATGAGCCGATTGATAATTCCTCGGTCTCAATAGAATCCCCATATTTTGTTATTTACGCACTTCCTTTGCAAAGAAAAACTTGGTTTAGGGGTAAATCTTGATTTTTGATAGTTTCAAATGACCAGTGTTTTCATGACATAAGTGTGTAGCTGTCGTTTGTAAATATTGGATTTTGGGTCGATCCCCAAGTTTTTCAGGTTATTAGTTTATGGGGATCTTTTATGTACATTCTAGTAGGTATAATTTTTATTTTTTAATTTTTTTTTGAATTTCCCATCTTAATTTTTACGTTAGATGACTCAATTACATTGAGGGCAATGTAATATTTAAGTGTGGGGAGTGGGTATTAACTTTTAATTTTTCTTTTAATTTTCTTTCAGAAATTTCTTGCGTATGATGACCGGTTGTGTAGCGGGTCTATTTGCATGTATTTCTTTATTACGACCACTGTGTAGCGGGTCCTAAAAAATTTTTTTATTATGGTTGATAGGGTTATGACCATGTGTAGCGGGTCTCTAAAAAAATATTGTGTGTCTTGTGTATGGCATTTGTCATGACCACCGTGTAGCGGGTCTAACTCTCTTATTATATGACCACCTGTGTAGCAAGTCAATTTTCTGTTTTGCTCGAGGACTAGCAAAATGTAAGTGTGGGGGAATTTTATATAGCTAGGTCTCATTTTATCACTAATAAACTTGTTTTAAGTCTTTTCAAGGAAATAAGCTCTTATGGAGAAAGTTGCTCGAAAAGTGGTTTTTGCACCCCGGAGGACAACTGCTAAACGGACCCCAACTTTGGATAAGGGGCACCTCAATTACTAAGGGGCATCTCAACGGATAAGGGACACCTTCCTTATCGTTTTACACCACATAAGGCAAGTGCTAAAGGGACACCCTGCATGTGATTAGGGGAGGTCATCTTCAACCTTTTGAATTATGAAATTTGGCGGGAAAATTGGTTTTCAAGGAACATAATTAGGGTTCGATAATTGAAGGTGTTATAACGAGATTAAAATGCTGAAATTGCATGGGTATGATCTTCTCGGCTAAACAGACCTGGTAAGCTTCTCTGTCTCGATTTGAATTGGCTAGAAACGTTGATGTGAAGCAAACCAGTCATAGGCAGATTTAGGGTTCGAGATTTGAGAGTGTTTGGGAGAGAGACAAAACATCACAGAGCTAAAAAATCAAGTTGCAGAAAACCACCATTTCTGCTATTGCTGGGAAGAACACGAAGAACAAAACACCACCAGAGGCAGTCGTTCATGCCATAGTGACAATGACAATTAGATTTAGGGTCGAGAGCTACAAAGAATAATTTAGCATTCATCTTTATCGTTTTTCTGCAAAGTGTTTGCAACAATTATAAACGTTGCAAACACCCAATTTTCATCATTTTCTCCATTTCATCTTTGTAAACACCCTTTGAGCAATAATAATGATTTTTGAGCGTGTTTCCAACATGATGAGAGGCTAATTCTCCCACAACCAAGGCAATGAGGAAGCTATTTCTGCATGAATAATTGGTAACTATTATATTTTCTCTAATTTATAATTTATAATTCACTCAATCACTGCTTTTGCAGAGTTTTTAATTGATTACATAATTTTCTTAATTAGTTGTGATTCAATTTGATAGGTTATATCTTTGTTAAGTCAATTGATAATCTATGCTTAGGGAATACAATTAATATTTGAGAATTTGTATGATTATTTGTGAATTAAGAAAATAAGGGACTTAAAAGATAATTAGAGTTTTGGATTATTTACCATCATTCATTCATCTGTAATAGTGGAATTAGTGTCTTAGTTATTTCTAATATCTTGAAATTAAATTTTGAGTTAAGTTTTGTTTGTTTTTAAGTTTTATAAGTCTAAAATCTATTGCTTTCACAAGTCTCAACGAACCTATTTACTACAACTTTTAAAATTACATCACCTTGATAATTTCTATTTGATTTTATCCCAAAACGTGTCGAAGAGAAATTCATTTCTATGTTTTTCTTTCTCTTTCTTCTTCATTCTTCTTCTTCTCTTTACTTCTTTCTGTTCTGTTTTTCTTCTCTCTGTCGATCTCAAATCAAAAGAACGGATCTTATATTGTGTGAATAATTATTAGTAAACCTTGTTACTTGTTGAATCGAGGAAGAGGATGATGATTGTAGCAGATAATTGAGTTCTGAAAAGAAGAAAGATTGGTAAGTAAATTAGGGTTTCCTAATTGATTGAATTTGCTTATGATTTTGATAAATAGATAGATTATAGGTGGGTTTGTGTTTGATTGAAGTCTAGATAGTTCTATAAGGCTTAATTTTGATTTCTTTAGGAAATTGAGTTACGGGTTAGGGTTAGATGAATTGAAGATGAAGATTAGGGTTCTTGAGTTTGAATTAAAGATGAAGAAGGTAAGTTTAATAGTGATGAATTGAAGAGGAGTTGATGTTGTTATAAGCTAGAAGCAGTAATTGATTTTGAGTCACTGATTTTAGACTCTTTAGGAAAGAATTTAAATTAGGGATTTCCAATGGAGTTCTGAATTTGGGGGAAGGACAAAGGAATTTGAGATGGTAATGAAACTGTGGGTTACAGTGATAATGGAACGGAACGTATTTGTGGATGTACTCTAGGTATTGTTGAGATACAGGGGATGTGAAGATTAATTTTGAATTGAATTGGTGATAGGGGTATATTAGCGGAGATGAAAATGATATTGGAGTTGATATAAATGAGTATCTGTCTAGAAGTAAAATGGATTGCAGGATGTGCAGATGTTGAGTGATTAATTATAATGAAGTTGATGAAACTCAAGTTACAGGCAATGAATAGATTGAAGTTAGGTTTGTTTTAATGCTGAAATGGTTGCTGACTTGCTGAGTTGTTTTAAATTTTGATAATGATAATAAAGGTGCTGGTTAATCACCCAACTTGAAGACATGTTGATTAGAGTTTTTCCAATGGAATGTGTGTGAAGAAAAAAGTCTTCATCCACATAGGATACACAACCATTTTTATAAAAATCATCTCCAACCAATTGATGTGAGGATGATGTGGCAAAAAAATAATTAGACATCCTCTAAGTGAACCTCTAGTTTTAGACATTCACTTAAAGGATGTCTTCCCATCCTAATCATACTTTTATTAATAAAAATCATTAAAAACAAAAATTGGAAATAATTTTAACCAATTATCTACCTACAAATAAGTAAAAGAATGATACAACACTTTATGAGTTGGAAATTTTCTCCTAATTTTTAGGATTTTATACCTACAGGATGTCTTAAAAGTGATGCCACATAAGAAACATCCACATTCACCATTGAAGAAGCTCTTGTGAAATTCCTGAATATAGTATTGGAGGTGGATATTTTTCAACAAAACTAAACTTCCGCATGTATAGGCAACAATAAAGACCCACACCCAACCTCATCAACATCACTGGATTTTGGTTTTCTCCAATACCTCCGAAGAATACACCGAATAAATTATAAACTCAAAATATATTGGGAAGAAATTTACATGTCCAAAGCAATCCCAATCCCAATAACTATTTATATTTGTTCCCTGTGAACTACCCTGGTAGAAACGAAAAAGATGTTTCAGATTATAAGGCATGATACATGGGCAGAATTTCATGACAGACAACAACTAAATGGGAACAAATAGAGATGTTCGAAAATCGATCTAAAAAAGTACATATGTGAATCATAGAGTCCAGAAGGGATAAGTGCGAGTAAAGACGGGAACTGGTTTGTCAAGTAAAAAAGTCATGGCCGCAACAGCTTGCACTGGTTACCAGTGCCAAGTAAAACCCGCAATTCAATCATATAGAGTTTGGTAATCCCGGTGGAATTTAGGAACGGCCCCCTGGAACAGACGCGGAATGTGTTCAACGCTTTTTTTCTTTTCGGGTACATTAATTATATACCCCTAGTTTTGACACCCAACAAATATACCCTTATACAATAATAAATATAACCCTATCATTTAATAACCTCATCTATTTAAAATTACATTACCTAAATGCCCCTACTCATAAAATGTTTTCCTTTATTTCAAAATATAAAATAAATTTCTTTCCCTACCACTTCATCGCGCCACCACCACCAATAACACCACCACATATCCACCACCACCACCACCATTACCACAACCACCACCTACCAACCGCCACCACCACCTCACCACCACCACCGATACACCACCACCACCGCTAGTCCACCATCGCCGTCGCCGCCACTATGTAGTCTACCAAAAACACCACCACCATTCGCCCGTCGCCGCCACCACTGCCTCCACCGCCACCACCAAAACTTGGTGTCAACAACCGAAGTTGATCCCCAAAAAAAAATCAGAAAAAAAAATGGTATCAACAACCGAAGTTGATCCCAGAATCAAAAATTTAGAAAATGTTCAGATTATGTATGGTATCAACAACCAAAGTTGATCCCAAAAATATGGTCAACAACCAAAGTTGGCTCCAAAAATTAGTATCAACAACCAAAGTTGATACCAAAATTAATTTTTCGTAAAAATGTTAAAATTATGTGTAGTTTAGACAACTAAAGTTATCCAAAAAATACGGTGTCAACAACCAAAGTTGACCCTAAAATCTAGTATCAACAACCAAGTTGATCCCCAAATATTGTGTCAACATCCCAAGTTGATACCAAAATTAAAAATTCAGAAAATGTATGGTGTCAACAACCAAAGTTGATCCCAATATATGGTGTCAACAACCAAAGTTGACCCTAAAAATTGACGTACTAAAATTAGTGAACCTGACGTGAATCGAACACACATCTTCTGACTAAAGCCAGTTGTGATACCATTACACCACAGATTCGTATAATGTACATATACTTCAACAAGTAGTATCCACAACCAATAACACCCTTTCTATAAGGTAACATGATCCTATGAAACATTAGCACTAGTACATAGAACGAATTCAACAAACTAAATGATTGTAAATGGAATTTATCAAACTACCTAAGTCGTATAAATGTTTGAGCAAGTCGCAGAACTAGAAGACCACCTATTTATCAAACCTAACTCTAACAACAACAAGAAAAAAAAATCAGAATAGAAAATACTCCCTCCGTTTCTGGAAAAGAGATACCTTCACTTTTTCAATTTGGCCTATTTTTAGGCTAAAATGAAAAAGTGAAAGTATCACTTTTCCAAAAACAGAGGGAGTAATATTTAATAAAACTGACCACTAATTTGTCTACATAAACTTGTTGTGTATGTAAATTTTCCATGAACAAAATATAGATTGAAATGGTAGATTCTATATACTTACGAAATATGGCGTCCTCTTAACTTGTCCAATGCTGCCTGTCCCTTATTTATAGTGCCAAACATGAGCATGTAGATCGTTGTGCAATGGGCTTTCATAATGCATCTTAACACTGGAAATCACAAAAAAAAAAAAAAAAAAAAAAAAAATTGCTTAATAAATGGGAATGTGAGCCTAACGGTAAAACAAAAATATTTAAGATCGGAAGTATCAAGTATATAGTTTGAAGTTCACAAAAGAACAAAGTAAGTGGTACAGATAATAAAAATGCAATTGCGTGCATCATTGATATGCATTGAAAATATCATAGCATCATACAACTCAACAAGTGATCCGTAAGGGGTTTATTAGCATCTCAACAAAGATACCGGTGGTCAAGCACAAGTGTGCCAGAACTCTAAAAACCAACTAGAATTTCTTATAACATCCACACAACCAAAACAAAATAATACACCAATGGAAAGTAAAATTAGTATGGCTAAATAGTATGACTATGGATATAAACTTACTTACATACTAATAGTATGACTAAATAGTCAGAACATATGCTAGGATATTTCTCATGCAGATCCCATATAAAGTTCCAAATTGAAGGTCATATGTCTATGCCGAAAGAGAACATGCAACCGATTAAATTTATAAGCTTTGTTTATGAGTTCTGACCTTACATTGTAATCGGATAATTGGATTCAATCACACAAAGTTAAGTTACTTATGTTTAAACGACATATTTTGCAACAAAACTTCAAGTCGAGTATAGTAGCATGTTAGTAATGAATGAGTTTATAGTAAAGCAATAAGAGAGTTTATAAGAACAAACTAGCAAAGAAACTAAGAATGATCCCGTAGTCACCACCATGAGTTTTCTCTTCAAAAGTAGCATTTTCCGCAGTCCCAGTAGTTAAACACATTTGAATCTTTATAACAAGTTTCACAAACACCGTGGCACACATTTTTCCTTGAATAAATCAAAACCGATCAAGACATAATGATGGGCAAGCTAACATAATGAGTATATGGTTTCACAAAGTAACAAATTATTAAGGTTTAGATAATGTCACCTCCAGGATATGTCAATGGTGCGGAGTTGGTTCCTTAACAGTGCGGTATCACCACCGCCACCCTCACTACTATAATAAAATTTACCAACATACATTTAGTGCAACAAACATCCACCACCACAACAATAAGATTCCAAGAACAAAATTCACCACCATCGCTATAACAACACCTTCCACCACACCACCACCACCGTCATCACAATATCAAAGATTATGCATTAAAAATCATCAATCTCTATAAATATCATGAAATTACTACATCACATAAAAGAATCAAATTCCCTGTAAACCAAATTGATCACAAAATCCATTCTCATAAAATTTGCGAACCAAATCAAGAATATCGATGAATAATGAAAGAAGAATTATACCGTAAAGTAGTGACTTTAAAGTTTGATTTCGAACCTGTTGATGATTACCTAATTTCGATCGAAACAAAACAAAATTAATCGAAGAGGAAGATGAAAGCAACTACAGATCACCTGAAAATCTCACTAAAATCTCTCGTGAATCTCATTTGAAATCTCACGAACAAAAACCCCTATTTTTGGTGGTGACGGCGAAGATGGTGGGATTTGGATTGTTGTTGATTGTGAAGATAAAGATGGTGATGATGGCTATGTAGATGATTGTGGTGCTGGTGTTGGTGACATTGGTTGTGGCGGTGACGGAGATGGAGGTAGTGACGGTGGTCGCAAATGATGGATTTGGTGTCAATTCGATTGATTTTTCTCCGAGCGAGCAATAGAGAAATCAAGTATAACATAGAAAGGTTAAAAATGGAACTTTGAATATTATTATTTTTATTGATAATTTCAAATATGCCATTAGGGTATTTATAAAGATTCTTGAGGGTACTTTTGAAGACCAATCACAAGTGAGGGTATTTATTCAATTTCCACTTTCTTTTTTGTGTCAAGTTCCACTACCACCTCTTCATGACTCATAAATAAAATGGTTTTTTCTTCATTTAAACCTGATGAAGTTGTTAAAAATCAAATTGTGGATTATTTTTGTATGTCACGTTGCCGATGTTCATGTTTATAAAGCTCAAAAACGAAACTATTAATGTTCAAAACTGTTGAGTTTAATGAGGCAACTTTTCTTGAAATCATATTTTCCCTTTTTAACATGATTAATCAAATTTCTACGCAAAGCTTGAGATTCTGGAGAAAACCAAAGTTCGAGTCTCCGAATGTTTTGGGAGAGTACATATCAACAGCATATGTGTTGAAACGAATGATTGGAAAAGACTTTCATTGGATAATTTTCAGGATCGATTCTAAATCAGTAATAACATCTTTTCAATCAGGGAAGATACCATGGTATGCCATTACAAGATGGAGGAAAATTTGTGATCAGGTTGTAAACTGGATCTTTTTTTTTTTTAATCGTGAAAGGGATTATATTGAAGAAATAAAAATCGGTTACAAACTGAAAATTACAAAGAGATACAGCTGAAAATTAGGAAGAGGTGCAACTTTCAATCTTAAGACTACAAGCTGTAACTAAAGAAAACCAAGAGAGACAACCTCTTCAAAGCCCAAGAAGCCCATTACAGATACCCAAAGGTAGAGTCCATAAGAAACCCATGAGATGAAAACCCTAATTAAAACCTTATCTTCACCAACCTCTTGCCGCCTACAGCCGTTTGCACCACCACTGTCGACCATAGAAAACCTCAGTTGATTTGTACCCAGATTATCATCAGAAATCGGCACCGTTGCCGATTAAGAACTCACTTGATTTGTACCCAGATCATCATCAGAAACCGGCACCGTTGCCGATTAAGAATCGAAGATGGAAAATCATCAGAAATCAACTCCTTTGTTGCTTAAGAACAGAAGATTATGAGATGGGTGTACAAAGAAATGTTTGCTCACTTGATTTGTACCCAGATTATCATCAGAAATCGGCACCGTTGCCGATTAAGAACTGACGATGGAAAATCATCAGAAACCAACTCCTTTGTTTTGTAA
>JAJJWW010003920.1:16153-67525 GCA_023531295.1 Papaver armeniacum
TCATCCTTCTTGTGTTGGGTGTATATATTTGAGTCTAGCTCTCCACACATTGTGAAAAGACAAAAGAAGTTGAAGTACTTCTGATAATTGCATCACTTAGCTTGAGATTTGTGGTAAATTACTAGAAAGAGAAGTAGAAGAATAAGAAGAAAAAGGTCCGACTATTCGTACTGTCTTTCGAGTTTCTGCCTTAATTTTTCTTTTCTTTCTTGCAAGTGTGGAACGTTTTTTTTTCCTTGAACCGTTCAACACAAATGGGTCTTATATGTGAGATGGGTTTCGTATGGGAATGTGGTGGTGAAGACTCAAAAACCCTGAATCAAGATGGGACAGCATGATGATATTTTCTCTCAAAGATTGCTTCTCAAACTAGTTCCACTGTCAATAAGCGTTTGTTCCTCCTATCCCTTCTTTGAATTTTGAATTTTTTTGGACAATATGGCCGACCTGAATTGATTCCATATTCACATTTTGATGCAGCTTTTTTTGAATTTAGTGGTGTTGTTTTTAGTGTTGGTTGCACTAGAAAGAATACTGGGCTTTTATTCATATAATTTTGGGTTGTCTCTCTTTTTTTTTTTTATGGTTTTTATTCGATTGATGATATAATTTTGCTTGTTTAAATTTCAACAGTGAAAAAAACAAACAACAATTTGATAAATTGAGATCATTCGGTGAAATTGACGGGCTAGATCGATTGCAATAGAAATATATGTGGTTCCGCATAGAGGTGTAAATTGGGCTGTGCTGAACGAGCACAAATGGCCCGGCCCAAAGACGCTAAAATTTGAGCACACCAAATTTCAAAGACGTGACTTAGCCTGAAGAAGGCACAAGACGTTAGTTAAATGGGACGTCTTTGGGTTTGACTAATTGGTACAAAGAGCACAAAGACAAAGACGCTGGCACGGATAAGCACGTGGCCCATCCTAAAGACAACACGTTAAGAAAGCACGTCATAACATGTACAAATACACCATATAACAAAGCATATTACATCACATTTTTTGTGTATTTCACAAAAGAGTCACTATTCTAGCTAGTTTTTAACATTTTATGTTGGCTTATTTAGAACGCGTAATTGGGGGATATGAAAACTAATTGGGGGATATGAATTACTTCCCCCAACCCATGGTGTGTGCTAAGGGGTGACTTTTGGGGGCGAACATACTAAAATACCCTTCCCACAAAATAAAAATCAAAAACAAAATCATATCCCCATTTCCATCTCCACTTCTTATTAATCTTATTTAGGGGTGGAGCTTTGAAACCCAAATATTTCCCATTCCCTTTCAAATTCTAAACTCTCCCCACTCTATATCAAATTCTCTTCTCCTCACTTTGAAACCAATTTTTTTTATTCGGAAGTGATGAAGATCATCTTCGAAAGTGATGATGACCTTTCAAATTCTAAACTCTCCCACTCTATATCAAATTCTCTTCTCCTCACTTTGGAAACCAATTTTTTTTTATTCGGAAGTGATGAAGATCATGCCGAAAGTGATGATGACCATGCCGGAATTGATGAAGACCATGCCGGTATCATGTTCCGGCATATGGTCTTCATCAATTCTAGGCATGGTCTTCATCACTTCCGTTTTGAATTTTTTTTGGTATTAATCAGTCCACTTCCGGCATAGAAAATAAAGCAACATGGTATGCCGGAAAACAATACCGACATGGTCTTCATATCAACTGACCATGCCGGCAGTGGACTGATTAATACCAGAAAAAATTAGCTACCGGAAGTGATGAAGACCATGCCGGAATTGATGAAGACCATATGCGGAACATGATACCTAGGATGCTCGAGAATTTCCTATCAATGCCGGTAGTCAAGTGAAAAAAAAAAAAACATTCTGGATACTTTTCATCCTGTTCCGGCATAGAAATTTAAGCAAACTACCATGCCGGAACATGTACCGACATGCTCTAAAACTAGATTACCATGCCGGTACCTGTTTAAAACCAGAAAAAAATCAACATTCTGAAGATCAAAACCAGAAAAAAAAACCCCCGGATAGTGGCAAACAATTTATGAACATTTCCAACAATTGCCCGCATGGGTTTTTGGTTGAATACCATGCCGGCACCAAGCTTTTTCAGCTGCAACAATGGTGGATTCAAAGAAGAAAAATCAAATTTTCAACCTCTTATTAGCGGTAATTCTCTCATCACAATCATCTTCCATTTTCAAAAAAAAAAATTCCACTCAATTGTGAGTTGTTATCATTAATCGAAGATTGAAGATATGATTGTTGTTGTAATTGAGTTAAAGATTTAGCAGCTGCAAGTCTCTCATCACAGTCATCTTCCATTTTCAAAAAAAAAAAAAAATTCTACTCAAAATTTTTTTCCCTCATTCTACTCTCAACTAACCCACACAAATTCAAATAAACATAAATACACAAATTATATCCCCCAAATCATTAATATTTTACTAATCAGGATTAATTACTAATTATGATTAGGGAGGGTTAGATTAGGAATTAATAATTTAATTATATAAGGGGTAACCCAGCTAGGATATTTGGATCCCTATTTTGTCATTTAGCTATATCCCCCAATTAGTTTTCATATCCCCCAATTACGCGTTCCTTATTTATAACAACACATATAATACCTTAATATTTGGAAAATATATTTCAATATCGTTGTTATGTTATAATGTCGTCACCTATATTTAACTAGAACATTAATTTACATGACAATAATCCAATTTTATATTTGATGGGCTATTTCTTTTTATTGAATAAACTTGTTAATTTTACTTGAAATAATTTCAAATGATATGTTGTCTAATTAAATTCTTGTGATAATGTCCGACTTAATGTATACATTAAGTGATTTCAAATTGTTTATAGCACATGTGCCAGCACGGCACGTTTATTCGTGTGATGTGCCTGTGGGGCTGGCCGTGCCTAGCTTTTGACTAGTAAAACACAAAGACGGACAAAGACGTTTAAATCGTTGGCACAAAGACAAAGACGGCACATGGCACGTGAAGCACGCGACTTCGTGTCGGGTCAAAGGAGCGGGCACGTTTTACACCTCTAGTTCCGCATGTCTACTACTCGACGAGGAACAGGAAGAGAAAGATGAGAAACATGCAGGAAGTGCAATTAATGTTTCAACCTGGGTTGTTAGTGGCTTTTCTTGTCATCCCGATGGAAGTTTCCGGCAAATGAGGCAAAATATCATGTTTGTTTCTTTCCACACCCGAATGAATACTTACATTTCTAATTGATGTTTGAAGATTTCTAACAACTTGTTCAAATCCAATAACGTCTCGAACAGAGTATCCACCACTGCCGGTACTTCCATCTCCACGTTGAACACACCATCTTCACAAAGTTCAATCAACAACATCAAACTTTAGGTAGAGACATAGTGGAAAATCACTATTATCTGCAAAGCCTTAATTACATATTATTTCAGAATTCACATTAATCATGAAGATTACGGTTTAAGTTATTCCATTATAATGGTTATTCCTTTCTGAACAATTGTAGTTAATTTAAGTTAATCATAATATCTAAAAATATGCCATAGAGGCGTTGAGCTTGTCATTTCCTAATCGCACAAGTGCAATCCAGACTTTCTAGTCTAGTAAAACATTACGTTTGATTCGATACTTTTACGTTTGGGTCCGATTAAGTACCGAGTCACTAGTTAGTAACTCCTGCGAGTTGGCCAATCCAAATACCTTTGGAAATTTGAATACGACTAGTACTACGGCTTCAAATGCATGCATGTGATGCTTTGGCTTTGCTTAAAAACAAACACCAGAAATATGCACATACACACATCTAGTTAGTATCGGTGTGGATTGGTCAATCCTGATCCCTCTGGGAATTCGAAAACCTAAACACAACTAGATTTTTACTTGGCATTTGGCATCAAACTCGGATGACTCGAACTCACCAAGAATCATCATTAAGCTACCTGATCAGGGCATGGCCCCATCGTTCACTCTTTCACAGTGCAAAGTTAGCCAAGAGAGCATACAGAGATGGAGTGATCAGTGATGGACCACTGCTAATTTAGGAAAATGATTTTACGCATCACCAACTTGTGAACAAGTACATATGATGCACAAGCTTTGCTTAAAAAAGAACACCAGAATTCTAATGGTCATCATTTCTCTAAGTAACCCCAGACAGCACTATGAAAAAGGTTAACCGAGAGATGGACCACTGTCCACCAAAGGTACTAGCCTAGCCCTAGTTAGCTCAATCTTTGTAGCTCGTTGCTCTGTGAGTTGTCAATTTTTATTCTAATTTTCCATTTTCTGTAATACCCCAAAAAAAAAAAGCGGGAAAAAAAAAGAAAGAAAAAGGCATGGTCTCAACTACTCAATTTGTTTCAAAATGACCGTCCACTATTTCATTTCCATCAGTTTCAAAATTGTGTCCAGTTTCTTCTGCTTATAGGCGTATTTTTTCAATGAACTCTCTATTATAACCTTTAATTTTTTATATTCATAAATGCATACTAGTGGGACCTAATCTAAAATATTTAAAAAAAATTGTACAATTAAGGAAACAAATATATCCCTCATTCCTTTTAAACAACATATTTGACTCCAAGATTTAAATTCCCTAAAGAGACTCCATAGATTCGATATCTTTTAATTTTCCATGAGTCAATGGAAGGATCATGCATGCACAGTGATGATATAATCCATATATAGTTTCTCAAGAAGTAGAGCACAATGAGATCGAACCATGCTTTATTTTGATTAATTTCAAATAAGTAGCATATTT
The DNA here is from genome assembly GCA_023531295.1 of Papaver armeniacum. NCBI lineage: Eukaryota > Viridiplantae > Streptophyta > Magnoliopsida > Ranunculales > Papaveraceae > Papaver > Papaver armeniacum. The sequence goes on from JAJJWW010003920.1 coordinate 20,920, forward strand.
GGCCTATACAATCCAGGAGAACTTGGTTCTTTGACAAATATACAGGTATTTGGTGTGGTAGTGCTAACCAACCAAGTGTAAATCCTATTGGACATACATGATTAATTTGTCACAAAGCATAATGAGAAGAAAGCAGTCTTAAAATACAAAGACTCGCCTTGTGGCGCGAGGTTTCTCACAAAGCCCTGGAATTGTTCTCTTATAATGAACGTTATAGAGTTCCGCTACTTAGTTAGCTTGGTAATTTCAAAAGGACTTGAAATGCAGCATATGTATGTGGTTGTTACGTATCTCTGAAAGAATCAAGATAGAAGATATTTACAAAAGTACTTGATAGACTTTTGTTGCCCAAATAAAATGACTCTAAACCAGAGAGTGGGTTTAAAGTTAGATATAACGCTCACTTATAGATTCAAGCAATCAGGCGGATGTGGTATACCCGTAAAAGTGGCTATTTGATTTGGAGGGGATAGACATGTAAGTTATTTTTCCTTGCGTATTCATAAGAAAGTTCCTGATTTGGAATTGTAGCTATTTATGTTGATGGTACAGACATGATGTGTACTCATGATGTAATTAGAGACCTTAAAAGCTAAAATCCGAATTTAAGATGAAAAATCTAGGAAAAGCTCGATCGAATACTGATCTTGTGGTATATTATTCCACCAGTTTGCATATGTCTAAAGTTGTCAGGCAATTTAACAAAGACATGCATCCTGATAGCACTCCCATGATTAGTCGAGGTTCAGATGTAAGTAAGTAACCATTTCGTCCAAAGGAAGATGACAAAGATGTGTTGGGAGATGAAATTCCCATATCTAAGTACAATAGACGTATTGTTTTACTTAGTATAATAATGTACTCGATTAAATTTTACATCCTCAGGGAACTTGTTAGCTAGATATAGCTCTGCGCCAATTAGGGAACTTGTTAGCTAGATATAGCTCCGCGCAATGTCATTGGAATGGTATAGTGAATCTAATCGTGTACTTAAAAGTGACCATTGACATAAATTTGTTTTATCCCTGCAAAGACATAAAAAGGAATACTAATGAAAGTGCAATCCAAAAGTTGTTGATTATGAAGGAACAATAGTCTCTTCTCCAACGAAAGTAATCGGGGGTAGATATGGTAGACTATTTTCTAAGTCATTACCAATATTCAGTTTCGAAAAATACATGACTAAAGAAACTATCTGGAACAACTCTGAAAGTAATCAGGGGGAGATGCCGACATCAGGGGGAGGATCCAAGGATATGATGTCGACATATTTTCCTTCGAAATTGAAGTTGTGTTGTACTCTTTTTCCCTTCGATCGAGAATAGTTTTTCCCAAAGGGTTTTGTTACTCGACAAGTTTTGAGACAACAGTAAAAGAATCAAGTATGTTGAACGTTAAAGACATCAAGATCGCGTTGATATTACTGAAAATATCTGAATCAAAGAAATGAAACGCAATAGTCTTTTAAGCAACGTAACTTCCAGAATCAACAACAAAGTCTTATAAACATTCATGTCACCAAAGTAAAGTGTGATAAACTCCTTTTGAATGTATTAGACTAATGAAAATTGTCTGACATCAGGGGGAGCATCTAATGGTGTGCTGAAATATTTTCCTTCACCGAGGTTACTTTTTCCCTCAGGGTTTTGTTACTCGGCAAGGTTTTTTAATTAGACAACCACAAACACCAGGAATTAACTTCCCAAGTTAGGCTATAGTCTTTTCCGAAGGATATTCTGCATAAGAATTTGTGAAACAACTAATCAACTTCAACGAAGCAAAGTGATCATCTGCAACGGATCACCTTTACTTGCATCTATCACGTTGTACTCTTTCCCCTTCGTCAAGGTTTTGTCCCACAGGGTTTCCTTGTCAAGGTTTTAATGAGGCAACATATTCGAGTCTAACTATGTTCTAAGTTTGCGTAATATTGTACTCTTTTTCTTTAGTTCAGTTTTTGTCCCTTTGGGTTTCCTTGACGAAGTTTTAACGAGGCAATTAACTTAGACTCGTCGATCTTTGAAAATCGTATTGCATGTGATGAACTACATTTAAAGTACATGACAACATGTGAAGTACTACATGTGAAAAGTTTTACTAAGGTTTTATCCCAATGGGTTTTTCCTTGTCATCAAGTCATCAAGAAGAGGACGACATTTGAATAACTACATTCAAAGCACTATATTTGAAGTACTATGTATAAAGCATTGTTATTGAACCTCACAAGGGGAGTGTTATAGGGACTGTGGCCCATGGATGTGCGGTCCATTAGACGACTAGGTTTTCCCTTCCCTATATATAAAGAACCTTGTATTATGTAATCTCTGATGCCTCTTTATCAATAAGAAGTTCTTCTCTTTTCTCCATCTCTATACCTATCTCTTGCTTTAACCCAATTGATACTACAAAACCTAGATAATAACAAAACGTCTGTTTAATTTGGACCAGTAAAAAGATACGGAACGTGCACCCACGGTTGCACAAAGTCACACTCTGTTTGTAGGTTTTCTGAAATTTTATGTTGGAATTTTATGTTCATTTTGATCCGATGCATAAACACATCCATCAGTAGTGATAACGACATAACACTCTTTAAAGACGCTATAGATGATATCATTGATACTTGTTTTTATTTAGTTTTCTCTAATATCTCAAAATATGCAGGATTGCTATTATACATAACTGATGTAAAAAGGCTAATTTCTTAGTGCTAGAGTTTGAGCTAGCATCCCTACGTATGGGCAGTGAAAATACAATTGGAATGAACAACTTTAACAACTGTAATAGCATTACACTTTGATGACTACTAAGAGCATCTCCTATGGGTAGTCTCCAAAGTGAGACTAACTCACCCATATGGAAGACCACTCACCCATATGAACGAGTCTAGCCACTATGGGCAAAAATAAAGTAGGACTGAACGGGGGACTGTCCCCCGTAAGAAATGTTTTTTGAAAATCTTACGGGAGACTGTCTCCCGTTTATAGGCTAAAATGGAGTAGAAGAAGTTGAGGGGGAGTGGGATGAAGAGAAAATTGTTGGAGGTGTGGGATTTATAGGCTAAAATGTAGCCGTTGGCCAAAATTTATTCAAATACTAAACGGGAGACTGTCTCCCGTTTTTTACTTAAAAACAAAACAAACGGGAGACGGTCTCCCGTCTAGTAGAAAAATAAAACTTTTACGGGAGACTGTGTCCCCGTAAGAAAATTTCTTTTATATTTAACGGAGACGGTCTCCGTTATTGTTATTTCCTTTACGGAGACAGGTCTCCCCGTAAGTTTTACATTACCAACCACTCGTTCAAACCGAACGAGTGGTTGAACGTTTTGGCCCCAAAAACCACCCTTTCACTTACCATAGTGGCCTCAAATTAAGCCAAATTGGTAGTGACCCTTTCAAAATGAAAGGGTTACACTACCCATAGGATTTGCTCTAATAGATGAGTATAATCTCCCTACTGCACAACGGAAAATATATTTTATTTCATTTCAGTTTTACCATGTCAATGATTGGCCAAAACCCTTTTAACAATTACATAATCTAAGGAAAATATCTTTAACACAGTATATAATTCTACGTATTAGCGGTTTGCATAAATCCTTAATCTGAAATTTTAAAATAAATGAGTTCTTTTAATCTAAAAGTTCCCAAATGCAAGATGTATGAGGGGTCACTCTAAATTCTCAGACCCATTCGTTCTTAGTTTCCACCGATGTCACAAATTCCCCGTCCTATTATTTCAAATTCAAAATTCTCTATTGATGTGTATATGAATGAACGGCATGTAAGAGAACATAGAAGAGGAAGAAACGGAACTTCTTTTCAACAACTTAAATACCCAAATCATAAGTCTAACAACCAAGATAAGATAAGTTCAAGCAAATTGAATGATCAAATTTGAAGGTGAGTTCAGTGCAGGTGATTGCTTGGCACAACCATTGTTTTCATATGGCTCTTACAAATTGACACCAAGAAAATTGGCCCTTGCTTGGGATCATCAGTTTCCTTCACATGCAACTTATTCTTATTGGGCCTTATCGCATTTTATTACTTAAAATATTGGGCTTTTGAAATCCGACACTATTTACTTAGTACTTGGATCTTCCTACCAAACTGATATTGCTGTTATATTCTTAACACCATTTTGATGCATGATACTGGTTGGTTTTCTCTGATAATTCATTTCTGATCTAGGATTTTACAGTGCATACTGTGATATTCATATAAGTGTTAATCCTCAAATGATGTAATATAAAACCTTTAGATCAAATTAATGTTATCAATTTTATTATCCTTGCATCTAAAATCGGGTTACAAGGTTGAAAACTGAAATTGCTAAGTCTTGGAAATGTACATTAACTTGTTTGATGCTGTTAAAATATCAACCTACATGGTAACTCCAGAAGAATTTTTCTTATAAATTCTTCCGCATTCTTAAAAACAAGATATTAGATTATATTTAGAAGGAATATTTCCAAACTTTCGAAGAAATAAATCAATCATCATCGATGGTTTATTTTTGGTTTTCTCCGATATCTCAGACTTCTTCACGTTATTTATTGCAAACTCAAAGCTCTCTATCAACGTTACAGAGACATGATAGTAAAATTGCTGTATCTTTATGTATAAAGCAACCCAGCTTAAATAAGTACTTTAAGTGAACTGATCACACATATGAGAACACTATTTGAAAGTCATAATCCTAGCACCTTAGGGCTTTTCCAATGGAATGTATATGAAGATAAATTTCTAAATCCACATAGGATAGACATTCATTTTGCCTAAGAGCTTCTCCAATGGTTTGTGTGTGGAGATAAATGTCAAAATCCACCAAGGATACACATCTATTTTCTCTAAAATCATTCTCCAACCGTGATGTCTTAAACCAATGTATAGATGACTTTGGGTAGACAATGTCAAGGAGAATGTCAAGTTTTAGACATTCCCCTTGACATTGTCTACCATCCTAGTCAGCTTTTAATTAACTGAATTGACTTTAATATATTAACTAACCATTTTTAGCTTTAGCAAAATTTTAATTATGGAAAATAAAAATTATACTAATTAAATGAAGAGGTTACATGCAATACCATTGGAGATGGTTTTTGTTTTCTCCCTAATTTTAAGGAAATAAAAAATCTGGGATGTCTTATTTGTGTTGCCACATAGGAAGCACACAAACGACCATTGGAGAAGCTCTAAAAATCTTCTCCAACCCCAACTTCCTAAATCAATGTAAAGTAACATGGCTTAATTTTTGTTAGACATGTCAAGGTGAATGTTTAAAACTAGGTATTCACCTTAACAATGTCAAGTTATCCTAGTAATCTTTTGCTTAACTAAAATTAATTCCAATATATTAAATAATCATTTTTAGATCTAATAAATCTGAAAATTACTAAAATTAAAATCCACATTTAATCCATAAGAAATCACAAACAACACCATTGGAGATGAACAATTTTCCCTCGAACTTTCGCACCAGCTGCAAATCTCGTTATTGTTCGTCTTCTTCTATCGGTCAAGCGTAAAAGGTTGAAATCACTTTACCAATTAGACATAAATAATTCTTTTCATCAAGGTGATCTTGAAGAACAAATCTATGTGAAAATGCCACACAGGTTTTCCCACAAGGAGGAGAATTTTGTTTGCAAATTAAACAAATAACTATATGGCCTTAAACAAGCTTCTCGACCGTGGTTTTCAAAATTCTCTAAAACCTTATACTGGAGGGCTTGACTCAATCAATTGCTAATTACAATCTTTTTACGTATAAAAAGGGTTCAATTTCTCTTTTCGTACTCGTGAATGTGGAGATATAATAATTACCGGAAATAATGAAACATCAATTTCCAAACTTAAATCTTTTCTTTTGGAAAAATCGTATTCGATTAAAGATCTTGGTAAACTTCAATATTTCCTTGGAATTGAAGTATGTTTTTCAATTCAAGGTGTATTTTTATGCGAACGAAAGTAAATTATTGATATCTTAAAAGATGCAGGCCTGACAGAGCGCGCATTTCTGATTTCCCAATGGAAGTACACCTTCAACCAAAATATGATGATGGCTATATGCCCAATCCAACCCTCACTAATCCAGAAAAAGTTATTCATCATGTTTTTAAATGACACATAAAGTGTGTGATTGAGATTTTACGAACAAATTCTGTCATATAACATGAATTGATTGGGCCCACCGTAAAAAAAAAGAGTCATTCTTAATCTTGGTAATTTATTAGTGATTTAAGGATGAAACCATTAAATTACAGAAGAATAAGTCAATATTTTAGGTTTTCATACGCAAACCACCGGTTTTCTATTGTGCGCCCAAAAATGGCTAGCCACATTTATATAAGTCTGAAATGGTTCGGAGCCAAGCATGAAATTTCACACTCGCCTCAACAATTTCTTTGTCCCAAGTTCCCGACCTGCCGGATTCCGACTCCAACTCTGCTCAAAGAACTTCAGTAGCATGATTCCGACCATACAATCCCAACCGTTCCAACGAAGTTGCTAACTGTAGGTGTATATTATATCTGCTCGTGAGCTGTTCGATGAAATTCCTAACAGAGATTTTCCTAGTTATTTTTCTTGGTTTCTCCTCGCTGCTTAAGCATATCTTGGTTTCAATTGAGGTAAGAGCAAGAACAGAGTTGTATCACAATTTTTGTCTTCAAAAATTCATTATGCCATATATGTGTTTCAGTTGAATTCATTATTGATTTTATACCAATTATGTGCACTGATGTGTTGTTTTCTTTGGACTAACAATTGTTGCTTGCTACCCAAATTTATTGAAACTATTTATTGTGAATTTTTCATGGTCTGCAGCTGAATTAAACGAATTCTTCCGGTTATGGTTTTACATTACTTATTGTCTAACTTTAACTACATGTTCAGCAGGGTTGATAGCAAACATTTGTCGACCAAGAGCGCCATTGGCAATTTTTCAGTTAGGTGGTAAGCGCCCGTCGCTAGGAATCGTTCCCACTCCCAGGTAATACTCCGACACCATCTTTACTATTTCTCAAACAACAGAAACCCAAAGTCAAATTACCACTGCTTCTATTTGTATTAGTCTGAAGGTGCACCCCCTATTGTTTCGTTGAAATCTTGTAAGAAAATTGCGGAAAGAAAACATAAATACTACAGCAATTCCTAGCTTATCTTAAAAATATAAACAGGAAAAGGCATCTCTTAATTAGGGACTGAGGGAGTATTTTCTAAGCTGTTGATGAACCTTTTGATCTCATTGAGTACTCCTTTATAAGCTTTGAGAAGAATGAATCCTCGCGTTCCAGTAGTTTAGCTGGCATGTCGTATTCGGCTATCCTTCCTGCTCAGCACAAACACAATTTTAGGTTTTAGTGTCGTATAAGCTTATAACTTATAGCTTATTATTTTTGCTTTTACCTTCACTAAGGACGAGAACAAGATCACTGTCTATGATTGTGTGGATTCTGTGAGCTATAGTGACAACTGTACGATTTTCAAACTCCTGGCTGATGATCTTTTGTATAATTCCATCTGTAGCTGAATCAATAGACGCGGTTGCTTCGTCTAGAACAAGAATGCTACTTTTCTTCAGTAAGGCCCTTCCAAGACAGAATAACTGCCTCTGACCTACGCTCCAATTCTCTCCATTGTCGGCCACTGTAGAAATTATTTTGTTAGTAACCAAACTTTAGAAAGAAATCCTTGTTTCTTAGTCGTAGATACTAGTCTGACCTGTTGAATCCAACTTCCCTTCCTTAGTGCGTACAAGATTACCTAATTGGCATTTATGCAGAGCCTGGAAAAAGTTGAGTTATTCATCAGTAACTTTAACTTTCATAATACTTAAGTTGATTTATTATTTGATATGAATAATAACAATAAACAACCTCCCATATTTCTTTGTCGGAGAATTGTGCTAGCGGATCGAGGTTTGCTCTTACTGTTCCCTCAAATATTGTTGGGTCTTGAGGTATGATGCTGAGTCTGGATCTCAAGTCATGTAGACCAATGTTGCAAATATTAATGTCATCAATTAAAATGCATCCATCTCTAGGTTCTACTGTCCTAAAGAGAGCCTGTATGAGAGTCGATTTTCCGCTTCCTGTCCTTCCTACAACACCAACTTTCTTTCTTCCCGGAATGGTGCAGTTTATGTTTTTGAGGATAGACGGAAGATGTTCAGCATAACTAACCTGTTTAGGAATAAAATAAAAGATTATCTTTACACTCATCTCCTATTAAATAAAACCATTGTTTTTCAAACATGACTGGATATTTTATTTTAGTGGACGTCACTCACCTCCAGGTTTTTGAAGCAAATTTTTCCAAACTCAGGCCAGTTGCTTGGAGGTCTACATTCTTCAATCACCGAGGGGGCTTCACTAGTAAGTTTTGAATACTGTAAAATCCTTTCTACTGAGATCATTTTATTCTGTGCATTGCATAAGTGCCATATGACACATGCTTGAAGTATATTCAGATGCAGTCCATATGTCACAGCTAGCCCTGCAATACCTGTAAAATGCCTCAATTTTCAATCAGCTCTTTTCATATCATCTCATTCTTTCTTTCTTTCTTTCTTTGTTTTTTTTTTGTTTTTGGTAAGTCAAATTCTTTCTTTCTTTGTATTTAAATACAAAATAACTGTTTCGGAAGACTGTCCAACAAACTGTTCAGTTACTGACAAAATTACAATTTCGAGAAAAATAATACTTATACTTACTTGGGTTGAGAATCCCTTCAGGGAGGCTTACGAGTATCACTAATGAGAATGCAAACACCAGATTTGACAGTATGTTCAGCCTAAAGGAGAGCCATTCTATGGCTGCTTCGTTGTGGAACCATGGTCGTGATTGGTTATCTATGAGTCGGAGGTTCATTTCTATGAAGCGGTTCTCTTGGTTGTATGCCCTGATTGTTGCAACTCCTGCAAGTGATTCTGCAAAATGATGGAGTATTGGAGCTTTTTGAATCCCAGATAAGCGTGCCAGTTCTCTTGCAGTTGGTGTGTAGTATTGCTGTGGTAGGAATTCAACACAGATATTTATAATCTATAGTAACTAAATTTTATAAATCCTAGCATCGTCGCTGTATGTTTACCGTTGTTAAATGGGTTGAATGAGCCATTTTAACAGGATAAAATACCGTCTAGAGAAATACAAAGTGAGGTTTCATCTTAATGAAATTGAAATACTACACTTGAAAATAAATCTTACTTGGTACCATATGCATATTCCCATAACTGGGATGAAGATGGCAAATACCTGCCATGCTACCTGTGACATGAGTGCAACAGTCCCCAGAAGCCGACTTATCGAGAAAGCACAAGAGCCTATCCTCTTTGCTAATTCCAAGTCTAGCACACTTTGGTCTGTAGATGCCTGTTTTTAAGATGATAAGAGTACATCAGTGCTCTAAATTTTCTCTGTATATCAACAGGAATTGCTATTTATTCGTACTATATCTGTGGTTACTATTAGAGGCAGATAAGTTAACTTCAACATGATACTTATATATATATGCATGCCACAAATAGAGAAGCTTGTATGTTAACTTACCCGACTTAGGATCCTTCCAGTTGGGGTGGAATCGAAGAAAGACATTGGTGCCCTGAACACACTGTAAAGCATGCTCATGAAGAGTTTTTGTGATGTCTGAATGCCGGCTGTTGCCACTAGCAACTGACGGGACAATATACAAATTGCACTTGCTAGTCCGATAAGTAAGTAAACGAGGAACATGATGTTCATTTCGACAGCTGGCTTGGAATTCGTTGTAACAGGAGAAGCCCATGCTATCCAATAATTACTCCACATCTGTAACGCATCGAAACTTATTTGAGCTAAGATAATTACTGGTACCAGCGCCCCGCCCCACACCATTGTCAGGTACGTCCAATAAACTTCTTTACCGATGCTTCCATTTTCTCTTTCTTCTTTTTGAGTCAATCTCCCTCCTTTCTCTATTATCTCTTGCGAGAGATTATCCTTTTTACCATTTGGAAGTTGTTCATTTATTGTGGTATGAATGTCATTTTCAACTGAAGCGTGCACCTTTTTTAACGTTGTGCTTGAGTTTTCGACATTGAGGATTGTTTTTAAGGCTTTGCTGTGTGCACCAACCAACAGTTCAAATCCAATATTCTGTTTAAGAAGTTCTTCGAACCGTCCAGCTTGTATGATTTTTCCTTCTTGCATCATCTGTTGAAGATGGGAAAAAAAAAGGTTGTTATGTTGTACATACTTCCCAATTCTAGTACCACAATACAAGACCCTTCCATTTTAAGAGAATCTGGAAATGGAAGAGGAAGTTAATTTGCAGTTTTCTTACCAGAGTTAGGTCAGCCGCCGGAAGAAACTCTATCTGGTTGGTTACATAAATTATAGTCTTTTTTTTAAGGATTCCCATCAGACATTCCTGCACCAAAGTAATACATACAAAAAAAATAAAATGATTCGAAACATTTGGCATTTCCTGGTTAACAAATCCTATTCCCGTTTAGATTGGATCGTTATGCTATATAGGAAGAAAATCTAACCTCAAAAAGTTGACTTCCTGTATGAGCATCTACTGCGCTGAATGGGTCATCGAGAATATATGTGTCAGCATCCTGGTAAGCAGCTCGTGCAAGTTGTATCCTTTGTTTCTGACCTCCACTCATATTAATCCCTCTTTCTCCTATCTCTGTCAGGTCTCCAGCTTGGAAGAGCTCTAAATCCTTCGTCAGTGCACATGCTCTTATTGTTCTCTCATATCTGACTTTATCATATGGATTCCCAAAGAGAATGTTATCTCTTACACTTCCAGTAAATATCCATGGGGACTGAGGAACATATGCCTTTGTCCCACTAATTCTCACTTCTCCCGAAGTCTTCGGTATTTCTCCAAGTATGCAAGAGAGTAAACTAGACTTCCCTGACCCAACAGTCCCACAAATTGCAACTTTCATCCCTCTCTTAACTTTTAGTTGTATTCCGTTGAGGGTTGGGGAATGTGATTTTACATCCCAACTGAATGTCCCATTTTCAATCTCGATTCCTACTTCTGATGTCTTTGGAACAAAACTGACTGCATCATCTTGTATTTCATCTTCTTGGAGGTATGCTTCAATCCTATCTACTGAAACTTTAGCTTGTGCAATAACAGAGAGCGAATCTGGTAAAGTGAACATTGAATCTTGTAACATTCTGAAGGTTGCCAATGCAGATAAGACTTTCCCAGCTGTTAGTGGACTCCCCAGTAAGATGCATGATCCAAAGGTCACTGCAGAGATAAATGTGGGGGATATCATGAAGATAAAACCCCAGAGTGCTGATAAATGTAATGACTTCCATAACCAGCTGTACTCGATTTTTCTCAAATTTTCAAGCTTTAGGATGTATGTCATGTCCCATGCTTGAAGTTTGAGAGTCTTCATGTTTGAAGAATTTCTGATGTAGCCTTCATTCTTTCGTCCTTCGCTTCCATGATCTTTGACTGCAACCGTTTCTGGATTCTTTGAAGTGGTATGGTGCATACCATCACCATTAATGTTGCGGCTAAACCTGCATATGAGCTAAGACCCAAATTCAAATATAGGATACGGGTGGCTAGTGAAATTTGGATCGGCAGCATCCCGATTATATTCATGTACCAGATGAATTCCGTAATTCTCTGAATATCCACACTCATGAGATTAATCATCTCTCCGTTATTGCGACTTTGCCTGGACTGACTTGACAGATGAAGACCCTTCTTATATATGTGGGTTATTAGGACTCCTTTCAGATTCATGCCTAGTTGGCGAGCCCCGAAAACCCATTGCCTATCTGCAATCACTTCAACCATTTTGGCACTTACGAATGCTAGTACAATTATATAGCCAGTCTTTAAGCTGTAGTTTTTCTTCTGACTTAAAAAGGCCACGAAGTCATTGATCAAGTATGGACCAACATATGATGCTCCAGCATTAATTACTGCGAATAATGCATTGATTGCTGCTTTTTTCCTGATGAACAGAAAGATAGCCATGTAAAGGGATGGACTGCTGGTGTTTTTTGTCTCCTTGACTTGTTTCAGAATGTTGTTAAATGAATGGGAGAGGATTTCAGCAGAGTCCTTGATGTGGATGCCTGGAACATCTTCTTGTTCGAGCGGTTTCTTGTACCCAACTTTGAATAATGGACTAAGCCAAGAGAATGTGATGAGTTGGAGAAGCGTAGCTCTTTGATAAGGTGATTCCTTTTGATTTTCCCTCTTGCCATCAGAATGATTTTCAAGTTTGTTCAGTAGTGACTCTGTGGTGCTATTGGTGATGAAGCTGATGCCAGTTGCCCCGTTAATTGAAATTCCTCCCAGGTATGTCGAGGAAATTAAGCTGACGATGTTGGCGTAATATACTATGGTTAGGGATCTATGGTTTGTATGAATGTAACTTGTATAAAGAGTTGTATGGACAATAGAAATTATGAAGCTAAAGATCCACCAAACTCTTAGAACCCTTGGTAGCTTCAACGACCTTGAGTGTCGAAGATTCAAAACCAGAAGTAATGTGATTATCCATGAGATCTCTGACAAAATTTCTTTAGAGAGAACTGAGACTTTCGATTTGCAGAGGGTCTTGTATCCATTTAAAATCATCCAAAGCATCAAGATGTGAATTCCTGCTATTAAAACAGAACAAACTACCACGGATTTGTAGATAAAGCCAAGTCTGATGCTGCTGGGGTACTTTCCTACTCCTTCCTCTATAATTCGTGATCCATGTGCACATCTTTTCTTCATGAAGCGGATCAAAATGCTTCCGAGAACCGCTAGCTGGACTAATATGCTGACTTCTTCCCAAAAACATGGCGTGCCTAACTGGAATCCAACGCTCCAGCCTGCAGCAGATTCAAGAAAAAATAAAGATTATGGTTTAGTGCTTTGTAAACCTTAACATGTCTAGGTATGACTTTTCTGCATTTTTATCTTACAACGGATCTTTATGTGAAGTAGATTTGTTTTAGCTATTAAGGTTTTACATTGCGAACAATCATATGCATGTTTCCACGGAAATAATTAGTTATAAGCTGTTTGCATCATAATTGCAGGTAAGAAGCTTCATCAAAGATATATGCTTGCATTATAGTGAAGTAGAGATTGCAGGAGTCAGAAATTACTTGATAAACTGTGGCTTGAATCAAACATGTCTTGTATGGACCAATCAGCTTCCCTACTTATAACCTGCAGCCGAGTATCATCAAAGCAATGACCGTTGCAGAACTCCGAGAATGAGTTTTACCAAAGTGTCGATAAAACTTAGTTGCAGAACTCCAAGAATTTATTCTAGCGAAGGATCAATAATTCAGCTAAGAGCAATGAGGAGATGAGTTATGAGAGTGAATCGGGAAATGTGTTTCGAGTCCTTGAGTCGCCACCAACCAATGCATTTGTCTAAAATTGGAGGTAGAAAATTACGATTAACTTCATTCTATTGGATTTCACATGCATTAATAAATAAAGCCAAAAGAAGGCAGCATATAAAATGAGTTGCAGAATTGGATGCACTTATTCTTATTTTTAAGCATTTGTTCGTGCCTCTTTATTCTTATTCTTAAGCATTGGTTCTTATAAAATGGGGATTATTATTGCAGAATTAGATGCATTTTTTTTTTCTTTTTTTCTGAAGCAGAATTGGATGCATTTTTTTTTATTATGTTCTTACAAAATGGGGATTATAATCCTGGCGAGATTGGGGTATACTCAAATTAATTGGGGTATACCCAATTTTAAAGGGACATTTTTTGTGGGTTTTAGGGGGAGTCCTAGTGGGTAAGTTACAAAACTACCCTTACCCATTAATAATCTTAATTACCCTAAATCAGTTTTTATTCTCTTTATTTCATCTTCTTCTCTTCTTTTTCATCTTCATCTTCATCTTCCATCAACCAAAGCCTTATAAAAATCTTCAACTTTGATTTTCCAAAAAAATTGGTGACTCTACCAGCGAAAAGAAGACTATAAATGATGTTTAAACTCAAACCCATCATTGTGTTGTGTGATTTGATTGTTACATTAGGTTAGAAATCGAAAATTATGATTTATGTGTTTTTGGTCGGCAAGGTCGTAACATGCATATCTTAGGCTTTTCATAACATGACCATGGCGGCGACTGCAAATTTTTCAACAGTAGGCGGGGTATTTTTGAATACCTTGCCGGCCAAATACAGCTTGCGGAGGTATTTTGAATACCTTGCCGGCCAAATCCATGGGAAGGGTATTTTGAATACCTTTAGGCCAAAAGCAGTAGGAAGGGTATTTTTAAATACCTTGCCGGCCAATAAATTTTTTATGTCATCTCATGTATGTCAAAAAACAAAAGTCAGCAAGGTCGACGATGAAGATCATGTAGGCCACTTTTGGTAGGCGAGGTCGACGATGAAGATCTTGCTTAGGCCACTTTTGGCAGGCATGATCTTCATTAGTCGACCTTGCCGACTTTTCATACTTTCGGGCGAAAGTGTTGATTTATTCTTTGATTTTGAGTATGATTTCATATGATTTGCAATCCCCTTTTTAGAAGTATTTCGGTTGTGTGCTTCATTTTCGTTGCAAGAAATATTCTCAAAAAAAAAAAAAAAAATCATCAAAAATCATCCCACAAAAGTTCAATCAAAAACAAAATTTCATAAATTAAAATTCATAAGTTTTAATCTATTCAATCAATTTAAACTTAATTAATTAATCTAATCAAAATTTTAGTGTTAATTAAACGAGGGCAATTTTGCCATTTTGAAAATACAAGGTTAAGGGGTGGCTTGGTTTTACTTCAAATTTGTCTTATTGGGTATACCCCAATTAGTTTGGGTATACCCCAATCAAGCCAGGATTATAATTGCAGAATTGGATACATTTATTTTTATTCTATAAGCATATTTCACATGCATTATTAGATAAAGCCAAAAGAAGGCAGCATATAAAATGAGGCTATGTTGTGTTAGCGCGCCTAGGCGCCAAGAATAATGTTCACATATCTGCGCCTTGGGAGACTCATACGCCTAGGGCGCTTAGGCGAGCTAGGCAACATAGAAAACTGATTGCTTGCTCTACGACTACACTTTTTTTTTTCAAGTTCACTATAACAAGAACGAGTCAATATAATTAATCAACTACGACAAGTTTATTATACTCCTTTTCAGAAAATAGTACAAATAGAACCTTGGACATAGCTGATTACGTTCACTAGGAACTTTACATGACCAGTCATGCATGGTTCTTCATATTGATCGACTCACCTCCAACAACACAAATCTCTTTAAGCTTTGATTCCAATTCAAAAATCTGACTCTCATGAGCTTGCTTATCAGCCATCCTCTCTGCCATATATCGTTGCAACTGTTCTTGGAGATCTGATACTTCTGCCCTCCACTTCTTTTCTTTGTCTTCAAGAGTACTGGCGGTTTCCAGATCTGAAATCTCAAGTGCTATTACCTTTTCATCCGCTCTCTGTTGATCTTGTCCCTCAACGTAAGCAGCAGGTTGAATACCAGGCAAACTGTAAAATGGCGAATTTGGAGGTTCACGAGACAAGATAAATGAACAGACATCATCATTATAGGTGGCCGCCAAACCTTGAGAGTTTATCATCGTATAAACAGGTCTGTTTCTTAAATCGGCGAAAAAAACTTCATAATCATTCTCTTCGTTATTGCCCAAAGAGAGATGTTTAAGGAAACTGCACTTTTTGGCATCATTGAATCTCTCTTCCGAAAGACTAGTAGTGCCAACCAATAATTCTTGGTTACACTCGTAAATATATGTATCGTGGTGACCGGACTGTATAAATAGTGGAGGATTTTTATACCACGACATAGTTATGCTGATTGAAATTATAAGGAATAGGGGAGAAAGAAGAAATCGCGAATGAATCGAAAGAAATGGTGATTGAGGATATGAGTGGTTTCTTATCTCCTTACCAAACATTGTGAAATATATATATATATGGATAGATTTCGGACTAAATATATATGACAGTTATGGCAGTAGGAATGGGCGAAAATGGCAGGCCATTACGTGACAGTTATGCAGTTGGGTTCTCCAATCAGTAACATCCACGTTGGATCAAAAGATAAAAGAGATGAGAATGAAGACGTAAGGCAGAGTTCTACAATCGCAACAGTGTTTGACTTCGTTTTATACATTCTTGCCAACAATGCCAGTAAATTACAATAATTTTGTATATGATTCGCATGGATGGTGACACGATACAAATTTATTATAATTATGTAACCAATGATATTTTGAATAAATTATTATTGTTGACTCTCATGTTCTCTTACCCACTCTTATACAAAACCCAAAATAAATGAACGACACGTGGTTGGGTAGGTCGCCCACCCGACAAACATTAATCAAACCAACTTCACTTTGAATTTTACAATTTCAATGATAAAGTCGTTGCAAGATAGGAAAATGGGTTATTTGTCCAAATATTTTTAAGACATGATTTATGTAGGATCAGAATATCGCAACGGAAATACTTCGCGAGATTAATCAACGATCGCGTGCGAAGGAGTCGCATGGTGGTAAATAAATGACGTAATAGATGACGACAGTCAGAACATAAGGAAAGTGTGAAGACTTGGCGAGATTTAGGAGTGTCGCGAGGACAAGCAGTTATACATTCGCGAGGATTCGCGAGTCATTTCCGAAAATAAAGGACAGCTTAGCTGTCATCCACTATGTAATACCCTATATAAAGGGTTGAGTAAGTTTGTTGTAGGGAGATATCTTTTTTGAATTGTTAAGCAAGTCATTAGGAGAGAGAAAACAGAGAGTAATTGTAATTGCTTTGGTTTTGTTCTAATTGTATTTGTAAACATTTCAAGAGAATAATCAATCAAGTTCAAAGTTTATCATCTTTACAAAAGTTAATTACATTGAATCTAGTGAGGGGTGTAGTGTGGGATTTCCTGCAACTACATATGCGCTAGAAACAGGGACTGGAAAATAGAAAATTGTAGTTGAGATCATTGAAATCAAGAAGATGAGAAAGGAAAAGAATAGATCAAATGAGATAGAGGAACATAATGAAGACATGGAGTATGGTTCGATTACGAAGGAAATGATTAATGAGTTTCATGAAAACATCAGAGGAAGGATACATAAACGAGATTTGGAAGGAAGGAAAATTATAAATGAAGAAAAGACATCGTCTCTAAAAGAGTGGGAAAGGAAGGAAATAACATTTACAGCCGCAGAAATACCTAAAGAAAGATTGAATCATACATCTCCATTAGTGATTACGATAAAGGCAAGCAAAAATAGAAAAGAATCGATAGAAGCTATGGAAGAATGGGCAATCAATAGAACTCGAGGTGGATACAGGAAGTCTGGTGAGTATAATGTTTTACCACACTTACAAAAAATTAGGGTATAAAGATGAAGAAATGAGTTCCTCAATGTATCGTATCCATGGTTTTGGAAAATCCATAACAATACCTAAAGGAGAGATAAAATTACGAATTCTACTTGGAGAAATTGAAACACAGGTAACATTAAGTATAGTGGATATGGAATCGCCATACCACATGCTATTAGGGAGACTTTGGGTACATGCAATTAAGGCAGTAGCGTCAACACTCCATCAGTGTATCAAATTTCCTACACCGAGCGGAATTGGCGAAATCAGAGGAGATAGTGATAAAGGAAGAATATATCATCAAATTGAAGTCAAGCATTATGAAGAACGAGTGAAGAAGCGAAGAGATCGCAGGAAGGTAGCGAAAGCAGCTAAAAAAGAAGAAGAATTTAGAATTTACATGATAAATGCAAAAGAAGGAAGAGGAATACCTGGTAAAATCCTGGGAAGAGAGGGTGAACTCGCGAAGGAAATGAAAGGACCAACCCCTATGGGAGAACCGAAGTCTAGTTATATCGCAGCAGAAGAAACAAAAGAAGTGAATGTTGGAACCGAGGAGGAACCCAAAATCTTAAAAATTGGGACCAAAATGGAAGCAGATGAAGAGAGAAGAATTATTGATTTGCTGCGAGATTACAAAGATATTTTTGCATGGGATATGGATGAAATGCCTGGTATAGATCCATCTGTGGCTTGCTATAAATTGGAAATTGACAAGAATATAAGGCCATTTAAACAAAGAATTAGAAAGATCGCAACAACATATCATCCTCAAATAGAAGAAGAGCTACAGAAAATGTTAGATGCAGGAATCATTAGACAGGCAAAAATACCCAGAATGGATAGCAAATATGGTCATAGTCCCAAAGAAGAAAAAGGAATAAGAATTTGCATAGACTTTACCGATCTAAACAAAGCTTGTCCTAAGGATAGTTTCCCATTACCGGATATTCGCAATTGGTTGAAGCGGCGGCGGGAAATGAAAGGATAACATCCCTAGATGGATATAAAGGTTACAATCCGATTCCTCTCGTAGAAGAGGATCAAGAACATCCGCTTTCTTTGCTCCAAGAGGGTTGTCTTTGTTATACAAAAATGCCATTTGGCTTGCGAAATCTTTGAGGCGACATACTAAAGAATGGTGGAAAAGGTGTTCGCGAGATGGATACACAAAACATTAGAGGTATATGTAGATGATATGTTGATAAAAAGTAAAAAGAAAAAGATCATGTACGGGATGTGAAAGAAATTTTTGAACAGATGAGGCAATTTAATATCAAAGTAAACCCGAGAAAAATGTACCATTGGAGTCGCATCGGGAAAATTTTTAGGATATATTGTATCTAAAGAAGGAATTCAAGTCGACCCAGGAAAAAGTACAAGCGTTCGCGATATGCCAACACGGCGACGGTAAAAGATGTTCAGAAGTTAAATGGGTTGTTAGCTTCGCTAGGGAGATTCATCTCGCGATCATCCGATAAATGCAAGCATTTTTTCAATATTCTTAGAAAGGGATCGAAGTTTAAATGGACAGATGAGTGCGAGAAAGCTTTGCAAGGAATAAGGAACATTTAATGGATATATCAATTTTGTAAAAAGCAGAAGAAGGAGAAGAATTATTGATCTATCTTGCGACAACCTCGCATGCATTAAGTGCGGTGTTACTGCGAGTGGATGCGGGAGTAGAAAAACCAATTTATTACATCAACCAAAACTTTCAATCTTTGCAGAAAGGAATTACTCAAAAATTGAAAAATTAATCTTGGCATTGGTTTACGCAACATTTAAGCTCGTATATATTTGAAGCGCATCTGTTAAGGTGGTGACGAAGATACCAATAGAATCAGTAATGAAGAATTCAAAAAGGTCGGGAAGAGTTGAGAGA
This sequence comes from Papaver armeniacum, assembly GCA_023531295.1. Classification (NCBI taxonomy): domain Eukaryota; kingdom Viridiplantae; phylum Streptophyta; class Magnoliopsida; order Ranunculales; family Papaveraceae; genus Papaver; species Papaver armeniacum. The sequence goes on from JAJJWW010003920.1 coordinate 40,184, forward strand.
TGGAATGCACAAATAAGTCATTGTAAACTCAAATATGAAATATTATCTTCGCCAAAATCACAGGTTGTCGCAGATTTTTTAGCAGAGTTTCCTTTGGAAGAAGATGAATCAGTGGAAGAAATGATGGATGTGGAAGAAGAACACGGAGATCCAAAAGATTTGTTAACCGAACCGAATAGATGGGAAATATTAGTAGATGGGTCATCGAATGGAGAAGGAAATGGAATTGGAATTGTCGTGATTTCGCCAGAGGGCAATAAAATAGCTCTTTCTTTCAGATTGGAGTTTGCATCCACAAATAATGAAACAGAATATGAAGCTATTATACACGCTTTGCTATTTGCAATAGAAATGAAGCTGGAGAATGTGAGGATTACCAGTGATTCACAATTGGCAATTCGCCAGATAAAAGAAGAATATGCTATAAATGAGTTATCTTTGCAAAAGTATAAGAAACTTGTTGACAAGTTGTCAACGCAGATACCCAGAACAAAGTGGAGACATATATCAAGGAGAAATAATAGACTCGCAGACGCTTTTGCTTTCATATCAAGTATGATGACAGATCCGACTGCGAGAAATATTAAGATACAAACACTTCTAGCACCATCAGTTAATAAAGAAGAAGAGCAAGAAGCAGATACAATGATGATAGAAGACGAAACACAGTCTCGCGAGGAAGACTGGAGAGCAGAACTTCATGCATACCTGATGAAAGGGGAAATATCAAAAAATAGATTAGAGGCACACAAATTAAAAAGCCGTGCGACAAATTATGAATTAAGAGATGGCGTGCTTTATCGGCGATCTTTTGATGGACCTTCACTTAGATGTCTAACAAGGAAAGAGGGGGAAGCCATATTGAAGATGTTGCATAGTGGAGATGTTGGTAATCATAGTGGTGGAAGATCCTTAGCGCATAAGGCAAAAACGCAAGGATACTACTGGCCATATATGCATGAAGACGCAAAAACGATATCAAGGCGTTGCGAAGATTGCCAAAGACATGGAAAGAAGATACATGCACAGGAGCACTATTAAATTCTTCAAAAAGTGTGTGGCCTTTTGGAAAATGGGGATTAGACATCGTGGGACCTTTCTTACCAGGAACAGGACAGAGAAGATACCTGATCGTCGCAACTGATTATTTTACAAAATGGGCTGAGGTGAAAGCAGTACAACATATTCGCGATAAGGATGTCTTCACTTTCATATTTGAAAATATTATATGCAGATTTGGAGTTCCTGACAATTGGTATCTGATAATGGGAAGCAGTTTGAAGGGCAAAATATAGAATTGCTGCTTAATGCGTTTCAGATAAAATGTGGAAAATCAACTCCTTTGTACCCCCAGGCCAATGGTCAAGCAGAAGCAACAAATAAAACAATATGAGACATATTGAAGAAAAAGTTAGAAGGACACAATAAAGGATGGTGTGAAAAGGTGCCTAATGCGGTATGGGCTTATAATACAACCAGAAGAGAAGCTACAGGAATGTCCCCCTTTTGTTTAACATATGGAGTCAAGTTTGTACTTCCAACAGAAGTTTTGATTCAACAACAAAAAAGAGGTTTGGGAGAAGAACCTTAGTCGGAAACATTCTAATCAAGTTAGATGAATTAGAAGAAAAAAGAGAAAGAGCATTACAACACATGGAGAATTATCAGCGAAGATTGGCTAGAGAATATAATAAACGTATAAAAATACGTGAATTTCAACCGGGCGACTTGGTGTTGCGAGAAACACCAATATATCAGCGAGAAAGTGGTGGCAAGTTGGCGAGAAAATGGGATGGACCTTATATCATCAAAGAAATAGTTGGTACAGGGGCATATAGATTAATGGATCCTGAAGGAAAGAATGTAGGTCAAAAGTTGGATAGACCATGGAATAGGCTATATCTCAAGAGGTATTACCCATAGAAAATGGTGAAGTGGGATGCATTAAAGGAAAATGTCTTGCGAACAGAATGATTATGAAATTCAATAAAGTGCATCAGATTGTGCGAACATCTCGCAAACAAAATATCAAAAATGAATGATTAAATGATTCAACAAAAATGAATGAGTGAGTGAATGGGACGAACCTTTATGGCGTACACCCTAGTTCGCGAATGATATTTCGTAAGAGGCAAATGTAAGACCTAAAGTGCGTCATATAAGGGGTATCTCTTGACATGGCTCGGGTAAAAGGTTACACCGCTCCCCGGAACCCGAGTCATGGAGATTTGGGGCCCATGAAAGCCTATCAGGAAGAGGTACCTTGGATTCCCAACTATATATATAAGGTTATACCCTGGTTGGGCGACCGAGGTCTCTTCCAAGGAGTCGTGTATGACCAAGGCACCGAGGTACACGGTTGAGTCAAGAGTGCGGGGAGCATGGAACTTCCTTACCACTCTTGACAAGTCTTGGCACATATCGCTGCACTCGGCCCGAAGAAAACTCCACTTAGGGTGCGTCTCGTAACCATAAGCCCTATAGGTATAAGGGATAAGAGGTCTGCGAAAACAACTGCTGTCGTTAAGACCGGATGGGAGGAGCTAGTCTTGTATGGCCGATGTACGCCTCCTTGAAGGGGCAACCGGGGAGAAGATAAGGGCGGCACCCTCCATTAGGGAGCGATAAGTTTCAAAAGACGCAAATGTCATGAGGCTTTATTTTCGCAAGAAAATTTAGGCTTGTCATATTTGTGCAATGATCCTGCAGAGGCAATAATACTAACGCGAGGGTAAGACGAGATCAATGGGTTTTTACATGAAAGTGTAAGAATGTCCTGCGATTTCGTCGCAAAGACGACAATGTCATGGGATTTTATGGTCGCAAGAACATTCAAACCTGTCATATTGTTGCAAATATAATGTCCTGCAGAGGCAAAAATACTTAAGAAATGATAAGACAAGGTCAATGGGTCATTACATGAAAATGTAAAGACGTCCTGCGATCTTGTCGCAATGAGGGGTGGCAAAATAAGACCTTTACTTAGGAAGGCAAAATAAGACCACACAAATAATGATAAGGCAAGATCAATGGGTCATTACATGAAAATGTAAAGACGTCCTGCGATCTTGTCGCAATGATAACATTCAAGAAAGATCTTTAAACATTATGAATATCGATAATCGAGATCTTTCCATCGCAAGAAAAATTACAACAAAAGACTTAATGGAAAATAAAGGAATTGCTTGATAAGGTGGCGAAATGAGTTCTTATGATAAGAAAGAAAGAGAAACTAATTCATCCAACACCGGACTTAATCTTTTGTAAATTAAAAAGAAAAGTTCAACAAGATTACAAAGAAATTTAATTCTCTATATCAATATTCTCAGCTGAAGGAGATGGTAAAGATTCTTCAACATTCTTGTCAGCTTCACCCTCGCCAGTTGAAGGGTTTTCATCAGAGATTTTTTCGCTTGGATCATTATTGATAACTTCATTATTAGCAAGATCTTCGCAGCTATCATAATAATAATCACTATCAGGAGAGTTGGGTATTTCATCATTTTCAACTTCCAAAGGTTCAACAGAGACAGGGTCAAGGGATTTAGAAATTAAAATTTCATTCACGCAAACTTCTGCTTTGGGATGAAACTGACGAAGAAGTGCTTTCTGTTGATTTATACTCTAGATATCTTTAAGATGATTAAGGTAGTTAAACCTCCTTCTGGCTCGGTCGCGAGATTGGGCAAGAGAAGCAACAAGAGTTGCATTTTCCTTACGAATCTTAGCGTGCGTCGCTTCCAAAGTAGATAGAGAAGAGTGGAGATTTTTCTCAGATTCTGCGAGAGTAAAGAAAGACATTAAAATTATAAAATGGAAAGTGGTATATAAAATTAGAAAAGAAAAATGATGGAAAAGGCAGTCAAATCTTATGACTACCTTCCTTCTGCGAGATAAGATATTGAGTAAGGGCCAAGCAATTATTCCCAAAGTTTTCCATGGCATTATCAAAACCATCACCGATAAGACCTTTTAATCGCGAACGCAAACTCTTTTCGTTAGAAATCAATAACTTATTTTGCTTCGCAAGGGAAGAATGGGATTCTTTTAACTTGGTATAATCATCCTTGAGTTGGTTTGTTTTAACACTTAGATTTATTCTACTCGAATAAGCTTATCTCTTTCAAAGTGGTAGTATCTTCAAGTTTATTTTTCAAGAGGCGAGATAGACTGTTCTTGCTCATTCAATGCTTTTTTACAAGCATCAAGTTGTTGCGAGGATATCGCCACCTTATCCAATAAAGCTCGCTTCTCTTGAGATAAAGTTCCATTTTCATCTGATAAGGTTTCCAACTCCAAATTAGATTTATTCAAAGAATATGAGAGACGCGACACTTCATTACTTAATAATTCTTGATTTTGAACTAAGCAGATGTTTTCTTGAGAAAGATTATTTATTTGATCCATAGAAAATGTATGGATGTTATCTAAACGATTATATTGCTCCATCCAGGCGTCTCTTTCCATTCGAGTTTCTTCTACAATAGATTCCAGTTGATATATCTCCATCTTACGTTTCTGGTGCAAAACTTGAGAGGCGAACCAAGTTTAAAAAAAAAAAAAAAAAAAAAGGTGGGGAGGAGAGATACCTTTTAGTTCTTCATTTTTCTTGCGAAGGTTATCGCGATCCAGCAAAGTATTATGAAGATTATTCTTCAAAGTCTTAATTTCTTGCTCCAAGGATACTCGCGATATCGTATCGGAACCAAAATATTTACCCAAAGATTCGTAAACACAAGATCTGGTGGGATCAGTGGAGGCTTTCTTAACATCATTCATGGTATCTGATAAAATTCTAAAAGCTATATCCATCCCCTCCAAATTTTCTTTGCTAAGAGAGATAGATTTTGAGGAAGAAGAGATAGTAGAGGAAGAAGGAAAAGTTGAGTCACCCATGGTTATAAGATCGCCAATTGGAGAAACCTGATCAATAGGTGGGGGCGAGGCAAAAGTACAAGTGGGAAGAGGCATGTCCTGAAGAATTTCATTCGCAGAAAATTCAGGGATTGATTTATCCTGCGGTGATATTGTAGGGAATGGTACATTGTCTTGAGAGGAAGAAATGGGTTTATCTTGCAAAGAAGTCGCTATAGTAGGAGATTTGCCTTGTGAAGATACTGTAGGGAAAGTAAAATACTTGAATCCCGAAAAGGGAACAGTAGGAGCAGCAGCAGAAGCATCACGTTTATTATGGCGAAGCCTTTTGGGGGATCTATCATCATTCTTATCATCCTGTGAATAATAAATTAATTGAGAAACAGAGGCAATAAAATTGCTATTAAAGGAGTAAATATTTCTAAAATACCTTACTACTCGCAGGCTGTTTTTTGGAAGCGAGAGACTTCAGTTGCGAAGAGGATTTTGGTTGCGAACCAGCAGGGATGTTAGGGTTCACCACGGTATACTTAGAACTGGATTTATTCTTGCTAAAACAAAAAAAATGGCGGAAGAAATATCAGAAGAAGAATAGAATCAAGATGAAGTAATTTCAATAATGAAGATCAATCAAGAGAATGGTCAAAATCAATAAAATTAACGAACCTGGATGCCATGAAAACAATAACAGAAAGGCAGCAAAAAGAAGGTGATGAGGATGAACAGCAGGAAATAGTTGCAGAAAATGAGGAAGAAGGAGAAGAAGAGAAAGAATACTTTTCACATGAGATTTTTCTTTAAATAGAAGAAAAAAGGGTGACCGGATAACATTAAATATACCGGTAAAAAGAGTAATTTTAGACACGTGTAAACGGTTATCCCTAAATTCAAGGAGTTAAATTGAAGAAGATTTCTGTGGGAAATTGAAGAGATTTCTTATACTATTTCAATTCTATTTCATGAATACTTCATACTTCGCATACTTCAAGAGATAGTACTTCTTGCTCACTTCGCCAAGCTTCGGAACTTCGCAAAAGAATAGAGGCAAGTACGTACTTTTCAAGTCCAGTATTCTTTCGCTCGTTCCTTCATCAACAAATGTCAAAGGTCACCACAGTAACAAATTTTTCCTTAAAAATCGCTCTCCAAGCAAATATTTAAGGAAAAAGAGGCAAGATGTAGGATCAGAATATCGCAACGGAAATACTTCGCGAGATTAATCAACGACTGCGTCGCGAAGGAGTCGCATGGTGGTAAATAAATGACGTAATAGATGACGACAGTCAGAACATAAGGAAAGTGTGAAGACTTGGCGAGATTTAGGAGTGTCGCGAGGACAAGCAGTTATACATTCGCGAGGATTCGCGAGTCATTTCCGAAATAAAGGACACTTTTTTGTCATCCACTATGTAATACCCTATATAAAGGGTCGAGTAAGTTTGTTGTAGGGGAGATCTTTTTCGAATTGTTAAGCAAGTCATTAAGAGAGAGAAAACAGAGAGTAATTGTAATTGCTTTGGTTTTGTTCTAATTGTATTTGTAAACATTTCAAGAGAATAATCAATCAAGTTCAAAGTTTATCATCTTTCAGAGAAGTAATTACATTGAATCTAGTGAGGGGTGTAGTGTGTGATTTCCTGCAACTACAATTTAAATGGACGAGTAAAAATTAGTATGGGTGAAATGGATATTAAAAAATTAGTAAGGATGAAACTGGATTCATCCTGACTTAAATTTAAAAAATAATAAGGATAAAACTGGATGCATCCTGATGTAAATTAAAAATAAGAAAAAGTATTTGAAAATGGGTAGGATGAAACTGTTTACATCCTGGCTATTTTTACATTTTTTTCCATTTAAACAAAATCAAATTTTACATGTCTTTTTCACCCAGAAATTGTTGATTTTGATCTTTTTAACCAATTTTGTCTTTGCAAGATCACCCTAAGATTCTCTGTCGTGAGATTTTCAGGAGAACTGCGGATAGGTCTTGAATTACTCCGTTCTCCCAAGGTCTAAAAGCACTCTTACATCTGCCATGGACTAATCATGACCTTATCATATGTAACCTTAGAGGTTTAAAGTATGTCGTGCTAGTACATATGACACGCGACGATATTTATGACACGACATAGCGCGCTAAAATTTGGGCACCTCATGTACAACACGCGACAAAGCACAACACCACACAAAGCGCTCTGGCTGAGATTAACGGCGCTGCCTCCAACGGTCTACTACTACATTTGTGCATGGGTTAATGACCCAGAATATGCGATAAACAGAATATGCGATAAAATCAAGTAAGAAAGTTGGTTGGAAGTTAAAAGCTAACTCAGTAATTAACCTAATGACCTTCAGTGTAAGATTTACTCCCTCCGTCCCTAACTCAGTAATTAACCTAATGACCTTCAATATGAACTTAATTCCAACCACCCATCTTTGATTTCATCTCATTCACAGCGACTAATTTTGTGTCGTTCTTGTCCAGTGGTACTCATATCATGAGAACCCATCACAACCTGCTAACCCACTGTCTCTTCTTCCTTACCTAATTGAACCAATAATGTATCTCTCCAACCCATTTGATCACCACCAGAACTCATGGCTCGATGGAGTCAACACACACCCTCTCTTCACTGCAGAAAGGAAGAAGGAAGAACAGAATGACTTGGTCTCATTCATATTATCATAGGAAAGACGTCAGAGATCTTTAAATGACTAGCATTGTTGATATCGGATCTTCTTTTGGAACCGTCGGATTAAAGGTCATTTTTGGGTTTAAAAAATAATAAATGTATTATTAAAAATAATTAACAAATTATAACAATAATTATTTTTTATGAAGTCAATGGTTTGACTTAACAGTCCTTAATAAGTCAAGGTACCAACCAATAATATTTGAAATATTGGGTACCAAAGCTAGGTGTTGGACATTTGTTGGGTACCAAATGTTAAATATCTTCTTTTTGTCCATTTCACCCATACTAATTTTTACTCTTCCATTTAAACCATGTTTTAAAAATATTTGGATAAATGACCCATTTTCCAAATAAAAAAACCTGAACGAGCTAAGTACCAACTAAGCTTATTTTGGTATGCCGTGGAGTCCGTGGAATTCTGAAGTTGTCTTGATCAAACTGTAAACTATATAATTTCGTTGAATTTCTAAGAAAGTCACATCCAATGAAATCATGTAGTAGACACGACTAGAGTAGTAGTATACATATTTGGAAATAAATGATGCCGCGTTGAGTGTTTTTTCATCAATCATATATGTATTTTACTTGATCAATTAGCTAGTCAAATGGTCTATAATACATATATAGTATTGTAGCCTTTCGTAACCCTAAAAAACAAGTCATTTGGCCTTTCAGATCCACCATAAGCCACCGAAAACGGTAATATAATTAAATGAAGGTCCTTAGAGCATCCACAGTCGTGGAGTATAACCAAATTTTTTGGTAAAAAACAGACGCAGTGGAGACGGAGTAAAGACCAAAGACCAGACTATAACCAAAACCCAGACCATATTTAGTCTTTAGTCTGGTCTTTAGTCGGGCGCAATTGGTGCGTTACGCCGAACAGCGAATAAAAACTCCGCCTCACACTAAAAAAACAAAACAAAAAATGGGCGCAACTTAAAGTTGCCTAAATGGGGCGTAGCTCAAACTTACGCCCATTAAAAAAAAAAAAAAAAAATTTAAGGCGTAACCTCAAAGTTACGCCTGATGACAATGGGGCGGAACCTCCTCTTACGCCTGATTCAGGCGTAACTTCCTCTTACGCCTGATTCAGGCGTAACTTCCTCTTACGCCTGACCAAATTTTAGTCTCTCCCACTGCGTTGCAACACGGACTAAACCCAAATTTTCAAATTTTTTTGCTCTTTGATCTTTGGTATATGATCGCACCACTGCAGTTGCTCTTAGCGTATCCAAAGTGGACGACTAAAATCAAAATTTTGGACCAAAAACTACACGCAGTCGAACGGATTAAAGATTAAAAATCATACTATAACCAAATATCAGACTATATTTGGTTTGGATCCCGGACCAAAACCAAATTTGGTCGAGCGAACTTTAAATGTTCGTTTGTTAATAAACATACGTATAATGTGGACTTTGTTAATAGGCGGATGTATATTCCACGCCTGGTTGATGAGGCGTATATGTAATGTGAACTTCAAATAGGCGTGAATATAAAGTACGCCCAACAAGAATATCCTAAAATGTATGCCTGTTGATAGGCGATGACTATAAGCTCGTCCCATTGAGACGAATAAAATATTAACGCTCGACTATATTTAGTCCTCTATTGTAGTGTAGCACCACGGACTAAACCCAAATTTTTTAGCTTTTTTTGGTTTTTAGTCTTTGGTTTTACTCGTACCACTGCAGCTGCTCTTAAATGACTACAACTACTGAATATTAGGGTTTTATAGATAAATAGATCGCACATGAGGCTGTAGTCAACAAATACGGATGGAATCGCAGGAAACAAGATTATACAGTTGTTTACGAAGTCAAGATAATAAGACAATTAACAGCCATCTAATTTGAATTTCATGTTTATCTTCTAATTGTATTACCAACTATCTTAAACTCATCTGGGTCATCTCTACAGCTGAAGTTAGACTTTCTCTGCACATGATAATATTCGATTAGCCATAATTAGCACTTAAAACGAAATGCTAAGCACTAATAATTTTTTCTAAGTAGTCGTATTTAATCAACTTTGCATTTATTTTATCACTACTATTCGTCTAAATGTTTAAAAAACACAAAATTGGTTAAAAAGACCAAAGTCAACAAATTCTGGGTGAAAAAGATATCTAGATTTTGATACTGTTTAAATGGACAAAAATACAAAAATTGTCAGGATGTAAATAGTTTATCTTACCCATTTTCAAATACTTTTTCTTTATTTTAATTTACATCAGGATGCATTCAGTTTCACCCTTGCTATTTTTTAAGTTTAAGTCAGGATGAATCCAGTTTCATCCTTGCTATTGTTTTTTGTCCATTTCACCCATATTAATTTTTACTCGTCCATTTGAACCAGGTTTTAAAAATATTTGGACAAATGACCCATTTTCCGTTTAAAAAATTAATTTAAAATTTAAACAACTTGGCAATTTATTTTGTTTAAAGCATAATAATTATTTATGTTCCACCATCTATAAATGGATAACACCAACAATTCTAGTATTGTACTGAACTCAAAAACAAATCTGAGATTATATACATTCTACTTGTTTTAGTTTCTCTCCTCTCTGTTTCACTAAATTTGCGTCCATCAACAACTTTTTTTCTCTTTTCCATTATCGTTTTTCATGGAAGGTGTACTCGTTGATGGTGCAACTGGGTTATTGAAAAATCTGGCTTCTGTTGTGACTCAACAGATTGGCATGACTTGGGGCGTCAAAGTTGAGCTGGAAAAGCTTAAAGGAACTCTAGAGATGATAGCGGCGGTAACAACCGAAGCTGAAAAGCGGCAAGGGGAATCTGAGGTTGTTAGACTTTGGTTAAGAAGGCTCAAGGATGTTGTGTATGATGCTGATGATGTTCTGGACGAATTTACTTATGAAGCCATGCATCAAATTGAAATGGATGGCGAAGGATGTAAGGTACAAGATATCTCTTCATCATCCAACTCATTTGCATTTCGTTTGAAGATGGAACCTCAAATAAAAGATATTAATGATAGGCTGTCCATGCTACTAACCGAGACTAGTTGGCTGTCAATCCTACAGCCCGATAGTTTAAAGACGATAGATTTGAGAACTAAAATAACATCTATATTTCAACTTAGCTATGATAAATTACCCGCACATTTGAAACTTTGTTTTTCCTATTGCTCTTTATTCCCAAAGGATGTCGAGATTGATAAAATAACTTTGATTCAATTATGGATGGCTGAAGGGTTCCTTCATCCATCTCAGGACGGAAATCAATTATCACAAGAAGATGTTGGTAATAATTATTTCCACAGTTTATTGGCTGATTCTTTTTTTCAAATTGTGAAAAAGGATAAGTTAGGTGACATCGAAACATGCAAGATGCCTGATTTAGTACATGATCTTGCCATGAGTGTCAATGGTGTTCATGATATCAGAATTGTGAATTCAAATGACATAGAATCTATTTCTGAATTTCGCCGTTTGCAGTTAGATTTAGATGCACAAACATCAAAAACATTTTCAAAAGTTTTGGAAAAAGCAAAAAGAGTGAGGTCCATTGTTTCCATTAGAAATGATTGTTTGGGAGAACATTTGCGTCGTTCCGAAAATCTGCGGGTAGTTTGTTTGCTTCGTTGCTATGCTTTAGATATTCCATCTCAGATACTTAAGCTTAAGCATTTGAGGTACCTTGACCTGACTTATTGTGATTTTGATGAAGGACATGATGTATCAATCCATCAACTTTACAATTTGCAGACGTTAGTGCTTCGTGGATGCAAGAATGTAGAAACAATCCTCAAAGGAATTGGGTCTTTAAAAATCTTAAGGCACCTTAATATCCGGCATTCGGATGTTCAAGTGCTGACAGATTCTATCATCAAGCTTACAGATTTGCAGACATTAGATCTATATAGCTGCAAGCATTTAGTATCTTTACCTGTAAATATATATAGGGTCTTTAAAAAATCTAAGAGGGTTAAACATTGAATGGTGTGAGAAGCTAAATGTATTACCTACAGACCTTGGATCATTGACTCGATTAAGGTGCCTAGATTTTACAGGTACTGACATCGAAATATTGCCTGAATCATGCATTAGCAACCTTTGGAATTTGGAGGTAATGGTATTTGGAGGTTGTAAGCTTCCCAAAGAAATAAAACATTGGCCAAAATTAAGAGTTCTTATACATAATAGAGAGCGAGGTGAAATGCCCACTGGTATAGAAACTTTAACTTGCCTTGAAACATTAGAATCTTATATAGTGAGGAGGAATGAAGAAAAAACCATCTCTTATAGTAGTGTTAGTATTAGTGGGATTGAAGAACTAGCCAACCTAAAAAATCTGCAAATGTTAAAAATTGTTGACCTAGGAAATGGTATTGATGCGGAGAGAGCCAAGTTAAAAGAAAAGATAAACCTCCGTCATTTGTGTCTAAAATGGGGTACCTTTTTCGACTCGTATCATATGGGTTTCGATGAGGCGGCGGTGTTGGAGGGTCTGGAACCTCACCCTAATTTGAGAGAGTTGGAAATATATGGATTCAAGGGGAAAAGGTTTCCAAAATGGATGACTTCTTCTAATTGCCTTCCGAATTTGGTAAAACTAAATCTTTCTGGTTACAGTGGAAATGACAGTCTACTATCACTAGGTATGCTCCCATGTCTTGAGGTTCTTGAAATTTGTATGGCGTACTATGTCGAGCTTTTGGGTGAAGAGTTTTATTACCAGCAAGAAGAAATCAGCAGCACCGAAAATGCAACTACAATATCGCTATTCCCTTCGTTAATTCATTTGAACATTCGTGATATGGAAAATCTGAAAGAATGGGTTGTTCCTCAACTTCCAACATTTCCTTCCCTTGAGAAGCTAGAAATCATCAACTGTCCAAAACTTAGAAGCATACCTAATTCATTTCCTTTTCTTAAGAAATTGTGTTTAATGGATAATAACAGCGAGGCAGTCGCTGCAATTTTAGCTACCGGAGGACTTACCTCCGTCACCTTTATTGAAATAAGAGAATCTCCTCAGTTGATATATATTCCTCTAAGCTTACTATCCCAAAACAATACTCCAAATCTTCAAGAACTAGTTATTCATGAATGCTCCGAGTTTCTAGGTTTTGTTGGAGATGAATATATATTTGAGGTCTACAACAACAGCGACAAGAATGGTGATGATGATAATGGATATGATGATCTCGAAACATTAGCATTCTTTCTATCTAAAATGAACTTAGACTCCAACTCCGGAAATATCAGCAACTCTCTTTTCTCATTACAGCTGATTGATTGTCCCAATTTATGGGTGCTCCCAGATATATGTTCATTCACTTCTCTCAGGAAATTAACCATCTTCAAGTGCGACGAATTGAAGGAGTTAATAACAAACTATCTCGAAGAATCGTTTATCTCTCTTGAAGAGTTGAAAGTTGATTTTATTCAGAAAGAATTCATTCAAGAAGATCCAACTGATTCTGGGAAGTTAGTTAATTTGATGCAATACGTGGATCAGTTGAAGAAGTAGAAGACCTGTTTTGCCGCAATTCATCTCATTCCAATTACTACCAACAGGTCCACTCTCTTTTGATGTTACTACTTCATATTCTCTTGATTTTGATATTATAAATCTCTACATCTCTGTTCTAATAATATATTGTGGTCTGACTCTGTAAATGTAGATTGTGCGAGGGTTGATGGTCTCCAGCACACAAGCCAATGGATCAGTACACATTCTCATTGGAATGTACATGAAATCATGTTCTCATCTTCAACACCTTCTCCACCCAAATATATAACCCACCACATCATCAACATCCATCTTCCTACAACCAAAGCCACCACATCATACACCCTTCCATCGATCCTAAAGCCTCAATCATCAGCCAACCCAGTGCGGAATTTTTTTAGCTGACATTGCTTGTTTTTTGCAGGAACATTGTAGCTCACAATTTGGCAACGCGCAATCAATTCTCATATAATCCAACTGGATTCACCAACCCCAACTCATCCAGATCAGTTATCCAGTAAACACCAAGGTGGGAATATTCATCCAGACCCACCAACAGATGGAATCATGATCTCATCTTCAACGGGTGTTTGGCCAAAAATATGTTGGATTTGAATAATAGGGTGAAATCTATGCTATGTTGGCGGACGTGACCAAAACTAAATGTATTTTGGTATTTGGACGTTTCTGCCCTTACCTTTTTATTTTATCACCTGTTTTTCCCTGGCCGTACCCAACATCTGATTTTTTTTTTTTTTTTTTTTTTTTACAGTTACCGATTATTATTTGACTGTGGCTTACGTGGGTGTTGAGATAGCACATCTAGACACCGTATAATGTCGAGAGGATAGGCATAAGGGACGCCATCGGAGTCCTGACATCAACTTTTGTGGAGTCTGGACACTGCATATTTGGATCTCATTATCGTTTCTAAACGTGATTATCAAAACATTATACAAATCATTAGTGAAATACTTATCATTAATCGGCCTCGATGTCTAGATGTTGTTACTCAAATTTTTTATTTCTCGTCATACTCTTCACTTCTATTTCTTCAACTTCAGCTCTCCAAAGAGCTCATTTTTTTCTTCTTCCACTTAACACACACCACACCCATCTTCTTCTTCTTCCTGTTCTATTGATGTTCTTCTTCTCGGTTTTGTTATTTCCTTTTCTCGTCATGTTCATCATCATCATAAAGGTGTCTTCAATAGAGATACCAGAGTCTAAACTCATCTATAAGTTCATTTCATTATAAGTTCCACCGATCTGTGATCTCGAGGTATGAAAAATCCGTCTTCCTAAAATCTTGATGTAAACCCTAGAAATTGGATTTCTAATCTTTTCCCCATTTTCACTTCCACGTCTGGATATAGATTGAAAATTAGGCTAGGGTTTTGATGTTTTATATGTTTATGCATCTTTGATGTTTTCTTTTTGGGTTCAATTTCATCTTTGATGATAATGTTAAACTGGATAGAAATTTTGATTTTGATTTCATGAAATAGGTTTGAAAGAGGGTTTAATAGGCAGTTTCTTAGTGTTAGATTAAAATTTTGATTACGAAATTATGCCTTTGTTTGATTTTGGTTGTTAGGGTATTTATATGTTTATGCATCTTTGATGTTTTCTTTTTGGGTTCAATTTCATCTTTGATGATAATGTTAAACTGGATAGAAATTTTGATTTTGATTTCTTGGGTTTAATAGGCAATTTCTTAGTGTTAGATTGAATTTTGGTTACGAAATTATGCTACTTTTGTTTGATTTTGGTTGTTCGGATTTTAAAGAGGAATTTAAGCAAACATCTGATATGGTTGTACATATCAATAACAAACTAGCATGTTTGTACTTACTAGGGTACTTCTCTCATACTGTGTAACTGTGATGAATTTTTAATATTTTGATGTTACTATGTTGAATTTTTGGTGATCGATGAACACTCATTTTTGATAGAACAATTTCTAGACATGTATGAGATGGTTTAGTGTTTCTCAGGCAGAGCTCCTGTCTCTCTAGTAGTGTTGGTGAAGCAAGACTCTCTTAAACTATAAAATCACTTTGTTATTAATTTTCTTTGCAGTTACAACTGATGATAGAAATGCCTATTTATAGGCTACAATGGACTCTCTAGTTTGGTCTAGAGTTGTACTTTGTTAGTCATCGATTACAAAAGACTAGCATGCAGCCCTAGAATACTCTAGGATACATCACACTTATCAATTTCTTTTTGTATACGAGAACTCTCTGGTCTTGGCAACAACCGACATGGTGACTCTTGTTTGTTCATTCTAGGGTGATAAGCAATAAGCGTGTGAAGACATGAAGAGAGGACTAGGTATCACCATCAGCGACAGCAGGTCTCACTGGTTGTAAACGGGAATTGAAGCGGTTAGAGGTTCTCATGAGCAGTCATACCAAAGACACGGTCACTCATAGTAACATGCTTATAGAACACTACCCAGGAACGCAAACAGCAATTGAACCCGATACAAATGGTGGTTTTTTGTATTATTTTTTTTGCGCTGGGCGTATCTTTACAAGGATTCAAGTCTTGGTGTAGACCCGCATTTGCTGTGTATGGTATGCATCTAAGTGGGGAACGCAGAGGAACTCTATTTTCGGCAATTGGGTATGATGCCAATGGAAAAATGTACCCTATTGCGTTTGCCATCGTTGATTCTGAGAACGGTGATTCCTGTTTATGGTTCATGCAAAAGTTATTCGATGCGCTTGGTCACGAGTATTCGGTGAGAAAGGATCTAGTTGTGTGTTCAGACAGATCGGCAGGCTTCGAATCAGCGATTGCGGAAGTGTTTCCTGAAGCATGCCATTTGGACTGCGCGTACCATATTAAAGGTATCTAACAACAACACTTTATAGTCATGTTACATTTGTTAGAAACTCATCTCCTTTAAAGTTTAACCCTTGAGCTATGTAGCGCGGGGACAGCTCCTAGTCGACTTTGCCGATGTAGTATACATATAATATTGAGGACTTCGCCGCTGCTAAGGCATTTATGAGAGCCGCGCAAGCGTACACTATAGATGGTTATCGGAGGGCTATGTTACAAATCAAAAAGGATAAGGCAGTTTTTTCCTATGCGCGGTGGTCAATCGGATTAACCGCAATGACGCAAGCCCCAAGCCCTGACCAAAGCATAGATCGAACTTTCTGGATGGTCTCCGACTCTCTTGTTTAGAATGTATGTTTTTATTTTGAACCAAAACATTGTCATGCGCTTTAAGCTTCAAGTACCCTTGCAAAGTAAAACTCTTCTGGTTATGTAAGCTGTTAAGCCTTACAAGGCAATGAACTTTATCAGTGTTAACTATGTTTTAAAATTCAGCGTCTCTGGAAAATTTGTCTATATCGTTATATTAGAAGAACAAGCAAACTATTGGTCGTCTTGCTTGTCCAAGGCTTATGAACAAGATAAGTCAAACTGACATTAATAATATGTTCCATTTGTGTGCAGCTATTATCCACGGTGTTCTTCTAGTGTGCAGCTATTATCCACAACAAGAATAATATGTCAGGCAGCAATATCTACAACTTATTATGGTCCCTAAAACTCATATGCAGAAATATCCACAACAAAAAATCTTCCAGAACTCTCCTACTCGATATAAATCTTCGAAACAATTATCTATTGATCCTAATTTATCGGAAACAAACATTTGAAAATCAACAACCATGAACCATCTATAAATAGAGATCACTACAATATCCACGGTGTTCTTCTAGTGTGCAGCTATTATCCGCAACAAGAATAATTTGTTGTGCGGAAAATATCTACAACTCATTATGGGCCCTAAAACCTGTGCAGGAAGTATCCACAAAAAAAATCATTCTGTGGGTACACAACAACAAGAAATGAACAAAACCCAGGCTCCCATGTGAAGTTGAATTTTTTCGGTGGGTTTCTTTAACAAGAATGGTACAATGTTGGGTTTGAATATAATGAGCAAATTCAAAAGCAAAAGTTAAATTATTTCTTACATATGAGTAAGAAACTATACTAAAAGAAAACAAAGGACCCTAGAGAGAAAATTGCATTTGCGTAAAGATGATGGTTCAAAACAGATAAACCATTTACATTGACATCTTCAAAGACCACGGCTTTCATTCAGCTTCAACTGCAACTGCAACCATTTACAACACCATCTTATAAGCAAAGTAACATGTAAACTGCGGGTAAGCAAAGACAGTAGACGTGTCAAATAAAGCGGACGTGTACTATATCTACTTTTTTTTTGGTAATAAAGTAGACGTGTCAAATATCTACTTCACATGTGATGAGTGCCAAATAGTGCATATTTATACACCTTTTTATTGGCATTTTACTCATCTTTTGCGCTTAGAAATCAGATATTATCCCATATTCTGTGTTTTCTTTGTTTTCAAGAATAAATATTTGTATTAATTAATTTTATGTTTTTAGGTAATAAATAAAGTCCGGAGAAATTGAGGAGCCAAAAGAGCGAAGAATTGGAGTCGAGCATCTATGGAGTAGATAGCCAAAGCCCACGCGCGAATCAGTTGCAACCCAACAAGGAAGACATGGGCTAAGAGCTACCCACGACCCGGATCCGAGCCCGTCCACTCCAGGCCGTTAAGATCACATCTGGCTATATCCTACGGTCGCTGCCTCCACGAGCATCAGAGTTCGCTGCTCCCGTGCTACACCAGATCACATCAAAACCGGCTACCTCTCTCAGCCGTTCAGATCGTAGACGCCTCATCCAACGCTCGCTCGGCCTGTCCCATCGTCCGTTGATGTGCCTGCCTCACAACGAAAACCCCATACCCTATACCCTATCGAACCTTACCCATTCTCCTTCTCTATCTTCTCTTTCTTCCCGACAGAGCTCTGCTCTGTCTCTGCAACAACACCATCTCCTCCACCTTCTTCACCCGTACCACCACCAGAGCCGCTTCCGCCATCACCCTATCTCATGTCACACCATCACCAGCCAACAACCCCAGGACTAGATATCTCTTTCTTAGTTTCTACCTACCCTAGAAACTAAATCGTGAGACATCTAGAGCTAGGGTTTCCACCCAATCAACCGCATGGCGTCTCGAGGTGATTTGACAGAAGAGGAGAAGCAATCAGAGTATGGGGTGCGATTACTTTTGATTTATTTATCATTAATTGCTGTTTTTGAGAATTAGGTTTGAGATGTTTTGGGGATGAACTGCATGTATAAATAGGAGTGATGGGTGTTGATAGAAACCACGCCCGGATTAGCCGTAAGGTCAATAGTTGTATTTTGTGTTCTAGTTTGGTGCTAGGTTTCAATGAAACCCTAAATCCACTTTGTGATGTTAACTGTGTTGAACTATTCTTGTATGCTTAAAGATTAAAGTAATTTCAATCCTAGCATCTAACATTCTTCTCTCACAATGCATACCAACGCCATGGATGCATTGTAGTTAGGTTATACTTATGTTTAGTATCTTTTTGACTCATTCCTTAGAGTTATAGGCTAATTCCTTTGATTAGTTATACTTAGTTAGATAACTAATACTCTGGGTTAGCACCTTAGCATTTTGTGTATTGAAGTTTTACATGGAGAAACCCCTTAGATAGGTGGTGGGTTTGACACCTCGCCCTTATCATGTCACAGGGAGCAAGAATGCCTCAACTCGGTGAGCACACAAGAGGAGTTAGAGGTGAATTTGAATACCTTAGCAACCCTTGTCACTACCTTTTACCTTAGTTTAGGTTTATTTCACTACAAAACTGCCGTATCGGCACAAAAATTTATGTTACAATCTTTTGTTACTCTGTCACTTAGAATTCAGGTTGAAGAAGAAGCCTTAGATCACTAGAGCACCACAAGTCTCTCGTGGTTCGACCCGTACGTGCCCAGTGCTACATCACGACACTGCACTTGCGGTATTTCCGTAGGCCGTAATTTAAACATCTTCTCGGGCCTACCAAGTTTTTGGCGCTCGCATTGCGGGGGACTTGGCGTGTGCCCTGTGATTCATTGCTTGCTTTATCGAAATTTCATTCTATCCTCGTACATACCCACCTTTTTTGTTTTCATTGTAGTTTTAGCCCTGTTTTCATTGGCCTTGTTTTCATTGTAGCATCATAGTTCTGTTTTAGTGTAACTTGTATTAACCCTTGCATCATCTTGTAGCCTGTACTGCATATTGTTGTAGCTCCTGTCTTCGCATCATTTTGTTTTTAACCCTTGCATCATCTTGTAACCTGTAACTTGTTTTTGTTTTTATAATCATCTTGCATCTTAGAGTCACTAGTAATTCTCATTCCCTGTCAGTCCATTTAACTCAGTGCAGCTGTGCATTTGTGCACCTTTTTGTGTCTTGAGCTGTGCATTATTGAGAACTGAACCCTCCTTTGAGATGAAAGGCACCTGTGAGCTGTTGTTCTTAGTGCAATTCAGGCACCCAACTGTGTTCTTTGTGCAAGTGGTAACTCGAGCCAACCCAAGGTGCATGAATGGAGGAACTTGCTGTGCTTACTGCGCGGGTGAGCTCTTGAGCGGCTCAGCTGCTGAGCCAACCCAAGAGGAAGGCGAAAAAAACTGGAGTTTTGCAACAACCTTAAGCAACCTCTGCGACTTATAAGGTGAGTGGTCTCTTGCTAGTTGAATGAGCTACATTTTGTGCTCCATGCCCACATCCCCGACCAAGTGCCACCAATTTTCATCATTGAAAACTCCATGATATTTGAATTCATACATGCTAGCTGAGAAATATGACATTGCACTGAACTGAATTGCATGAAAACCTGTGCACACCAACCTGAGCATAACCTGTGACAAACTCAGCATATACCCTGTGCTCATTTGCAACCTGTACCTTAGCATGTTTTGATGCTGTCAACTGTGCTGAGAAATGTTCCATTGTTGAATCTGTAACTCATTTTGTTCATCATTGAATATCTGCACCTTTCATGCTCTGTCTGAATGATACTCTGTCAACCCTGTTGCACTTGTGAATTGATATTAGCATTGTATGTGATCATCTGCCTGTGCTCAACTCCAGCCCCTGGAGCTGTTGAGTGTGAGCTGCAGTGTGGTCAGTTTGCTGCAACCCCAGTGGAACATCAACTCAGGCAAGCTTGTTGATGCCACAGGCCCTGTGAGCCATCTGCTCCCCTGCATAACCTCGGTGAGAACCAATTATATGTGCATGCTGCTAAATTAGAGCTAAGCCAAATATGTCAATGACCTGAGAATTCAACACCTAGAGTCACAACTTGCTAAGTGACAATTTGGACAGCCAAGTTGGCTGAGCTACCACAGGGGAAGACAACTGATCCCTGCTGAGCCAAAAACCTGAGCATAATCCCAAACTTTGCATGAATGAATGAATGATACTTGCTTGACTATTGTGTTGAATGCCAGACCCTGCTCACTTGCTAGCCCCTGAAGCTACAAGTTTGAGCCAAGTGTGAACCATTGAGCAATTGAGCCAGCATCTGTGAGGAATTGCTTAACCTGACCTGACTTGCAAACTATCAGACCTAGCCAACTGTGCATAGGTCGTTCTCGTAGTTTATTGTTGTTCTCTTGTGTTGTGCAATTCTTAAGGCACTTCTCGGGTACTTGAATTGATATGTCAATCGTGTGCTATGTATAAGTTCAAACTGTCTTTGAGCATAGCCTGTGTGATTCATTGCCACTCCAGTGCACTCTCCTTGCACCAAATCATCCTCAGTAGGCTTTGGTAATTATGTGATTTTTGAGCTGTGTCTCACTGAAGCCCCAAACTCCACAACCCTGAGCATACTCGGCCTCGATGCTTTTTTTGCTTTGGATGAGTGCCGTTAGTACTCAGGCCCGACCCCCATTGTATGTTCTGTGTTGATTTGAGCACATAACTTGTGCTGTGCAATCATTGAGCTGCACATAACCAGAAACCCAACAACTGGGCTGATGACAAACTGAAACCCAGCTCACCTGGGCTAACACAATCTGGGCTTGCACTCTGCATAGGCTGAGCCCACATAACCTCTGCTGCTGGGCTTCATAAGTTGAAGCCCACAACCACCAAGCCATACTGCTGGGCTGAATGACCACACCAGTTGGGCTATACACCAACTAAGCTACACAACTGGGCTGTAAAGTTTTACAAATTCTGGGTTTCAAACAGCAAATCCCAAACAAACCAAATTGAGCCCACAGCAACCTGGGCCTCCCAAATAAACCAAAGCTCCCAACAAAACCAAATGAATCCCATTGAATCCAAAGCCCAATAAACCAAATTCCCACATAAACCAAAGCCCATTTTCATGTTGATGTTTTCAGACATTATTTTTTTTTTTTTTTTTTTTTTTTTTTTTTTTGGAGTTAACCCTCAACTTTTTAGATTGTTAGTAAATTTTTTTAGGACTTGTTAAATTTTTCTTTTCTTGAATTGGTTGAGTCTTCATGCGCTTATATTGTGCTAATCTGATATGATCTCCACTGAGAATGTTGGATTTTGCCTTGACTAACGTAGCTCAACCTTGCTCCTGCGGCATTCCGTAATCCCTTCCCTTTTCTCTTATCAACATAGTTCTCATGGTATGTGACTGTTTTTATATGTAGACACATTGAGGACAATGTTTGATTTAGGTTTGGGGTGCATTTGCATTTAGAGTTTTTAGTCTTTTATTTTACCTTTTATTTTCAAAAAAAAAAAAAAAAAAAAAAAAAAAAAAAAAAAAATTCAATACTTTTTGCAAATAAAAACCTCCAACTTTTAGGGATTTTAGAGTCACTAGCATGCTTTTAGCTATGTTTACATAGAGAATCATCGAAATAACAAAAGTTAGAAGTGCCTAGGAGAACACAATCGGGTTTCTTAGCTGTTTAGAGCGTTAAAGTTGGATTTAACCATACCGGAGGGCGAATTAGGTGTCTGTTTAGATATTCGTAGTAGAATTGTGATCACCCATAGTGGAGACTACCCATTTTACATCAAGTGAGGCACCAACCTTCAATTTTTTGCAACTTTCTAGAAAAAGTCGTTAGAGTGTGTGTCACCGTATGTAAATTAGGGTAGGAATGGTGAGCTACCTAACTGCAGACCATTTTCTTAAAGACTACTTTTGATCTCTTGAGTGCTAGTTTTTGTCAATCATGAGGGTGACGTCTAAAGATGAAAACTCCTTCTAAATACCGATTTGTAGTTAGCATCATTCTCTCTCTCAATAAGAAGACCCATAGAAACACATCATCGTCGGCAAAGCGGAGCCAGTAATCGAATATTGAAAGAAAAATTGATATAGTCCAAGGTTTATGTGCAACAATGAAAAGAAAATAGGATGAGAATTAATAAAATTTATAAAATCAAGACAATACAAGTTGTGGAAAATTGAGTGATAAAATCCTTTGTCCATGGAGTTAGTTGTTTCATTATTTGTATTTGTATTTTCATTTTCACTTATTATAAAAAAAAAAAAAAAAAAATCAAAAAAATCAAAAAAATCAAAAAAATCAAAAAAAAAAAAAAAAAAAAAAAAAAAAAAAAAAAAAAAAAATATATATATATATATATATATATATATATATATATATTGTAGTTTATTTTCTTATTTTTGCTACCACCATGGTAAAGAAGAGTTCAAAAAGAAAAATCCAAACAACAAGGAATTTGAGTAGAAAAGTTAAAAATTGTCAAGTTTTGTGAAGTTTAGAAGTTCGTCATCAACATTTGAAGACCGAAGACCGAAGATTGAAGACGTTTCTATGGTTTCTTATGAGAGAGGGATATTAATTGCCGATCGGGTGAGAAGTGAGTGAGTACTCCCACCCCTTACTAATGGTTAATTTCCTTTCTTAGAGATCATTAGAAAAAGATTCTTTTGTCCACACTTTTTGTGGAGTCTCCAGATTTTATTTCGGAAGGTTATCCTTCTTACCTACAACGTGTGCAGGATTTCTCTCTTTACTCCCCGCCCGCACACATGAGACTAAAAAAACGATCTTTTTGAGTGCAATTATCATAAAACCCTAATGGTGAGGCGTGGTCGAGGCTTATGATCACAATCGAATCCGAGTTCTTTCATATGGTATGGTTACTTCTCGCTCAAAGACTTAAGGATGAGAATGCGTTATTTGGTAGTTCTAACTTCATGTTACTAGCACGCAGAAACTCTATGTCCTCATAGCTTCTTGGATGCTTGAGACTCTTTTACACTCGAAGTTGGAGAAGGTTTTGTGGGTACACCTCTTGTAAACCCTCACGAGACTACAACTCGTCCACTAGGGACACCTAGGGGTTTAAAGGCTTAGTGCATACGCTAAATGCATTCGAGAGACCTCGCAGGGGTATAGTTAGGATTTCTTATTTTCGTTTCACTTGAGGACAAGTAAAATTCAGGTTTGGGGGTATTTGATGAGTGCCAAATAGTGCATATTTATACACCTTTTTATTGGCATTTTACTCATCTTTGCGCTTAGAAATCGATATTATCCCATATTCTCGTGTTTTCTTTGTTTTCAAGAATAAATATTTGTATTAATTAATTTTGTGTTTTTAGGTACTAAATAAAGTCCGGAGAAATTGAGGAGCCAAAAGAGCGAAGAATTGGAGTCGAGCATCTATGGAGTAGATAGCCAAAGCCCACGCGCGAATCAGTTGCAACCCAACAAGGAAGACATGGGCTAAGAGCTACCCACGACCCGGATCCGAGCCCGTCCACTCCAGGCCGTTAAGATCACATCTGGCTATATCCTACGGTCGCTGCCTCCACGAGCATCAGAGTTCGCTGCTCCCGTGCTACACCAGATCACATCAAAACCGGCTACCTCTCTCAGCCGTTCAGATCGTAAACGCCTCATCCAACGCTCGCTCGGCCTGTCCCATCGTCCGTTGATGTGCCTGCCTCACAACGAAAACCCCATACCCTATACCCTATCGAACCTTACCCATTCTCCTTCTCTATCTTCTCTTTCTTCCCCGACAGAGCTCTGCTCTGTCTCTGCAACAACACCATCTCCTCCACCTTCTTCACCCGTACCACCACCAGAGCCGCTTCCGCCATCACCCTATCTCATGTCACACCATCACCAGCCAACAACCCCAGGACTAGATATCTCTTTCTTAGTTTCTACCTACCCTAGAAACTAAATCAGAGACATCTAGAGCTAGGGTTTCCACCCAATCAACCGCATGGCGTCTCTGAGGCTGATTTGACAGAAGAGGAGAAGCAATCAGAGTATGGGTGCGATTACTTTTGATTTATTTATCATTAATTGCTGTTTTTGAGAATTAGGGTTTGAGATGTTTTGGGGATGAACTGCATGTATAAATAGGAGTGATGGGTGTTGATAGAAACCACGCCTGGATTAGCCAGGGCAGTCAATAGTTGTATTTTGTGTTCTAGTTTGGTGCTAGGGTTTCAATGAAACCCTAAATCCACTTTGTGATGTTAACTGTGTTGAACTATTCTTGTATGCTTAAAGATTAAAGTAATTTCAATCCTAGCATCTAACATTCTTCTCTCACAATGCATACCAACGCCATGGATGCATTGTAGTTAGGTTATACTTATGTTTAGTATGCTGCAGCTCATTCCTTAGAGTTATAGGCTAATTCCTTTGATTAGTTATACTTAGTTAGATAACTAATACTCTGGGTTAGCACCTTAGCTGTGTATTGAAGTTTTACATGGAGAAACCCCTTAGATAGGTGGTGGGTTTGACACCCTGCCCTTATCAGTCACAGGGCAAGAATGCCTCAACTCAGTGAGCACACAAGAGGAGTTAGAGGTGAATTTGAATACCTTAGCAACCCCTTGTCACTACCTTTTACCTTAGTTTAGGTTTATTTCACTACAAAACTGCCGTATGGCACAAAAATTTATGTTACATCTTTTGTTACTCACTTAGAATTCAGTTGAAGAAGAAGCCTTAGATCACTAGAGCACCACAAGTCTCTGTGGTTCGACCCGTACGTGCCCAGTGCTACATCACGACACCGTGCACTTGCGGTATTTCCGTAGGCCGTAATTTAAACATCTTCTCGGGCCTACCAACATGTATCTAAGAGAAAATGCTTTGTATGAGTGTATCGACGAGATACGTCAAATTGACAAGACTCAATATTGGTGTTGTGCAAAAGGGTTGTGCACACTCCCAAACAACCTGCACAGGCCGATGCGGGTGAACTAATGCTTGCACACAAGGCTTTTGCACAAAAGAAAAATGAATCTTGAAGTCAAAGGTGTCGGGACACTCTTGACACACTAGTCCCGACATCGTCTAATTTCATAAAAATTAATAATATTAAGTTAATAATATTATTGATTTTCAATGGTAGCTTAAGTTAATAATATTATTTATATGCTCAAAATAAAAATTTATTAATAAATATGTGTTTATTTATTTTAGTTACTTTTATATTGTTTGTAATATAAGAAAAAGTTTTTCTGATAATGCTACCAATTTATTATTATTTTGTCGTTATAGTATCACCTCAGAGAAACCAAATTTAACCCATATCTTTTAATTTTTCTTTTTATTTCTCATTGACAATCCTCCTAAATCGTTATGGGCAGTTTTTTTTTAGTAAAATAAATGGGTAAATAATTAAGGTTAACCTTAAATCAACATATTAAATGACAAAGGCAAAAAGAAATGAAATGAAAACTCGAGTAGAGATGGGAGATGAGACCAAGGGGAGAAATGGCTACATAGAAATATGTCTGCATGTGAATGGCACGCGTGAATGTCATCATTGTAAACAAGGTTGCTCAGGTGAAGAGAAATGCCTACATAGAAATATGCTGTTGGGTCCAATACATCTGAACAACCCTTGCTTATAATTATTCTTAGCGTGCAGCGGTTCTCCACGGTGATACGGAAAGACCATAATAACCTTATAGTTGTAGATATTCCCTGGTTTTCCACTGCGGATATATCCCGGCTTGTGTTTGAGTGGATATTTCCTGTCTGCCCCTTTTGAGAAATGAAAAAACTTCATTTTCTAATTTGACGGGTCACACCTTATTGTTTAGGTGTCAGGACATTCTTCACAAGCGTGTCCCGACATCTTTAATTGAGTAATGTATTGTTTTAACTAACCTTTGGTTTTGTTCCGCAGCCTTATGTGAATGGGAAGCCTTCGCCGAACACCGCTAAATTGAAAGAATATGAAAATGGGATATTGCCACTTGGTGGGCTAAACCGTGGGAAAGAGTCTCTATGTTGTATGGTGTGGTATATCGTGAAAAAAACACTGGGTGGCGGTACGTATCGACTTAGAACATCAAAACATTTATATATATGATTCCATGAGACCGCCACGTGATTCTAAATCAGACGGAGTTTATCCTGAAATCACGCGCATAGCAGAGTATTTGGAGAACTACATTGATACGGACTGGTATCCCGAGTTTGTTGAGGCTTGCCCTCAACAACCCGACATGTAACTTCTCTTTCCTGACACCCGACTTCTATTCCATCCCAATTTACTTTGAGATGTTGGTTGTTTTGTAAGCTAAGTAAATAATGATATACATTTCGATGCCAACCTGGTTTCAGCTATATTAGAACCTCATGCGGGGTATATGCCTTGAAGTTCGTCGAGCATCTAATCGGGGATAGATTTGGAAGATATTGATAAAAGTCAAATTCTCATGATATCGTTTGGAAATAAATGTTCAAATCTACAAGAAACAGTTCCTTGAGGTAATATCCCATGTGGTGAATTGACAGAAGTAAATATATATTCAAGTGTGGCCTCTATCATCCGAAGTGACCCCTTTATCCTGTTTTTTTTGTGCAGCTCCAACCTGAATGAGGGTACATGGCATTTTGGATATGCAAGTATTATGTCGATGAACTCAACTCTGGCTTTGCTCATGGTTGGTTTGCCATGTCTTTTTTTTTTAAATGCAACCACACCTTTTGTAGAAGAAGAAAATCCTTGTAGCAGAGTATTTGGAGAACTATATCATGTTAAAAATCTACTACAACTGGGTTATCTTGTTGATTTACAAATCCAGGACGATGAATTTTAAAACATAATCAACACATAGGACTAAAAGTATATCTGTGAAAGGTGGTAAAACTACTCGTTTCAAAATTTATACACATGACCTAGAGTTATGACCTACCCGGTGGCACTTACCGCACTTCCTTTTTTTCACTGGTTTGGCATGTTTTTCAGCACTAGAGAGACGCCGCTTTCCACCACCCCGACGACCCTTTGGATACTCCCTGCACATAATAGTTGTAGAGACCATAATAGCTTTAATAGTTGTAGATACTCCCCGCACAGTTTGAGTGGATATTTCCGTCCGGCCCCTTC